>CM068965.1:8671168-8720064 GCA_035128595.1 Eptatretus atami
AAGGAGAGTTAGAGGCGTAGGAGGATAATAAGAGAGAGGGGGATTCATAGTAAAGTGGGAATAAAGAGGGTTAAGTAAGGAACGTCAGTGGCGAGTGGTGCGCTTGAGTGATTTGGTCAGAGGGTTGGGTGAGAGCTTGAGTTTGTGGGGCAAATAGTGTGTTAGTATTTCGAGCCTCTGTTTGCAAAGGTGCAGCAGGTGGATTGGAATCATGTGCCTAAGATGAGTGAACGTAGTAGCAGTGGCCCTATAGAGGCTTCAGGGTTGGCATGGACATTGTGTAGCCTTGTCATAGATCCTAGATGGGTGTATGGGAGTCAGGGTATAGTATGTTGACGTTGTCAGAAGAGGCGGGAGGGAGCAATGATTGGTGAGGGGTGACGGGGAGGTCATTTTAAGGTGTATGTGTGGTGCGAGATTCGGTGTAACGTGTGACAAAGTCGGAATTGTGAGCAGCGATGGAGGACATGTAGGACTTGAGTGGCTATACGTGATCGGTTGCCGCCAGATTCTGCTGAAGGGTAGTCTAGGAGGGTCATTTTTATGGATGGTATAGGGAGGGGTTTTGAATATGTGCAAGTGTAGTATACTACTACATGTAGGCCGTGCTTATCTGACTTGTGTGGTGTCTGTCTCAGTAACAGATTCTAGCTTGTGCAGAGGCGAGGGATGGTGCGATGGAATTTTATAAGGGGTATAATGTAATGAATTTAAGGTGTAGCAAACCTAAGCGAATTAAGATTGTAGTTGATATTTAACATTTTATTATATTTGTTTACATGACTTGACAGATGGTGACTGATTCAATTAGTGCAGGCTGAATTGCATACGATTAATGTGATATGGGCATCACTCTGTAGAAAGTTATATAATGTTTTCGACCGACAGTCTCTGAATATTTCTCAAGAGATATATTTTGGGTTCACCAATCATTTATATGAGGATACATTTTTGTTTTTACCTCTTAGAGTTTTTGGCATTCCTTTAGAATCTACATTGCAATTCAGTACATCATACGCAAAGAGTTAATTTCTGATATAAATGGCTAGTACTCGGATTGGATCTTAACCAAGAGTAATTCCGGTCCTTGTTGTGAAACTGCGCTCCTCATGCGCTGTAGCCGCGTCTTCCTGAATCCAGTCCACAAGTTGTTCTAAGCATACATTCTCATCTATCATGTTGCATCTCTTACATCTCTTGCTAATTACTCCCGCCACAGCTAAAATATGAGGATGAATAAAGTTGTTCCATGGCAGAGGATAGACAGCCATGTAGTTTCGGACATGTTCATGCCTGGAGATAACGTCTGTGTGGACATTCCTCATTGCTGATGCGTGGATTTTGACATTGTTCCTGCCCCACCGGTCCACCATGGTCGGCCACTCATGGTAGAATTCCTTTTCTGTGTGTGTGCGAGTACATTTGTACACATAGTGTCGAGGTGCACACACTCCCTTCCAACATGTGTCACACGCTCTGGGTTGGAAACTCAAATTCACTGCAAGTTGTCATCCAGGTGCTTCACCTCCGCCCAGGGGCTCTTGCACTCCACAATCCGTGCCTGGAGGGACATGTGACATTACATACAAGATCTGGCTTGTTCACCTCGTGGATCTGAAAACGATTGGACATTTTCACCATGGAGCTCGGGGCAATCTTGTGGTTTCATCACCCTGTGTGATGGAAGAGTGGGTGTGGGTGGGGAAGGTACCTGGTTCTGGGTGTTCGGAGACGTATAAAGCCAAGTCCACCGCAGGCTGCGCTACTCCTTGTTGGGGACTGATTCTCTGCCACATCCCACTTGTCCACCAAGCAATGGAAAGGAAAATGAATCGTTCCTCCTGCACAGTACGCTCCGGAGGTTTTTACAATGGAGAAGGTATCAACACATTGATCAAGGGTAACCGCATGAACTTTGGCGGCATGGCTGGAGGCACGGGAATATCTAGGGTCTTCTCTGCTGGTGGTAGTGGGAGCCAGAGCAGGAGCTACGGTGGGAGCTACGGCGGGAGCTACGGCGGGAGCTACGGCGGAGGAATGGGATCAATGAGTGGGAGCATGAGTTCTGGATTGGGGTGTCGTGGGACGGGTGCTGAGTCCGCCCTGCGGAAAATCCATTCAAGCTTCCGAATGCGTTTCGGTGGAATGAATATCCCTGCAGGGATGTACGGGCTCCAAAAAGGCTTCATGACATCAAAGTCCAACATGACTGAATCTGATATGGTCGGCATAGACCCCGCATCTCTGCCTACCTTAAACACCGTCCAAACCATCCAATTGCGGGAGAAGCAGGAGCTGCAGACACTCAACGACAAGTTTGCGCAATTTGTAGACAAGGTGTGGACAACCCGTACGGGCGCTCAGTATTTTATATGGACCTATACTCCTCATTGTTTGTGTGCCCTCTCTCACATACCTGCATTAGATACTTTGGTAGATAATGGATATGATGTTCACATAAATATTAGACAAACATCACAAATAAAGATAAAATGATTGTGACGTCATCACGAATATCAATACAATCAAATGTGTTACCTTCAACACTCAAATGGCTTCCCAGCATCCTCACCAAGGTGTACGAGAGAGAAGAGAGAGAGGAGAGAGAGAGAGAGAGAGAGAGAGAGAGAGAGAGAGAGAGAGAGAGAGAGAGAGAGAGAGAGAGCTATTTTTATATAACATGATTCAATCAGATTCACAATGCAATTCAAACTAACTCAGGTGGCTGCAAGTACAGGAAGGACATGGTTTTCTCCAATAGTCTCAGTTTGTCTCCGTTTGTTCCTTTGTCTCGCTGTTCTGATTGCAGAAAAAAACACTCGAATGACATACGTGCATTTGCTCACCTGTTTGACAGGTACGCACGCTGGAGCAGCGTAACGCCGTGTTGAAGGCACAAATCTCCATGTACACCGCTCCCACCGACGGCTCGGGACCCACCAACACCGCCATGGTCATCAGCGGAGTGACCACCACTTACAACTGTCAGATTGAGACGCTGCAGCAGATGAAGAGTGCACTTCTAGCCGAGATCGACCACTGGAAGGGCATCATTCAGGAGTACACCATCAAGTATGTAAAACAACCTCATGGAACATCTGTCCCTGGGTTAGTGCTCGGGGTTTGCATGAGGTCACTCGAGATTGATGTTGGCATCTCTTGGCCTAAATAATTCCCCATCATTCAAAATGTATCCCAAACCGATGATAACATCTAGATTTCGTATTGTGTGTCATTAAGTTTTCTGGCTTTTGAAATAGCTTGTCATGTGATAACCAGGTCACGTGGTGCAGCAGAAGAACACACAGGGTTAGAAATAAATACCGAGGGACAATCACCGAAAGGGAGGTCACAAAAAAAAACATCTTCAAGGGAACCACCTGCCCTTCTCATTCCTCTGTCTCTCATGCCGCAACCACTCACTTCTTTGCGCTTGTTTTATTCCTCGTCTTCTCTCACCCACACCACTACATTCCTTCATTTCCCCTCTCTCTCACCAACCACCCCCTCTCTTCGATGTCCTCTGTCTCTCACCCAACCACTCACTCCTTCATTCCTCGCTCTCACCCAACCACTCCTCCTTTTCATTGCTCTGTCTCTCACCCAACCACCCCCTCCTTCATTCCTGTCTCTCATCTCCAACCACTCCCTCCTTCATTCATCTCTCGACCCAACCCCCCCTCCTTCATCCTCTGTCTCTCACCCAACCACTCCCTCCTTCATTTCCTACTATCTCTCACCCCAGAACCACTCCCTCCTTCATTCCTCTGTCTCTCACCCAACCACCCCCTCTTCATTCCTCTGTCTCTCACCCAACCACTCCCTCCTTCATTCCTCTGTCTCTCACCCAACACTCCCTCCTTCATTCCTCTGTCTCTCACCCAACCACTCCTCCTTCATTCCTCTGTCTCTCACCCAACCACTCCCCTCCTTCATTCCTCTGTCTCTCACCCAAACCACTCTTCCTTCAATCCTCGTCTCTCACCCAACCCACTTCCTTCATTCCTCTGTCTCCTCACCAACCACCCCCTCCTCTCATTCCTCTGTCTCTCACCCAACCACTTCCTTCATTCCTCTGTCCTCCACCAACCACCCCTCCTTCATTCCTCTGTCTCTCACCAACCACCCCACTCCTTCATCCTCTGTCTCTTCACCCAACCCCCTCCTTCATTCCTCTGTCTCTCACCCAAACACTCCCTCCTTCATTCCTCTGTCTTCACCCAACCACCATTCCTTCATTCCTCTGTCTTCACCCAACCACTCTCCTTCATTCCTCTGCTCTCTCACCCAACACACCCTCATTCATTCCTCTGTCTCTCACCCAACCACTCCCATTTCATCCTTTCTTCACCCAACACTCCCTCATTCTCCTCTATCTCTCACCAACCACTCCCTCTTCATTCCTCTGTCTCTCACCCAACCACTCCTCATTCATTCCTCGATCTCTCACCAACCACTCCCTCCTTCATTCCCTATCTCTCACCAACCACTCCCTCCTTTCACTTCCTCTGTCTCTCACCCAACCACTCCCTCATCATTCCTCTGTCTCTCAACCAACCACTCCCTCCTTCATTCCCTGTCTCTCACCCAACCACTCCCTCCTTCATCCTCTTCTCTCACCCAACACTCCCTCATTCATTCCTCTGTCTCTTCACCCAACCACTCCCTCCTTCATTCCTCTATCTCTCACCCAACCACTCCCTCCTTCATTCCTCTTCTCTCACCCAACCAACTCCTCCTTCATTCCTCTGTCTCTCACCCAACCTCCCTCTTCATTCCTCTGTTCTCACCCAACCACTCATTCCTTCATTTTCCTCTGTCTCTCACCCAACCACTCATCCTTCATTCCTCTGTCCTAATCACCCAACCCACTCCCTCTTCATTCCTCTGTCTATCTACCCAACCACTCATTCCTTCCATTCCTCTGTCTCTCACCCAACCACACCTCCTTCATTCTTCTGTCTCTCACCAACCGCTCCCTCATTCTTCCTCTGTCTCTCACCCAACACCCTCTCCTTCATTCTTCTGTCTCACCCAACCACTCCCTCCTTCATTCTTCCGTCTCTCATCCAATCACACACTCATTCATTCTTTTATCTCTCACCCAACCACTCCCTCCTTCATTCCTCGTCTCTCACCCAACCACTCTCCTCATTCTCGTCTCTCACCCAACCACTCCCTCTTCATTCCTTCGTCTCACCCAATCACACACTCATTCATTCTTCTATCTCTCACCCAACCACTCCCTCTTCATTCTTCCGTCTCTTCACCCAATCCACACTCATTCATTCTTTTATCTCTCACCCAACCACTCCCTCCTTCATTCCTCGTCTCACCAACCAACCACACACTCATTCATTCCTCTGTCTATCACCCAACCACTCCCTGTCATTCATTCCTTTGTCTTTCACCCCACTCCCTCATTCATTCCTCTATCTCTCACCCAACCACACCTTCCTTCATTCTTCTATCTCTCACCGAACCATTCCCCATTTCATTCTGTGCCTGCCACACAACTACTCCCTCCTTTCCTCTGCCTCTCTCTCACCCAATCACACTTTCTTTACTTCTCCTTCAAATACAGAACATCTATTTTTATTCACTTTCCATTGCTCAAACCAATTAGCATTTATTTTCTTCCAACCACATTCATTTTCATCCTTAAACACCCTCCCTCTTCAATTACGCAGCCCTTATTGTTTTGCCTTCTACCACAATCACAACCCCCAACCACTTAATTTTTTAAAATTTATTTATCTTCGTACCTCCCAAGAAAACTCCCTCTCGACACTCATCCTGCTCCCAAAGGCACAAGAACCTGATCCATTCATGATCTCTTCAATGAATGTCCATGATGTTCTGACATTGAAACAAATAATCGACAAATATCGGTGCAATCTGACGAAGATGATGATGATAATTAATTTATGGTTCTGTCTGAATTACAGGTACGAGGAAGAGGTTAAGAACAACAAGTATCTGGAAGGAGAATGGAACAACCTGAAAGATGTACGAAGCACCGAAACGAGATGGCACCATAACCAGATGAATCTGAAACGAGTTTGATGAAGATAATGATGGAATAGAAATTAAAATGATTACTCAGAAGCTTCCACAGTGGCAATAAGATATTTCCTGTTAAAGTGTCATGTGCTCATCTGTGCAGGAGATCGACAAGTCCTACCTGGTCATCATTGAACTCCAGGGCAACGTCCAAGGTGTGGAAGACCACATCAACATGCTCAAGCAGATTTACATGGCGGTGAGCAGCACACCTCTGAATGCACGTTCATCCCAGTTAGCATAACCGAGCTTCCTCCGTTATCATTCGGAGAATTTCTCATCGGTACCTTAAAGCATTTTGGTTACCAAGGGAAGTGACCGTCCGAGTTTATAGAATCAAGGACAAACAGCCAAACTGTTGAAGTAAAACTGTTTAGTGAGACAGAGACAGAGACAGAGAGAGTTTTTGAAATATTTTTAAACTGAGAGGTTACCTGCACTCAGAATCCAGGACCTTTTCTGTGCATTTTGGGAGGCAAATGATCATTGTGGAGGTCAAGTGGCTACATTTGCTCAACCTTAACGACCATGTTTGTTTAAGTGTCTGTTGCACTACAAAATGTCTTTGTGTTGGATAAGGATGGCCTGGAAGGACTTTTCTCGAACTTTCCCTCCAGATACCCATCCACTTTATATCAGAATATTTCAGATGTTCAAAACAGTGAGAACAAGGTCCATATTATTTACAAAACCAGATTAGGCATTGAGGTGATCTGAGAGGCAGAAGGTGATCAGTAGCATGGTTTTACTGGTTATCGGTAGCATGGTTTTACTGGTTATCAGGAGCATGGTTTTACTGGTTATCGGTAGCATGGTTTTACTGGTTATCAGGAGCATGGTTTTTTTCCTGGTTATCGGTAGCATAGTTTTTACTGGTTATCAGTAGTATGGTTTTACTGGTGATCAGTAGCATGGTTTCACTGGTTATCAGGAGCATGGTTTTACTGGTTATCGGTAGCATGGTTTTTCTGGTTATCGGTAGTATGGTTTTACTGGTGATCAGTGGCATGGTTTTATTGGTGATCAGTGGCATGGCTTTACTGGTTATCAGTAGCATGGTTTTACTGGTTATCGGTAGTATGGCTTTACTGGTTATCGGTAGCATGGTTTTACTGGTTATCGGTAGCATGGTTTTACTGGTTATCGGTAGTATGGTTTTACTGGTGATCAGCGGCATGGCTTTACTGGTTATCAGTAGTATGGTTTTACTGGTGATCAGTAGCATGGTTTTACTGGTTATCGGTAGCATAGTATTGCTGGTGATCAGTAGCATGGTTTTACTGGTTATCGGTGGTATGGTTTTACTGGTGATCGGTAGCATGGCTTTACTGGTGATCGGTAGCATGGTTTGACTGGTTATCGGCAGCATGGTTTTACTGGTTATCGGTGGTATGGTTTTGCTAAGAAAACAGAACTAATGCATTGTGGATTGTTTCGGCAGCGAGTGAACGAAGTGCAGTCATCAATCGGTGGAAGCAGCTCGGGGGCCGTCATCACAGTGGACAACAGCAACCAGGCCATTGATCTTTCCACGGCCATCAATGATGTCAAACTGCATTACGAGGCTTTGGCGACCCGGAGCCGCGAGGAAGCGTTCCATAACGTGCAGCTACGGGTACGTGCCACTCATGGATGTTTCCTTGTCCACGACTGAAGCGGCACCAACGATGTTGTTCCTCCATGTCCCACCCAACAATTCCCTCTTTCATTCCTTTTCCTCCCACCCAACCATCAGAAGCCATATTGCGAACATTTTGTATTGCAGATAAACGCAGCCGCCGGCACAGTACAACCAGGTACATACAACATCAGCAATGCCAAGGAGGAGTTGAGGTCCCTCAAGCTACAGATGGACAGCATCAGGCGTGACATTGACCGCTTCCGCACACAGGTCTCATTGATGAAATAATATTGCTGTGATGAATTATTCCCACAGAGGCCGAGCTTTGTTGATGAGAGCCCAGAGGGTAACCTGCTGGACGTTCTCATCTCAAGCTTGGCTTGACAAGTCTCTTGCATTAACTGACTTCATATCCTGAAAGATGACGATTTTGGTTTCTGCTGAGTGAGCTGGACAGGAATTCAAGGAAAGTTAAGTTTTTGGATGACATATAAACACAGTGCAATTAATTATATAATTTCTGTGTGTACCTTTGCAGAATGCAAACCTGGAGGCACAGATCAGTCAGATGGAGGTGGATGGACAGGGACAAGTCGAGCAATGGCAGCAGAAGGTCACATCGCTCAAGATGGAAGCTGATAACATCCGCAAAGTGAGAAACACCAATTAGTAATCACTCACAAGCAGCTCCATTTGGGAGCGGCTACGGGTAGTCGTGTTATTATCTTGATGATTATTAAGATCATGACAGAGTACCCAGCACCCTCCGGGCAATCTTGTTCCAAGCGTGCGACTGAGTTCTTACACGTCCCTTTACTTTGGCGGTGTATAGGCAACAGTCCGCTGCCGTGATCGCTCCCGAAAATAAAAATAACCAGGGTTACAGTCATGAAGCAAAAACATACCGACTGCTAAAGTGCACATATAATACATCGCGGTTATGTAACTCGGATAATTCCAACTGCACCCCCCCCCCAAACCATGCCCCCCCCCCAAAGGAAGAAAATGCCAAGATGGGTGGAATGTTTGTTTTTTTCCCAAAATTTGATGGAATCAAACAGAACTTCAGGAAACACACCTTCAGGGTGTCCTGAGTAATCCCCTGAAATTTTCAGCTTCCGACGTCAACTCTTCTCGGAGGAGTAGACAAAGCGTACAACATAATACTCTACATCAATTATACGTGGATGTAGCGATATCGGATGGCCACCTTTTTGATGTATAACTGGATGCAAAAAACAAAGAAAGATGTGATTCGTCGTCACATTGACCATTATGCCTCCGCTCACATGAAACCTTTGCTCTCTCTAACTTTGATCTAAAACCTCAAGACAATTAGGACCTCAATAAATAAAATCTGTGCAAGTACTGAGGTTCGTTCAAATCCCTACCTTGATAACATTATCTGACATGACGTCTGACCTTCGACCCCTTGATGCTATAATTTAATCAGTTCACCTTTGTATCATAATATACGAGTAATGAAAACATTTTAAAATGTAAAAGGATGGAGGGATGTTCATCCACAAAAAATCTGGAAACAAGGTGGGGATGGTCACAAGAAATGATCACGTGAAACCATCCCGACGTCTGTCTTAAAATAATGGTCGTGCCGAGAAAAGACAAAGTTATATCACACAGACACACAGACGCAGACACAGACACACACAGTGTCTCTTCTCGAGACATCCATTTTTTAAAAGATAAAGATGATCACAAATTTTTTAAAGATCACAAATTTTTGTTATAATCCATCCACAAAGTTTTGAAATATTGTGCTCCACATCGTTTTTGGCCCTGTCTCTCAATTGTGAAGAATCCCTTTTTGAATTCTAGTATCCGGATCCAGATCCTTACCAAAATAAAATTGATTCATCCTTGTCCACCTGACGGTGGTCTCCTCGTGTTAATCTGAAGGGGTCCCTTCAGGTGGGTGGCAGGAATGTCAGGAGATTGACCATGTGCTCGTTGATGGTCGCTGGAGGATGATCCAGAATTGAAGGGTTTTGCCAGAGTGCTCAGTTTTTTCAATACCGACCACAGGCTTGTTGTAGCAACTCTGAAGTTGCAGCTTAAATCCGGGAGAATGGTACCATCCAAGCCTAGAGGGGTCTGGGTGTTTCGGGGAATAATGAAGAGTTGTGGAGTGCCTTCAAGGCCACCATCGTTGATGATGCTGGAGGATGTCTGGAACTCACCGTCAGGTGAAGAAGAACTTTGTCTCCCAAGGAACACTGGATACCATTGACCAGAGTTACAGGACCAGGCTTTATGGCAGAGCTGAGCTGCTCAGGGAGTTGAGGCGTAGAACTGTACGTTCGCTGAGGGCGGTCAAGGAGGCCTATGTACAAGGAATCTGTGAAGGGGTAGAGCATCACCTCTGTTCAAGTGATTCTCGTCGTGCTTAGAGGGGAATTGGTGCATTGCATTCCTGCAAGCCTGTTCCCCGTTGTACTGCAGTAAGAGCAGAGGGTGCTGAGCTCTGGACAAAGGAGTCTGAAGTGAAGGGCTGCTGGGCCAGTTACTTTGAGCAGCTGTACCAGGCTGACCCAGCAGCTGTTGAGTTGCATATCATGGATGTTTTGATCCCTTTTGCTGACTCCAATCAACTGTGATCCACCTTCGTTTGTGGAAACACAGGCTGCTGTGAACCAGTTGAAATGGAGGTGAAGCTCCTCGCATTTGTGGCATCCATGCTGAATGCTGAACTTCTCAAGGCTGGTGGAAATGCTGCACTCATGTCATTGCATTGGAAGCACAGTTCTGTGCTCTGCCTGGAACACAGGCATCATCCCAACTGATTGGAAGAAGGGCCTTGTTGTCCCTCTCTGGAAAGGGAATGGTGATCGTCAGGACTGCAACAACTACGCTGCTCTCAGTGCCGGGCAAGGTCTTTGCTCAGATAATTTTTGATAGGGTTCGCCACCATCTGCTTGAGCACCAGCATCCAGAGCAGTCAGACTTTACACCAAAGAGGTCAACAATTGAACGTATCCTTGCTCTTCAGGTCCTCACCGAATGCAGCGAGAGTTTCGGCAGGGGCTGCTTGCAGCCTATGCTGATCTCTGTAAAACGTTTGATTTAGTGAATCAGGATGCCCTCTGGAGGATTCTTGCTCTTTGTGGGTGCCACCAAAACTGATCAATCTGATGTCTGAACTATACTCTGGTACTGAGAGTGCTGCGAGATGTGGTGGTGTCATCTCTGACTTATTTCCAGTTGTTACTGGAGTTCGTCAGGGTGTGTACTGGCCCCCACACTTTTTAGCACTTGTATGGACTGGATTCTAGGGAGGATGTCGGAGAATCAAGCTGCCGGTGATCGTTTGGGAATGTCAAGATCTCTGACCTTGATTTTGCAGATGATGCAGTCATCTTTGTGGAGACTCTTGATGTCCTTTTAGGGGCCCTCGAGGTGCTGAATGAGGAGTCGGAGCTGCTGATATTATGGGTTTCCTGGGTCAAAGCTAAGATCCAAGCTTTCACTGACATCTTGGATGCTGCAATCTTGTCTGCACCTGTTTGTGGTGAGGATGTTGAGGTGACGGAGAGATTTACTTACCTTGGTAGTGATATTAATGTCTCTGCATGTTGTGCGCCAGAGGCCAATAGACATCTGGGTCAGGTCTGCGGAGTCATGGATTCAATATGGGGTGTGGTGCTGTCGGTACCTGCGCAGGATGACGAAAGTCTGAGTCTTCAGGTCCTGGATGCTTACCATCTTCCTCCACAGATGTGAGACTTGTACTCTGACCATGGATATGAGATGGAGACTTAACTCCTTTGGTACCAGGTCTCTTCAGAGAATCTTTGGCTATCGCTGGTCGGACTTTGTGTCCAACGAGCGTTGCTGAGAGAGACTCAAATGAGATTTACCTGCATAGTCCGTGAGCGTCAGCTGCGGCTGTATGGACATGTGGCTCATTTTCCTGACGCTGATCCTGCTCACCAGATTCTCTCAGCGAGGGAGCCTCATGAGTGGAGGAGGCCAAAGGGCTGACCACATGACTCTTGTTGCAGCACGTTGATTGGCATCTCAAGGAGATGGGAATGGCCAGAAGAGGCCCCTGGAGTCCCGTTGGAAAGTGGACGCAGCGATGTGCGCTTCGAGTGTATACTTCCATACCTAACCTGACACACCCAACCTGTCCACTGAGTTTCGTCCGAATCCGTCAATAACTTTTTGATATATCCTGCTCACAGACGGACAAACAGTGGTGAATACATAAACTCCGTCCAAAATGGATGCAGATATTAATTGGCATTTACTCAACTGTCGGAATGAAAGTTCCAACTTAAAAATGAATGAATTGATAAACGATTGCATTCTCACCAACTTGCAAGATTTCTGGAACGTATCTTCATATATAGAACTCCACTATCGTTTTTCTATCATGACCAAGGCTCATGGAGGAGCTTTAGGCTATCACTTTGCAGGGCATGGACACACAGATACCTCGGTGTACTTTCACAAGCATTAAAAGGGCCAACAGGCAGCAACGGACATATCAACCCGGTATATGGAGTTGAACCTGCACTTTAAGCTTCATAAGCTGAATGCTTATACAGGCACAACAAACTGGCCAACCGATTGCCTTCAGAAATAGGCTGGTAGGACAATTTTCTATTGGTTTCTGAAAAAGGACCATTTGGTCGAGACCTTGAGTACCCATTTTTAAAATATTGTATTACTAGTAGGGGTTACCCGGTGCTACTCGGGGGGAGGTAATTCCGCACTGCCTGGCTGAGGGAGCTTTTCCCAGCGGTAGTTTCGGGATGTGTTGGACATTGAAAAGCGATGTAGTTCGTGGCCTCATGGTGGTTACATTTTGCCTGCGGGTCGGCGGCAGCACTACCTGACCCACATCCCAATGCACCCTTTATAGCAGCCTTTAGTGGCCTCAAAACGGCCTTCAAAGCTAACGATTGCTCGCTTTAAACCTTGTCCAGATTCTGAAGTCCCTCCACCCAAAATTTGGGGCCTCTAGTTGCTACGGTTCAGCCATGAAAGAATAACGTACAAACGCACAAACACTTGAAAATATTTATATCGATTATTCCGATTTTCCCTATCATTATAATTATATTGGAGGCACATTTTGAAACATGAGAAACACTCACTCCCTTTGGGAACAGCCTGTAGGGGGAGGATAGTGGGGGTTTGTGCGGCAAATATATTTTGTGGCATCCATACTGTTAGTTTGCAGCAGCGGTCAGTAAACCAACTTCTACATTGGTGGCACGTGTAGTACAGGCAAAAATCGTGTCGTGTCACCCCCCTAATGGGGGGGGTATTTTTTGTACCCATGACGACGTGACCCTGGGTAGTACCAATGCGTATGCAAAATTTGGTGGAGATCGGCCCAGCCCTGTTTTTTTCTATGATTTTCAGACTACACACACACACACACAATTGCCTTATTTATAACGGCTATGGATATGCAGTGACAAGATTATACTTGGAGATAAAGCGGTGAAACCACCACATTTTCTATCATTGCAGCAAATCTCACAATACGCTCACGAGTACCAGGAACTACTGGCCACAAAGATGGGATTGGACATTGAAATCACGGCTTACAGGAAGCTTTTGGACAGCGAGGAGCACAGGTGTGAAAACAAAGTTTGCTGTTCACCACAAACCTCCATTTTGCAGTGCAATGTAACATTTAAGAGAAAGGAAGAACACCACTTTGCACTTTACAGATGAAACTTGATGGATGTTTATTGCAGGAGAAAATGACTGTTTGGAATCAATGTGTCAGATATTGTCTCTGCCAATTTTAGAAACTCACACACTCCAATGGTTGTGCTTTTGCAGGATCAACAGCGGAGGAGGAATCTCCGTGTCAATGAGCAAAAACACGAGTTCCATGATCGGGAGTGGAGGGATGAGCAGCATGAGTATGGGTGGTGTTGGAGGGATGAGTGCTTATGGAGGGATGAGTGGCATGAGTGTGGGTGGTGTTGGAGGGATGAGTGCTTATGGAGGGATGAGTGGCATGAGTGTGGGTGGTGGTGGAGGGATGAGCAAATATAGTATGGGTGGTGGTAGAGGGATGAGCCAATATAGTGTGGGTGGTGGTGGTGGAGGAATGAGTATGGGTAATCTTTGTGGAGGAATGAGCGGCATGAGTATGGGTAGTAGTAAAGGAATGAGTATGAGCCACATGAGTTCAGGTGGCATAGGTTCAAGCAGTGGAATGGGGAGCAGCTTAAGAATGAGTTCATATTAGAGTAGGTTTCTCAAGATCAAGCTTCAACTTGGGTTTCTGCTCGATATTCATAAGGTGCAGCGTTTGGGTTCAATTTCACTTTAAGTTTTTCCATTTTTGTTTTTACACCAAATTAGGACTAGTTTTTATCCATTTTTTTTTCAAAAGAATGACCAAGTGGCATGATGCTGTCAACCCCGAAAATTCCAGGTTCAACTGAACATGCTCGACAATGTACCAGGCAAAATCATTTGGTTCCTGGAGATAAGTTTAAAAATGGAAATTAAATCCAATCCGTGAGAATTACAAAATCTGATTATATAGAATTTACATTTGCATTTTTCTGTGAAATAAAATTCACCAAGAAGCAGAAAATAACGGCAGAGGGATTTTTCCAGATAATTTTTGTGGGAATATTAGGGGGGTGGGGTGGGGGAGCTGTGCCTTGCTTCTGGGTGGGGATCTTTTTGATTGGCTGCAAGACATCACATGCTCTTTGTAACCAATCTGAGCTCCGATAGTGAGACACAGCTGCCTCCAGAGAAATTACAAGAAAACTCTAGAGGTTGTGCATTTTTCAAATGAAATAAGCAAAATGAATTTTTTTTGTTTTTTTTTTACAAATTACCATACATTAATTCCTGTAAAATTGCAGTTTTGTTTCCTTGTAAACTGGTCATCCGATTAAAAACTGTGTTGGGCACGTTTGTCACGCACGCACGCTGTAGTATGTCAGTCTTATTTTATGATTACCCAGACATGCTCTCTGGCAAACTGAAAACAACCTGATGAAACCTCAAGAGTACGAGGCCCGTGACGAGTGGAGCATGACAGCAATGCACCCATCGGATTATACAATCACAATGTATGTCACAAAGGCAAGATTCTGCATCCTCTTCATGAACATATGTTAAAAAATAAAAAAAATAAAAAAAAACTGCTGCATAATGATGTTTGTGTGTGTGTGCACTTTCTTCTGTTTGCTTGAAGGCGTAAAACAGTCAGGTTATTCTTATACACATGTTTGTGCACCAGGGTATAGTCTCTAACTCAGTTACACACACTAGACAAATAAGCATCTTGACTGGAACTGTTTACATCAACAAGGAAGTAAAAAAACAACTTTTATGAATAATTACAGGAAAAACAAAAATGGCGTCACACGAAGATAGTACCATGGGGGTGGCATTGTAAAGTAAAGCAAATGATGTAAAGCAAGATGCAAACGATGTAAAGCAAGATATCTCAACAACTTGTGGACAGATTAGGAGGAAACTTTGTGGACAGGTTGGGTGTGCTACAAGGCCGAATTTATTGGATTTTGGTTAAGATCCAGATCCGGATACTAGAATTTTTCAAATGGTTCTTCACCTTTGAGAGTCAGGGCCAAAAACGATATATAACACGATATCTCAAAAATGTATTGGGCCCAATATGTTCTACTGGATCGGGCATTGTGCGGCGGAAGTATGTGCTCTACCGAGTGCCCTTCTTGTTATGAATTGCATTCCTGCACTTATTTGGCCACTCGGTCGATCATGGAAATGGACGTGGTGGCCTGAAAGTCACTTTACCCCTGATAAATTTCTCGCACCTCCCTCGCCTCTGCACAGACAGAATGACGGAGAGCGTACAGATCCAATGACTGATTATTGTAAGTACTAGTACTGCACAATAAAACCTGTATACTGTATTAAAAGAGTTTAAGAAGGAATACTGGGGATGGGTAAACAGACTTTCAGGCCACCTTGTACATGGCTCTTTGTGATCTGATCGGATTTGATTACACAGAATGCAAACAGTACATGCTCGTCCAATTTTGACTCGGTCCGTATAGTTACACGTAAAATCAAGCTGACCCGTAACATTCGCTTTTAGGATTGCTTAGTGACAGGTAAAAATGTAAGGACCGAGTCCTCTTGGGTACACAGTTTACTTTAGGCATGATTTCAATCCAGATGGCATTGCAAACAGCAGGTGGAAATAAAGATGGTGGCTCAAACTCAGTGTTACCCCAGAACTGAAAATAAAGCGCACGATGCCAGAGGTTTTATTTATTTATTTTTGTCCAGCATCATCATGGCTCGTTGAAAAGACAGAACACAGAACGGACCGGAAAGAAAAGAACAGGAGAAAGGAGGGCAGGGGAAAGTGGACGCCAACAACCAGGTAGCCATAGAGGGACAAATAGAGGGAGATGGAGGGATGAGGGATGTGGAGAAAAAGCAGAGCAAGGGGAGGGCATGGGGGTGCACAATATGGATACAGCAACAAACTCTCCACCATGGAGTGGAAGGAAAAACTGGAAATACGAAAAGCGGTGAGCTTGCAGAGGGTTAACGGGGGTAGAAAGGATCAGGGCTGTGGATCCGAGATGAACTGGCATGACGGTGAACAGCTGTCTTGCAGCCCTGGAGATAAGAATGAGATTGAAGAGACTGAGGAAGTTGGGTCCACAGGTGTGTGGGAAAAAACAACAGAGGAACAAAAGAATGGAGGTGAGTAGCAAATCTGTATTTTGGGGGTTTCACCAGAAGGCAGTTTACTGGCAGATCACTCAAGCCTTTAGAGGAAGAGGAGATGAGAGTATTCTGTTGAAAGTCACGTGTTGACTTCGGGAGTAGAGGAAGTCAGTAAGTCAGGAGTGGAGTTGGCCTTGAATGCTCTTGGCAGAGTGTTCGGAGAGCAATGTGGGATGCCAGACTGTATCAAATGCACATGATATGCCTCGAGAGATGGACGGCCCTGATCACATGTCTGATATTGAGGGCTTCCGTCCATTGTTGGGAGAGCAGAAGCAGCATTCCAGGGAATAGAGACCTGGTCTGAATCTGAACTCAGGGTCTGAGGAGAGGAGAAAAGGAAGGATTTAATGTGAACTGCAATGATGGATTCCATGACCCTGCTGACGATTGAAAGTCATCTGATTGGTCTGTATTTGAAGGGATCAGTTTCTGCCCTGCGTTTATGTCATGCGGTTATATTGGCTGACTTTGATGCAGATGGAAGATTACCTCGGGGAAATGATAGGGTGAAAAGGACAGATAGAGGATATGCAAGAGCAGCAGAAGAGGTTTCCAAAGATGCATGTGCCAATGCCATCCAAGCCAAATTTGAGAATCAGGGTAGAGGATCACCAGAAACTTCTCCACTTTCTCAGGTGAGAAATACACAGAATCCAGGAGAACAGTTGGGTGTGACAGGGAAGGGTGGCTCCTGAGAATGAGAGGTTGAGGATACAGCCCCAGTCAAAAAAATGCACCAGTTAGAACTCTAGTATATGAGAGTAGTACTCTCATATACTATAGTTGATAACAGGTCCTACTACAGTTGTCTGTAGAGAATTACTACAGGAAAGGAATGATATTTTTGCCTGGGAGGATTTTGATGCAAACACAGAATTGAGGCATTCGGCCTTCTTACGAGTGGAGTCGGCTGTGGTGCCACTTGAAGTGAGGGAAGGGATGGAAGGGGAACATACTCCAGAGACTTTACAAGGTGCCACCAAGTTTTCGAGGAGGAAGAGAAGTCAAGTTGATTTTTCTTTCCAGGAAAAGAAGGCAATCGACGTGCTGCAGGATTCAGTGTACCATGGCAAGAAGCTGGGTATATGACAACCGCAGATGAGCAGGTTTCTGTGGAAGAATTCCCAGGCTGAGTTAATATAATGGGTGACAGTGATAAGAGACCAGTCCTGAAGAGAGATGGCTGTTTGCAGACCCTGTCAATCAAAACTAGTGAACTGCCAGACTTGTCGGTGCTGAAGCAGCTCCATGAAAATAGTCAGATATGTTGCCTCTCACAGTCATGTGATCAGATGAACCAATTGGAGCAGAGGAAGAACTGGTGACACTATCAAGTAAGTTGATTATTACCAAGTCCGGAATTTTCATACATCAGGTCAGACCCATGGAGTCGCAGTAATCCTTTGCTGCAGTGCCATGCCTGGTGAGAGTCATACCAACACCCAACCAATCTGAGACTTTTGAAATAAGGCGATCGCCTCACAATGAACCACTGTGCATGCGCAGAAACCCTTAGTAATAATCAAAGATACTAGAGCAGGGCAAGATAGACCATTCGGCCATGAACGTGAAGTATTCAATGGGGGTACTCGGCCACCATTTTAGTAAGCAACTGCGCAAGAAATTTGAGCGAGCTGTGCACGTTCGTCAGACTCTATTCTGGACTAATCAAACAGTCAGCTGACAAAAATTTCAAATAATCGACAATCCAAAAAACCTGATTTAGGATGGCGACCAGTGATGGATTAACAAACAGTACGCAGGGTCCATACCCAGGGGCCCCGAGCTCAACTTGGGCCCCAGGCAGAGGCGGAATGAGGGCCGTGTTACCCCTGCAATTGAATGGGGCCCCCAGATAACATGGGGCCCCACATGAACGATCATGATTCACAATCTTTGAAACACCCCACCCCCCCCCCCCCCCCCGAGGTTGGGGTATCGCTTTGGTGACAAACCATATTAACTTGTGAGTGGTGATAAACACAGTGCAAAGGGAATGCTCCATCTCAAAGAAAGAAAGCACTGTGACATAACACTGGGCTGCATTTGAAATATTTTTTTCAGAGGTCTAGGTTTTCTCAACGGTTCCTATACGTTTTTTGCATGCTGAATTCAGAAATGCATCTCATTTCGATCAATCAGGTCGTTTTTTTTTAATTTCAAGTCTCAATTTTAATTTGGATTTTTAAGGATTTTAATTTTAAGGATTTTTCTCAATTTTATCTATCTTTTTTTCTCAATTTTAAGGAAAAAAATAATCAAAATTTTTATTTTTTTAATTAGCATTTTTTTAACTCAAAATCAGACTTACATTGACAGAAAATGTACAAACTATACATATAATGACACAAGTACACTTAATGTGGAAGAAAGTGCCTTCTCAATTACTTTCATTTCAATTTCAGAAAAATATAGATAAATCGTTGTTTCTGGCAACACCCAACTTCAGTCGCTCCAGCAGTCGCTGTTTTCCTTCGTCTTTTTAATGTTGAAGTTCACATTAAGTGTACTTGTGCGTCATTTTATATATAGTTTGTACATTTTCTGTCAATGCAAGTCTGATTTTGAATAAAAAAAATGCTAATTAAAAAAAACAAAAATTTTGATTATTTTTTTTTCCTTAAAATTGAGATAGCGAATTGACCTGATTGAGCGAAATGAGATACATTTCTAAATTCAGTATGCAAAAAGCATATAAGAACCGTTGAGAAAACCTAGACCTCTGAAATGACGCAGACCAGTGTAATGAATCGATTAGAAAAATGGTTTTCCCTGATGTTTAATTCGACAGGACTATCAAACTATTAGAAAATTAGGGCGTGAGGTCAGTGGAGAAAGCAAGTGAACTAATAACTACATTCAATGCACACAAATGAAACAATAATCACAAGAAAATTTATATAATTCCTCATGTTAATACACATCGATATTGTTTAACAAATCCACACTACAATTTATTTGTACGATCACAAAACAACCCCTTATTAGTAAATGGACAAACCCATGCACACGGTGGAACGGTGAGGTTTTCAAAATTAGAAATGTGTCAAAACACCTGTCCCATGCAAGGATGAAACAAAACTACTCCAGTAGTGCTAAAAACCAGAAAATAGCTCAACAGAAGGCAAAAACGATTGAAAAAAATCACCCGAAATTAACTTTCTCGTTACACAAATGGCAGATCCAGAAAAACATCTTTGGTCCAGCACTTATGGGGTGTGTCCCCTTACCAATCACCTTGGAGAGTGCTCACCAAATGGCTTAAGCACTTAAGCAAGCATTCCAACAAAACATTTAAGGAACGTCTGGCTTGGAAAGCTGATTGGTAATGGAACACCTTAACACGGCATTTTTTCCCCAAGGGTGGTGGGGGGGGGCAAGATCATAAGACATGAAATTCCTCCAGATTTTATGCTGTCCAGTCGAAAGCAACTTCGGCTAAGTGAGTGCGGGAATAACACCGAGTCCTCTTTTTGGGGAAAATACCACGGAACCTCATGTTTGGGGAAAATAATAGTCCTCTTTTTGGGGAAAAATAACACGGGAGTCGTTTGAGGGGGGAATAACACGGAGTCCTTTTTGGGGGAGAAAATAGCACGGGAGTCCTTTGGGGGGGGGGGTTAACATGGAAGTCATTTTTTGGGGGAGGGGAATAACACGGGCGTCATTTTAGGGGGGGGGGACAGTTGAACTTTGTGTTTTTTGCCCGAAAGGTTGTTTTTTTTGTGCCCAGGGCCCTAAGGAATCTTGATCAGCCTCTAATGGTGGCAACTTCCTGTTCTTCTGCTCATTGTTCTGCAATTCATTGTTCTAATCGAGTTCCAAAATCCCTCATTAATCATACTTCAGGTTCCCAAAGAACAAGGAATGGTCTAGATCTATACAATCTTATTATTATGTTTATACCTTACACCAAGCTTAGATCGAAAAGAAAAAAAGAGTGAGATCACGCAGGAATGCTTGTGGGATTGCGAGTGTGATCAAACTATGGGCATGACACAACAGACCCGATATATACAATCGTGGGCGTCCGCAGGGGAGGGCAAGGTGGGGGGTCTCTGGCTCCACTGGACCTCTCCCCCTTTTCCTTTGCACTAAATGATGAAAAATAAAGATAGCAGGTCGTTTGGACCGACTTTTGCGTGTCACACAGTCCACTTTAAAACGCGATTTCAGTGTAAAATCTCACAAAATAATTGTGTAAGTTCCTTCTTATATACTTTAGTAAGCACCAATTAACTGAATTGTGGATTGCTGGTTACCTGTGTTGCAGAATTCTCAATAGACATTAATTGCTGTCATAGTGTCTGGTTTGTAGAAAGGCTCTTCCAAGAAGTGATACTAAACACAACCAACATGTCCACCAAGTTTCTTCCAAATCCATCCATAACTTTTTGAGATATTGTGCTTAATATCATTTTTGACCCTATCTCTCAATGGTCAAGAATCACTTGTAAAGTTCTCAGATCGGGATCCGGATTCGGATCTTCACCATAATTAAGCATTGCTGTCCTTGGCCGGTCACCGACATACACAAAATATTTTTCAAAATGATTGCTTGAAAACTGTGGCCAAAAATTGTGACAGACAGACAGACCAACACAATTGGGGAAAAAAATTTTCGCCAAGTAATAATACACGATCAACTAATACACTTGAAAAACCTTCAATTTTGGCAAGTAATAATGGAGCAGAATAACATACTCGGCAAAAAAAAATTTTTTTGCCAAGTAACAAACAAACAAGAAAGATGTCGTGCAGAGCACGATACTCACAAAGTCCATCAAACAAATTCGACATTAAAAAATAGTTGGTGGTTGAATTCAGTGACCTGAGATGCAAATCCTCTTCAAATTTCAACTCAATCAGATGAAAGTTGATGAATTTAGAAATTTGACAAAATGAATCGGCTTCTTGCATACGACCAACTCTACCATTTTGTGAAGTTTCGTGAAGATCGGTTTCAAAATGCGACCTGTTGGTGATTGACATACAGACAAACAAACAAACAGACAGAAAAACTAACCAAACAGATCAACATACTTTGCAAAGAAAAGTTTTTGCCAAATAACAAACAGACACGGGTGTTAGAATAGTCTCGCAACCCCTTTTTTGACTTACAAGTTTTTCAAAAAAAGTGGGGGGTGGGGAAAAAAGCAGGACATGGGGGTGGTGCGGGGAGCGCGCAGAATTGCGAGGAGTGGGGGGAATGCGTGCGGGAGGTTGCAGGCACTGCAGCGGGTGCAGGATGGGGCGGGTGCAGGACATGGGGGGTTGGGAATGCGAGGACATGGGGCGTGTGGGGAGAGCAGGATGCAGGGGATGCAGTGAAGGGTAGTGTGTGAGGCATGCAGGGAAAGGGGGCATGGGGTGGAAGGACACTGAATTGGAGGACAAAGAGAAGGGGTCGGGGTTGGCATTTGCAAGGTGGATACGTTTGGAAAATAAACTGCGTGAAGACGAGGAAGACAGCTTGATGAAAAATGTGGGAGTAGAGTGTTCCTGATAGAGAGAGATATGGAAAAGAAAGCATTTTAAGATTTAACGAGCGAAGTCGATAACACGCCATCGCAAATCCCCACACTTCCCACCTTAAGCAAAGTTGAAAAGATGGTAAAAACGTTTCACCAGGAATGACTCGATATCAAATTTTGAGTTTAAAAAAGTTCCATTTTGTACCGTGAACCAAGTCTCCACTTCCTGGGGCATGAACCAGGGGTAATCCCCCCCCCCCCACAAAAAAACATTACATATTTCATGCGTCCCCACTCTTGATTGTATATACAGTTTCATTAAGGAAAAAGTTTTAAAATGCTCCTGTAATTGTATGCTTTGGTATTTGACCTTTTGGCCCCACCATAGGGGGCGGGTAAAAATGATACTGCTCTTGTACCTTTGTGCAATGTGGTGATCATGACCACCAAGTTTGGTGAATTTCTGCACAACCGTTTAGGAGATAGCGTGACGGATGTACAGACGGCGCCGATTAAAATATCTCCACATTTTTTTTTTTTCAAAAAGCTGGGGATAATAAAGCTTTTATTATAGGAAACAAATTATGTCAATTAGGAGTTATTGTAAATGGAAGGAATAAAGAATGAATGAAGGAAGGAAATAAATGATTTTCTTATTAATTTTTTTAGAATTAAACTTTAAAAAAAAATTCTAAAAAGGTTTTGCTTTTTTGAAGTGAAGAAAGTAAAATAAAACGGAACATTAAGAACTGTGGAAGGAGAACAATTAGGAGAAAAATCGAATGCGGCACATGTCAGATCAGAGACAGAATGGGCATGCTCACTATAGCTGAGGCCTTGGAAGGGGGAATGCCACAAACACACAAGGCCACCAATTCGATAACACCCCAACAAGGTGTGGTTAAGACCCAGAAGTTGGACTGAAACACAATTAACAACACAGGGATTCTTCTTTGTCCGTATGCAGCACAAGGCTGCAGGGTAGCATAATTGGCTGAGGGTGTGGCTGTGCCACTGATGTAGTGTCCTCTGCCGGTTAGGGCAGGAATTTGGAATTTGATCAGGGTGCTGGTGATAGCTCACCTACTCTTCACAAAAGACACCGTGGTATCTTTAACGTCCACCAGCTAATGCCAGCAGATGAGATTCCCGTTTAACGTCCATCTGAGGGACGAAACACATTGATGAATCACCCTGCCTGTGAAACACCAGGAAGACAGTTTATAGCCGAGTCGGGATTCAAACCCAGACTAGACAGCTTAGAGGAGAGTATGCGTACCTATAGGCCACCCAGTCAGCGCAACACAGGGATGAAACGACAATATGAAGACGGATCCTATGCGGAAAACTCAGCTTTAATGACCTTCAAGGAAGCAGGTACGAATCAACATCCAACACACTCAGACCAGGAACTGGAAGTTTGGTGATAGGTCCATTATCCCCTTTGAGACAGGACTCCCAAAAACCGTACGCTCTGTGGCTGCACTCCCAATTCCAAACGCGGCAAAGTTTTGTGTTTATGATGTTAAAATTACCTTTAAATGCAAAAAAGGACATGCTTCATCCTGCCATGTTTGGCTCCAATGCATCGAAAATTCAACCATTTCCCCACCGTCAGTTTGTTGGCCTTTTAACCTCCGCTAAACACTCTTCCATGAGCCTCAATCTTGAATAGATTGGGGGGGGGGGGAACAAAAAACAAACAAACAAAAAAAACCCACTCCAAATATTTAACAAAATATTATTAACACAAACTGCATCTTACAACTGTTCACACAATTGGACTAATGCAAACCCACACACTTGCCAGACTCGAACAATACACATCAAGAAACAATGAAAAAAAAATAAACAAATATATATATATATATATATACATACAGGAATAAAACCATCATGCACATCTTACAAGTCTGAAACAAGATCTCAAACCAGGACGATGCAGCTTCGGGTCAAAGACATTTCAACTTGAATACGGTAATCAAATGGAAATTTTCATACAGATTCAATTATAGTAGGCAATAAGACGATCGCAGAAATGGTACGTACACAAGACTTGTCTACAAAAGCAGTGAATGGGTCAAAAATTTGCACAATGAGCGTCTTGAGGAATGGCGAAAACAACATTCATTCATTATTTCTGGTTAAAACTACTTAAAGTGAATAACATTTAGTCACCCAGCTGGGGCCGAGGTTCAGGTATAGTGGGTTTAATATCTATGTGAAGTGGAACACCTTTCCCTGGAGTGAAGAGCGAGGGGGTCTCAGTACTAGTCACTGAAACTTCCCGAAAGCTTTCCCAGTACACACGTTCTTTCTGCTGATCGTTGTACATTTAAAAATGGCCATGGGGTGACGTTTGTAGCACTACTTCTGCACTTCATCGAAGTCCAAAATAAAAAATAAAAGCAAGGCGCCTCTGTTTGTGAGCTTACAATATGGATTCTGTAGAGATTATAAATTACTGACGAATCAAAAAAAAATCACAAAAACAAACAAACAACTAAACGACACAATAAATCAAAACATACACTTGTACTTTTATTCGAGTAAACAGTACTATGAACTCTGACTAAAATAAACTTGGAAGTTAGATTGTAAAATGTTAACTCACTGGAAATTATATAGTTATGACAGGAGCCCACTTGATGTCGACATCGTTCGGTCATCCGACTCTTCAGCCTAAAACGGCTCTACAATTTGGCTCTCATGGAAATTCAACGTTTCACTACAACGCACAAGGTTTATTGCGAATTGCTTTAAGTGATAAACTCTCCACAGCAATTACTTCCTCACCACAAATTTGGAATTGGCGTTGTTAATCGTGAGTGGAAACATTGCTGCAGCATGCTTGCTTTCATGACATGTACGTGCGCAGAGTGCCTCGAACCAGGGATCGACAAATGGGACATTTCCGCAGGGAAGGCGATGACGCACAATCAAAGCAAACGACCAAATGTCCGCACGGGATGAAAACGACAGAAACTTCCTGGTCCATGCAAACCTTGCACATTCTTTCATCCTGGAGGCGCCTGAGCTCTTCCTCGGTGGACGAAGCTGTTGGAAAACAGAAGAAAAAAAAACATCAGTCTGGCAAAAGCAACAGCACCACTTTAGCAGAGAAATTCATGCCAGGTCATAATATGCTGTTCAGTATTTCGAGAGAAATGCACAAAATGTTTAAAACACGTACAACAATCGTTGTTTTTTGAAGTCCTTGCTAGTGTATTCGCCAGGCTCTGTTCTGCTTCTGAAGGAGAAAGGGTGCAACAAATAAACTAAATAAATGAATGAATGAGCGAATTGAAATAGAAACAATGAAATTATAATCGTCTGGCATAACAATCAGTATTGAGTAGGGCAACGTCATCGCCGTGCAACACATGGCTGCAGGTTAGCAACGGTTCATGCAGTGGCAGAGCTGTGCTGCTGATGTAGGTTAGAGCAGAGATTTGGAATTTGTTGAGGGTGCTCGCGATAGCTTGCCTAATCTTTGTGAAGGACACCGTGGGATCTTTAACATTCACCAACTAATACTGGCAGATGGGTCCTCCAGTTTAATGTCCAACCGAGGAAAGGCACACATTGCTGTCCCACCCTGCCTGCGAATCACCAGTGTGACAGTTCCAAATGCAGGCTGAACAGCTCGAAGGTGAGTGCAGATTCCTCGAAGCTATTGTGCCAGCTGGAATACACAATCCATTTCATGTAACAGCTCCGAAGCTGGGAGGTCAGTTTGTGCAGCAGGATAGAAACACAAGATACACTTTGGTCCTTGATGTTTTTCAACAAAGAGCAGAGGCCAAAATAAGATGTTTTTCACTCCATCATAGTCACTCCCACAGCATTCATGAAGTGTGGCCCAAAAGTTTATCGGAAAAAAAACAAACAATTTTTTTTAACCCTTACTGTCATTTTGATGATCAGCTACATTCATATCCTCCTCGGCAGCAATTAGGTCATTGATAAGCTCCTCCAGTGACGTGTATACAATGCCGGTGAGCAGGAACTTGCTATGGACCGTGGAATGCACAAAGTTGCGATCAAAGCCCATCTCCAGCACACACTTCACCAGCGTGTTCTTCATGAGCTGTTCCGGTTGATCTACAGGACAAGGAATTCCAATTACTAAATGGTGTCCTTATGCAACTGAATATCTTTTTTGTATAAGAGTCAAGGTTCGTGGAAGAGCTTGTACAATGAACATGGGATGTAACAGGAAAAAAGGTACAGGGGTGGAGGGGGGGGGAAAACACCAACAGTGCAGTTGAAGGACAAAATGAAGGAAGACTTGACAAACAATGGGTGTGGGAGGAATGGGGTGGACTTGATTGATGCAGAAGGAAATTCTCAGGAAGGAAAAATTGGAACTCATGAAGAAGGGGGGATTGAGGGTGTGTGTGTGGGGGGGGGGGAGAGGAGGGGGGGAGGGTTTAATGTGGATAGAAAAGATCATGGTTTCAAATTGGGGACGATCTGAGATGGCAGTGAATAGCTGTTTTGAAACTTGAAGAATGAAATTGAAGAGGATGTGGCAGTTGATTCCACAGGCATGGAAAAAAAAAAAGAAGAACAAATGAGGGGAGGTGAGCAGTGATCCTGGATTTAGGTAGTTTTACCAGAGGAAGGTTGATGCTGGACTGTGTGAGCCATGCAGAAACCTAGGGGTTGGGGGTGTGGGGGGGGAGGGGGACAAAGCAGGAAAGAGCAGAGGGTGCAAGACCAGAAAGGAGGCGGTATAAATCAGAGACCACCAACTTGTCTGCGGTGGCAAAGTGATAGGCCCAGAGACGCAGCTTCAGCATGAAGATTCCAATGATCTTGAAGGCCTTGGTTTCCACGGTGTCAAGCTGAGCAAGATGTGAGGCAGGGAAATCAGCCCAGAGGGGAAACGAGTACTCCCTCAAGCTGCGGATGAAGGCTTGTAGTGGATAGGAATTCAGGTCTGCCAAGGAAGGACATTGGTACGACAGAGGATGCCCAGTGAGCGATTGGCTTTGGAGGCCAACTTTGAAATCTGGTTTGCCCAAGAAAGGTTCTAGCTGATAGTGAGACCCAGGAGTTTGAATATCCTGAAATGGATTGTTAAGAAAGTGGATCGGAGGGTTTGCTAGACGGACCTTTCAGAGAGAGATCATGAGAGTGTGAGGTTCGTCAGGATTGAAAGACATACTCCAAGTGTTTGACGAGCTTATGATTTTGTCAAGGTCTGAAGAGAGGGAAGGGGCTGCAGCCTGCCTGTCTGAAGGATGAGGGATGTCCATGGCAGAGGGTGGAGTCATCAGCAAAAAGGAAAAAGGGGATTTTGCAGATTCAGAGAGATCATTTATGAAGATCAGGAATAGGACTGGGCCCATAACACTAACTTTGAGCACTCCAGCCTTGACAGGGAGAGGAGATGAAAGGATTCCATTGAGAGCCACACGATGGTTACGAGAGTTGAGGAAATCAATATGCCATGCGTGGGGTTGTCCTTGGATGCCATAGGCAGACAGTTTGGAGAGCAAGACAGGATGCCAGACTGTGTTGAAAGCATGAAATATGTCAGAGAGACAGCCCTGACATGTCATTGAGATCTCCATCCATTGTTGGGTGAGTAGAAGCAGCATGTCCAAGGTAAAGCAACCTGTTCTGATTCCAAATTGGTGATTTGAGATGAGCCTGTTGGAGAAAAGGAAGTATTTCATATCAGCTGCGATGATGGATTCCATGACCTTGTTGATGACTGGAAGTAAGCTGAGAAGTCTGTAGTTAAGAAGATCAGTTTTTGCACCCTTTTTATATCATGCAGTGATGGTGGCAGATTTCCAAGCAGATGGTTTATGCCTTATGGCCTAGGACAAATGATAGGGTGAAAAGGGAAAAGAGGGAATATGCACGAGCAGCAAAGCAGGTTTTTAGGACACTTGAAGTGATGCCGTCCAGTCCAGCAGCAGAATCAGTCGAAGGTTGACAGAACCTTCTCTATCTTCTCAGGTGTAAAAGACACAGAGTCCAGGAGGAGTTGGGTGTGACTGAGAAGGATGGGCACCGAGAGTGAGGGGCTGGAGACACAAGATTTGGAAGCAAACACAGAATTGAGGCATTTGGCCTCATCACATGTGGAGTCAGCTGTGGTACCAATTGAAGAGAGGGAAGGGGTGGAAGGGGAGCATACTCCTGACAGACTTAACAAGGTGCCACCATGTTTGAAAGGAGGGAGACAAGTTTGAAAGTTCATTCTTGAGGTCGGACAGATGTAGTTTCCTGGCTCTCCTGAGAGTAGAAATACACTTGTCGATATTTTGGAATGCACCAAGATTGCCTTCGGTCAGATTTGCCTTCCAGGAAGAGAAGGCAAGTTGTTTCAGAGCAACTGACTCACCACAGGATTCAGCGTACCAATTGGCAGGAAGAAGGGTAGGATTATTGAAGATGAGATGGGATGAATCTGTGCATGAGAGACAGCATAAGAGAGTTTGTCATCAAAGGTTGTGATGGCACAGTGGTAAAAAAAGGGAAATGCCCCGGGGGTTGGTGAGATTGAAAAATTTTGAATCTATACAGCCATGCATGGACAGACTATTCGATCAGCAAATGAATAACTGGGAGGTAATCTGGTTTCGAATAGATCAGATAATTGGGATTTGAGTGTGGCTGCAGCAGAGGGCGCTCTTACCCATTGTTTGAAAAGAAAGGGAAAGGTACGAACAGAAGTAGAAGTAGAAGTAGTAGAGGTAGAAGTAGAAGTAGTAGAGGTAGAAGTAGTCTAAATCTAAGTCTAAGTCTAAGTCTCAGTAGAAGTAGAAGAAGTAGAAGAAGAAGAAAAGGCGCTCTTACCAAGCGTAAGAGAAAGAACGAGCAAGAAAAAGAAGACTATTACCAATAGTAGGAACACTCTAAAATGAAAAGTTCTTACCCGCAGAGGTTGTGGCTTGGTGTCGAGTGCTTTGATCCCTTCCCATGCTTGCTGCCGAGTTCGCTTGAGACTGCAAACAACGAGCGACATTTCAATGTCTGACACCAAAGAAAAAGTTCATCACAATACGTGTGAATGCTCTCTGTTCAAAAATCATGACAAAAGCAAATTGCATTTAAAAAAAACAAAAAAAAAACACCACAAGCAAAAGAGAAAAAGGCAGATCTTGCAATAAAAGTGGAAGCAAAATGGCCTGAAAGCAATCACGCTCAGGTCTTACCAAAACTTGCATGAGGTTGGGGTATCTGCTCTGGACAGTCCTCACGTACGCCTGACCTTTCTCCTGTAGCACGAAACCACACCTGTAAAGGTATTAGGAAAGATCCAAATGTTAACAACAAAGTGAACCAGGAAATGATGAACTCCTTTAAAAAGGCACTGTGAACGAATCTCTTAAAGAATCTTAGTCTTAACTCCACGGTAATGATCCTTTTGGGCCGACACTGACAGGATGACCGAGAGCGACGCACACTCATCTCTAGGCCGTCTTGCATGGATTTGAATCCAGATCCAGGTCTAAACTGCTATGCCGGTGTTTCGCAAGCAGGGCGATTCATTGAGCTGTCCCTCCAAGAGTCATTGAATGTATGTCCAGTCTGCCGGCATTAGTTAGTTGACGTTATGACCCCACGGTGTCCTTCATGAATAGTGGGCGAGTTATCGCCGGCACCATCAAAAACATTACAAATTCCTGCTGCATCTACTGCTGGGAAGGCAATGGCAAACCACTCGATATAACCCTTGCCAAGAAATTGCTTCGCTAGCACTGACACTCCGTAACAGAGCAAGGTACATCAGAATCAGAAGTAGTATCATTTTGGTTCTGGTTCTGGTAAACTGGTTCATGAAGTACAAAAAGGAGTCGAGTATGCATACAAACATGACGACAATTCCATAAAACCAATCATGGAGATCGAGAGCTTTCCCAAAACTCGCCCACTCTATTAGCACAGAGTCATGATAAATGTCTCGATTGCGGATGTAGATCTTCCCATGCCACGACCAAACCAAGGAATGACAATGGTGCAAAACCATGCTCGTGAGGAAACTCCAACGGCACTGATCAAAGCGCGTTCAAAAAGAAGGGGAACTAACACACTGCGCAGGTGGGAGCACGGTCTAATACATTAATACGTAGTGCAGGTCCTGCATTTAACACATGTATGAGCTCATCAATGAGCCTTGGAGAATTAAAAAAAAAAAAAACATTTGGCACATTCACCTAATTGAGAGCGGTGTGTAAAAACGATTTAATCTTATTGAAATCATCTTTAAATATGAGTCGACTAACTGTACACCATTGTTTCTCTTCTTATTGGAAACTAGCAGAAGTATCTGTCCCCAGTGATGGGAAAAGTTTAATCTATCAATTTAAATTATTTCATGGACTTTAAAAAGGTTAATTGTGTTGCACTCAAAAAAAAAAAAAAAAATCCAGCTTTTTCAATCAGACAAATTGGTCATCCTGTTTGCCAAAAATTGTTATATTGGTCACTTTGGCCTCACTTTGCAGCCTCCAAATGGCCTCCAAGCCATGGCCACCATCCAACTAGAAGGCACTCAGTGCTCGTCACACTCCACGTTTCGATTTACCCGCTGATCACATCACGTGCCTTCTGGTTGAATGGTTTGCATTAGCGGGAAACAATTTCTTTGCGGATTATGCGGTTTTACCGTACGAGACGTAATCCATGGTGATGAGCACCATAAGTTAGGAGGTGCGCCTGATGTATAAACTATGAATGTGGTCATCATTGGTTGGATATTTATCGGTAAGCCATCCTGATTAGGACAAATAAGTCCGAAATGCGGATAGGCGGCTCCGTTTGATGTTTAATTGATGTTGACCATGTAATCTTTGTCTGTTTGACAGAGCTACTGGGTTGGAGGTTGGGGGCCGAGGCTACTGGGTTGGAGGTGATGCCTTTTGGTGTAGGACTATGTCCAATGGCGATTGGGGGAGTGCTCGTCACACTCCACATGTTTCGATATACAGTCAACCCCGCTTCATCGCGGTTCACCTATCGCCCCCCGTTCATCGCGGTTTTCCTTGGAACGTAACTAATTTTTTTCTGCGGATTCCCCGGTACATCGCGGTAATAATGTATAAAATATAAATTATTTAAGCAATAAATTATAACGCGTGGTGCTCGACCAGTCACACAAGCACGAAACAAAGTTTCGCTTGTGAACTTAGAATTTTCTACGTTTTTTCTCCAAGCCCACGATGGCGCCCAAACGCCCTCACCTTCGAAGGTTTCTGGCAAGGAACCGAAGCGCCAGAGGAAGGTCCTGGGACGCTCCAGGAGAAGGTTAAGGTAAAGGTGCTCGTTTTATGCTTCGGGAAGGAAAAGGTTTGCCGCCGTTGGACGAGCACTGCTCATTCCCAGCACCTCAAAACCGACAGACCAGACTAGTCGATCTCCGGCACCTCAAACCCAATCACTGCCAAACCGACCAGACCAGACTAGTCGATCTCCGGCACCTCAAACCCAATCACTGCCAAACGACCAGACCAGACCAGTCGATCTCCGCACCTCAAACCCAATCACTGCCAAACCGACCAGACCAGACCAGTCGATCTCCGGCACCTCAACCCAATCACTGCCAAACGATCAGACCAGTCGAATCGATTTTTTGGGGAGGCGTCCATTCATCGCGGATTTTCACTTAGCGCGGGGAGGTTTGGAACGTAACCCCCGCGAGAAACGGGGGATTACTGTATATATATATATATATATGTATACATACATACTGTATATTAGACTCCTCCCATGGTCTTCCAGCTGAAGATGCTGCATAAAGCAACCATGAAAGGCTACCGAAGGTAAGCCCTTTGCTGTTTCAAACCCTTCCCAGAGTTCCTCCATAGCTGTAAAGACATGTATGCACTACTGGTGAATGACTGTCTTTACATGTATGTACTATTTGTGTCTTTACATGTCTGTACTACTTGTGAACGTCTTTACAGCTGTGGAGAAACTCCCAGAAGGGGTTGAAACAGTAAAGGGCTTACCTTGTGTAGTCTTTCATGGTTGCTTTATGCAGCTTTCTTCGGCTAGAAGAGCATGGGAGGAGTCAATTTATATGTACTAGCAGAGTACCCGCCGGAAGGGCGATCTTGTTCCAAGCATACGTGTTCTTGTGACGTATACCTTGATGTGGGCAGTGTGTAGGCAACTGACAGCTCTGTGTTGGCAAAAAAAATAACCCTGGTTACGTGCATGAAGCAAAAAATACCTACTTCGTATAATTCAAAACACCTCACTGCACTTGAAAACGTGTAGACAGGAATACTGTACTGTAAATGTTGGACTCTTGTAATACCCTCAACTCCCACCTGGAGGTGTTGCTACACGATACACATTTACATAGAGAATTTGCACCTGATGTATAAAGTTATGACTTTCATGAATAGTGGGTAGGTTATCGCAGGCTACCCAAGGTATCGCTGGCTGTAGAATTTGCACCTACACGAGATTATGTATGTATATGTATATATATATATATATAAAAATCAATTAACAATGAACAGGAAACAAACATTTTCAATATATGTGGAAAATTTATGGACCCAGACCGGGAATCAAACCCAGGGTGTGGGCCCGTAATTTTTCCACATAAATAAATAAATATATATGTACCGCAGAGTTAATTTATAATACAATAGTTATTTGAATTTCAGTTGGTGTGGGGACCAAAAACACAAATACTGTATTATACAATCCAGGAGTGCGCCAGCTTATCATCATCTTCAACATCACATTCCCCTTAAAACAACCGCCTTGCTCGTGCTATTGAGGCCGCTCACCTTGGAAACCACTTTGTGTGTTCATGCCATGGGTCATCGCCAATTTCCCAATTCCTCAAACCCCCATCACAGAAGAAACATTTCACGTTGTCTGCAACACCTACCAAGGTAGAGATAAATAACACAGGCTTTAAAAAAAATAATGTTCAAGTGCTCAGTCGCTGAACAAAAGGCCAGACTGCAATATTGGATTCTGAAGAGGAAATTCACATTGAAATGGAGAGGAAATTCACATTTAAATTATTGCTTTATACCATGGGGATCAAATCGACCAAGAGGTTTGTGCAGAATGTGATATCCTTTGTGAGGCTGTCAATGGCCTTGGCAAATCACAATCTCACACTCTTCGTTTTCTCTGGCTATTCACCGCAAGGTCGCACCATCTAAACTGAGGATGGATGGATGGATGGATGGATGGATGGTAATTGTAGCTACACAAAGACATAGTTCGTACCAGGTATAGAACAAGAGCTGGCAGCAGGAGGTGGTAAATGTCACATTGAAGGCCAAATGGTTTGGTGCCAGATTCAGACAGAAATGTATAGTGAAAAAAAACAAAAAAACAAACAAAAAACCACCTTTGTGTATCCTCCTGGGAAGGAGCTCGAAATAAAGTCTCAAAGTAAAACACCAACCCCCCATCCCCCCCTCCCCCCGCCACCGCGCTCCCCCTCACCCCATCCTTGAAACTTCCATCAAATATACTGCATTTATGACTTCACATCATACATCCAGTCCAACATTGTAGATTACAATAATTATTTACTTTTTTTTGTACCACGAACAAAGGAAAATAACATCAGATGTTCAAAGAAATAAAATTGGAATTGTTTACGAGCAATATTTGGTGATTTGCTCTCTTATAAGTTGTACCTCAAAATGATAAACATCAACATGATAAAGTAGGCATTTCAGGAAGCAAGGAGAAGTCGTTACAACAGATGGCATAAAACAATCAACGGGAGAAACCGTTATATTAACTCCACCAAGGAAGTTGGATGGAGGTTATGTATTCACCCCTGTCTATCTGTTTGTCTGTCTTTCTCTCTGAGCAGGATATCTGAAAAAGAAATGGACGGATTCAGACAAAATTTGGAGGACAGGTTTGGTGTGTGACAAGGACAAATTGATTAGATTTTGGTGACGATCCGAATACGGATCCAGCGACGTGAATTTTTTTTTAGTTTTAAAAAGGATTCTTCATAATTGAGAAATAGGGCCAAAGGTATATATATAGCACAATGTTTCAAAAAGATATGTACGGGTTATGACAAAACTTGATGGATTAATTGGGTTAGTGACAAGAACAAGCCGATTACATTTTGATTAAGGTCCGGATTCAGATCCGGCCTATCAGTGGATACAAAACGTAAACAGTTTACTTCCAATCATCAGCAAGGTCATGTAAGCCTTACTTTTCTCCAACAACCTAATCTCAGATCACCAATTTCACTTAAGACCAGGTCACTCCACCTTGGACATGCTGCTTCTCCTCTCCCAACAATGGATGGAGGCCCTCAATGTCAGACATGAGATCAGAGCCGTCTCTCTGAACATATCTCGAGCTTTTGATACAGTCTGGCATCCTGACTTGCTCTCCAAACTCTCTGCCTATGGCATACAAGGCCAACTCCACACTTGGCTGATTGACTTCCTCTGCTCTCGTCACCGTGTGGCACTCAATGGAATCCTATCATCTCCTATCTTTGGAGTGCCCCAAGGCAGTGTTCTGGGCCCAGTCCTATTCTTGATCTTCATGAGTGACCTCTCTGACTCTGGAAAATCCTCTTTATCTATTTGCTGATGACTCCACCCTCTGCCGTGAAATCCCTCATCCATAAGACAGGCAGGCTTTAGCCTCTTCCCACTCTTCATACCTTAAGAAAATCACAAGATGGTCAAACACATTGAATTTGTCTTTCAATCCTGACAAATCTCACATTCTCACTCACTCTCTCTGGACGGGCCATCCTCCTATCTACTCTCTCAACAATCCTTTTGAGGAAGTTTAGTGATAATTATAAATTCAAACTCCTAGGTCTCACTGTCAGCCATGATCTCTCTTGGGTAAATCACATTTCAAAGTTGGCCTCCAAAGCCAACCATCGACTGGGCATCCTCCTTCGTACAAAGTACTTCCTTCCTTTTTGCACACCTGAACTCCTTTTCACCTACAAGGTTTTCATCCGCAGCTTGATGGAGTACTGCTCTTCCCCCTGTACTGGCTCCACCACCTCACATATTGCTCAGCTTGATGCTGTGGAAACTAAGTCCTTTAAGATTATTGGAATCTCCCATGATGAAGTTGAGTCTATGGGCCATTCAATTCACCATTGCAGACAGGTCAGTGATCTCTCCGCCTTCTACCGCCTCCATTCTCATCTTGCACCCACTGCTCTTTCCATGCTGTCTCCTCCCCCCTTCCCCTCCCCCCCCCAAGGTTTCTGCAATGCACACACGGCCAATCATTCACGCCCTTCTAATTGAAACTCCTAAAATACAGAATCAATACCCACCTCCACTCATTTTTGTTCCCAATCCCCCCCCCCAACCTGCAGAACCAACTTACACATTCAATTCAATCTCATTCTTCCTCAATGTCTTCAAGATAGATGTTCACCACCATCTCAGATAGTCGCCAATCCAAAACCATGATCTTTCCTACCCTCGTTAACCCTCCGCCCCCCAAGTCTGCCTCGATCTTGGCCTTCAACTCTGCTGTTTAATATGGAGATAGGCAAAAAAAAAAAAAAAAAGGAAAGAAAGAAACAATTGTTTAACACATTACAGCTACCCTCACGAGAAATCTTCTGCAGTATCCAGACCCATACCAGGCATCAAGTTTGTTACTGTGACTTCAGATAAAACCTCCATTCGGCCATGTACCATTTCCCTCACTGTCAGGGTCTCCACACACCGGGTGGGGTGTGTTCCAAACACCAGATAAATTCCTGTTTTATAAAAACGGAAAAGGGAAACTGCATTGTCTGCTGATTCGGGGAGAAAACGCAGCTGTGCCAAATAAATGACGTGTTCAAGGATATTTATAGATTTACCAGTGGGCCCATTGGTCCATTGGACCAAATTGTCATTGGTCTTCATGGCCTTGTAGCATACCTGCCTGCTGTACTGCTTGAGCATCAACTCACCTTGACACCAAGCCCAGATGAGCTTGGGCTAGGGTGGAGATGATATGTTCGTTATTATTATTACCAAATGATACTACTATTATTGTTCATATTATTAGCGCTAATTAATATTTGCTTTGTTATAATATTTTCATTATTTTTGTAATTAGAATGCCATGGCGTGGAAGGACATATTAAACTGCTCAATAAACCTTGCTTAACATGGCGTGTTTAAAACATGGGAATTCTTCCAGGTTCTTTGTAGTTAATTAGCCTAATCAACTCAGGAGATGATGACGATCATTTGGTGCATCACATTCTACATCAGAACGCGCTAATATAACTCAACAAAAAACATCTCTCACACACACACACACACACACACACACACACACACACACACACACACACACCTCATCAATTTATAATAGAAGACAAATAGAGATGTGCGCAAAATAATCCAGGTAAGAAGGCCAATAGCAGACACTTCAAACACCTTTAACGATGGCAGCGTATTGAACAGACGAGTAGTGTGCATCACAACACAAACTCATGATCAGAATATAAAAGCTAGACATGTCTACTCGGGATTTGACACAAAACTACCGAACTCCTCCTTTTGTTACGGCAAATGTCATAGCGAGCCGACGGATGCAGAACCGTCACATGTCGCAAAGAAGCAATGTGTGGATTGCATGGTTATACATAGCATTACGGGTGGCAAGCAAAGCATGGAAATGTGAGGAGGAACCTGTGGTCTTGACTTTTGTTGTGTACAGAAATCGATTCTCGCGGAGGAATTAGTCGACAGAGGGTTCACAAACTGGGGATAAAAGCGGAACAGGAAGACAAACACATGGTTTATGAGTGGAGAGTGGCAGGAAGGAATGGAGAGTGGGGGTAGGGTGTGGGCACGAGGAAATGATGGCCTGTACTCTTGAAGGAATGAAGAGAGGAGCATGAGATACATGGAGCCCGCTCTACAAAAGAGAGAGGAAATGGATGAAGGAATGAGATGAGCGTTCAGCACATTCGGCAATTATCCGAGCTTTTAAATGTCAATCGGGGAGGATAACCGGGTGCGGGATTCTGGATGATTCCACAACCATGGCTGGATGGGGGAGGACGGAGAGACGAGAGGGCAAAAGAAGCTAGACCAGAAGTGATGCGACATAAAACAGAATCCATCAATGTGCTTGCGGTGGGTGAGAAGCAAACCTTGGGACTTGGCCTGGTATTGCTTCCACTTATGAAGCAGATCAGAACACTTGTTGTAAACATTTCTCGGCTCATGAAGGAGCATGCCAATGCTTTCGCAAGAGATTAAGTAAATGAACAAACAAACAAAACACCGTTTCTGAACCTTACCCAAAGCAAACCATGGAAAATCATGGATATGGTTTGAAATGCACACATGTACGTTTTCCACTTTTATCCCAAATGATCTTCATGATTCTAGCTTTAGGTCTGGCGGATAGCTTAGAGGTATGCACACTCGCTCATGAGCTGTCTGGCCTGAATTTGAATCCTGACCCAGATATGAACTCCCATCCTGTTGTTTCATGAGCAGGGTGAGGCAACAGTGAGTACCCCATCCCAAGGAAGGACGTAAAACTCGGTGTCTCGTTAACCGGCATAAGCTGCTGGATGTTAAACATCCAGCAGAGTCCGTCGTGCAGAGGAGGCGAACCGTCACCGGCACCCTGAACAAATTACAAATTTGAGGGAATACTGCATCAGCAGAGCAACCACACTCCCAGAAATGATGAAAAACCGCAGTCACTTGCTGCATACGAAATGAGGATTGTACATTGTGTGATAAGCAAAACATATACATATGTACCCACATCATGAGACTACTCAAATGTCTTCAGAGGTTCTGGAAGGATTTACAATCACTCTCGCTCAATCTACACACTGCACTCTGCTACTTCCGTTGCAATGATTTGCATGTTTCCTACAGACCAAAAATGTGCATCTCAGACCACATGAGTCAAATGACACTGTTTGAATAAAAGTGACCTCAACAATCAAATGAGATTAAAGCTGCAATTTGTGCCTTTTCAGAACGCATTATGGCAGCATGTGATGAGATGATGTACAAATTACATACAAAGAGGATCAAATTGGGGAACCTTTCAGCCTACTCTTCAATCTTCGCTCAATTATCTCCTCCTTTTTCTCTGATCCTCCACATCTACCTTTCCCCCCACCCCCTCCCCACCTGCACCATAACTATCTTTTTCTTCCCCTTCATTAGATCCCACCCCCACCCATCACATGTGATCTTCCTGCAAACATTAATTTTCTCTTCCATCTTCCCCTTTTCTGTTCCTTTCTTAAATTAATTTTTTTGAAATAAAGATTGGTTAAAATAATACGCTCCCCTTGAATGGTTGAATTTCATTAATTTCCTTATTAAACGCACAAGTATTTATTAAATAGTTAATTATTTTGTCATTTGCACATGTTACCAAGTTTCAGCATTTCTTCCTTGTTTATGTTGTTCACCAATGTCTAGGAAGCTGTAAACGTTAGTGACTTTCATTGTACCCAGTTGTTCACAAATACCTTCTCTCCAGTATAATGGAGTCATCAGTGGATTTGACATTAGTCCGTTACCGACCAAACCAAATTCGAACTCCAGAGCCCATCGCTGCCTCCAGACCTATCAACACACGATCCAATGATGAGTCCTCAACACAATTTGGTGGACCTCGGTGCCATCCTCGACACACTTCGGTGGACCTCGGTGCCATCCTTGACACACTTCGGTGGACCTCGGTGCCATCCTCGACACTTTGGTGGACCTCGGTGCCATCCTCGACACACTTTGGTGGACCTCTGTGCCATCCTCCGACACACTTTGGTGGACCTCGATCCTTCTTTATTGCAAGTTTGCTTTGTGCAACTCTTGAACACATTAAATCCACACAGCATTCTATATATTTAAAAGAGTTAAACAATTGCTTACAATTATAGCCCTATAAAAATTTCACTCAAAACATTTAAATTCCAACCTTGGAAATTGCTCGTACAGTGTTCAAAAGAAAAACTGTTTCTTCTCTTAACAGTGAAACCAAACTACATTATCACCAGACTTGGTAGTGTTATGGTAATAGCATCCGCCCCAAGTCTGTGAGGTCGGCGGTTCAAACCCCGGCCAAGTCATACCAAAGACGAAAAATGGTACATGCTGCTTTCCGATTCCAGATCCTGGCACAAGCCACAGTCCCATCCTCAACTTCAACCCAATCCTACCTCTGTTCCCAACTCCAAACCCAACTGTAACCAGGTTCTTCTCCAGGTTCATGGATCCCCAAGGCAATTGTCTACTCTTTCCTGCCTTTAACCAGGACCACGGGTGTTTTGCCTGTGGTACAGAGTCTGCATTTTGTGTATATAACACTGCTCCGCTGAAGGGGAAAGAAAGGCAAAATGTTGCAGACGGAGGAATTGGACAAATAGAAATGCTCTTCACGTGCAATTATCTTGCTCTCGTGGGAAGTGGGAGGCGACCAAACTTTCCCACAAACAAAAGTGTCATGATCTGGGATGATCTCAAAAAGAAGACCGTCATCAGGCTCCAGTTTTCTAACGAGGTGAAGGCAGTGAGGTTGAGACATGACAGGATCGTGGACATCTTCGATTCTTTGATAAAAAGTCTTCATCATCAGTAAAAAATCAACACCAGCTGTATGTATGTGAAACTTGTGAAATCCCAATCGTCCTCAGGACAGCATCTCAGATCATCCCCCAACCAAATCTATGACCTTTTCTACCCCCACCCCCACCCCAAGCCCACCTCCATCAAAATTTCTTTCCTGAGAGTTTGCTTCTCCATGCCATCTGTCACCCCATTTGTCCTCCCAACCCCTCTTTCCTCCCCATACCCATTATTTGTCCAACTTCCCTCTATTTTGCCCTTCAACTCTGCTGTTTGTGTTTCCCCTCTCTCTCTCTCTCTCTCTCTCTCTCTCTCTCTCTCTCTCTCTCTCTCTCTCTCTCTCTCTCTTCTCTCTCTCTCTCTTCTCTCTCTCTCTCTACTGTTCCTGTTGTTCTGTTGCACCTTAATCTGTTCAGTGCACTACTACTCGCTCTTCCATAAGCCTGGACCTTGTATTCCAAAAAAAAATTCTCCTTGGTTGACATCAATGTGGAGGAGGAAATTCCTCCTTGGGAATTGGAAAATGCCCCACCGAGTACGGTGAGAAAGGCGGGGCCATTATTGTGACGTCGTTAGTACGTGACTGCACGTCCCACAAGCTCAGTGGCTGTGTTTGTCTCATCTAATAGTCTTGCGTTGTGTCATCGGTATGTCCATGTGCGTGCATGTGGTATAGCTCCACGATGAACCTTCGATCCTGTAAATAATGAAGTAAATTAAAAAAATGGGACCTTACTTTTCTCAGATGTGAACAACTCAATAGAGATCAACACTAAGGTACACCAAGTGATTTAATTACCATACCTGTGTAATAGAATCCAGCAGAAGCGAGACAGGAAGCTGAGATGTTGGCCTTTTTGGACCAACTAACAAATGTGGCCAAGCGGACGTCAAACTGCTGCTTGTCTGGAGCATGAGGCTGATGGATACCCAGATGCAGGTCATCTGCACCAGCCTGCACCCTGTTGCCCGCACCTCTAGAATCCTGAAACAAACAAACAACAACAACAACAACAACAAAAAATATATGTATATATATATAAAAACACGTGACTCATAATGTATAAACATTAACAATTAATAAATTGCCTTTGTTGAAAACTTCAATGAACAAAGGCTCGTAATGTTTTCATTAAAAAGAGACAGAGCATTTCACAAAGGAATACGTGAAGTGCAAGAACGAGGAGAGATCGCAGACCAGGCTTGAACTTGAACGGATATGATTACAAGGTTTATAGGATCGCAGGTTGCGAGACTAAGACAAGTACATGCAAATGTAACATTTCAGGTTAGACACCACGGGGATGTACATCGGTCAACCTTGACAAAGTCTCCTACAGTGAAACCACAAAGGACATGAGTTTTTCCATTAAAAACAGAATTAGTTACTTCCTGAACTTGCTTATCTTCCACTGACAGCAAAACCAAACGAAATGCCAGGAATTTTAGAAAATATTAAAGGGGAAACTGCAATTCCAAACATTATTAACTGTACGCACATTCCAAGAGTTGACAATTAATTTCCAAGTGAATGCCTTCAAGGGGATTACCTATTAGGCAATGAATCATTAAATTGGAACACATGAGAAAAGAAAACAAGGTCCTAAAAAGTTGATAAAGATATTATTGCCCAATCAAAATGAACCGAGTGAGAAATCATCCAAAGAAAGGCTGCATAAGCATCCAAATCCAAAATGGCCTTCGATACTATTGCGAGCAAATAAAAAGAAACATAAACCTTATAAAATCTCTGGTGCTGTTAACGACTAAAGAAATGGAAAACACACAAAGGACAGAAAATTCAGAAAAATGCTTCTTTTATTTAAATGGCTGCAGGTGGCATAATTTGCTGGGCATGCGGCTGTGCTTGCTGCAGGTAGTTTAACCCCAGGCCCGACAGCCAGAGGCGAGTCTTCGTACCTCTAGGCGATCTTACGAGCCCGTGAAAATGCTGTTTATCTTGCACTATTTACTGCAAACTGCAAAACGGAGTGGTGAGACAAGGTAGAGACGTGAAGGAAGAAGTAGCTTCAGATAACGCGATCAAGTTTCCACCTGCACAGGTCCTCAGGTGAAGGACAAGCCACTGTTGAGCCACATGTTGTTGGATAACAAGCGTTATTTATTAACAGTGATCTTGTGCTTTACTGTCCTGCACCTGATACACCAATGCGATCACCTAGTTTAGGACATATGTGCAAGAATAATGCACGGGCCCCTATAATAAGAGATTTGAAAGTAAGTAGCATCTTGAGTTTAAATTATACAGTAATATCTTGCTTAACGCTGCCCCATAGAATGCGGATTCGTTAGAGAGCTCTTTTTCCTGGAGAAAATTTTAATAAAAAATAATAAAAATTAAATTAAATTAAGAAAATACATCACACGCAGCTGCCACAATTGCTAGTACCGTATGCACCTGCTCTGAGCCAATCAGCACTGTTTACTCCATCTTGGTTTTGCAGCAGGATGAACCTCCGGCTACCTCGTCTCCCACCGCTGCCATGTTGGAAGAGTAGCAGAGTAGGAGTGACAGTAATTCTTGTTTTTATTGATGTTTGTACATGTTTTATTATTTGTTAATACTTACTGATGTTATTCTAATAATAATAATAATAATAAAATTGTTTCTAAAATAATATTTACCATCTGTATTATAATTATTATTATTACCTCCACCACCGAAGGTGAAGGATGTTGTTTTCACCCCTTTCTGTCTGTTTATTACTTGCAAAATCGAAGATTTTTCAAGTATATTGGTTACAGTCTTTGTCTGTCTGTGTGTCTGTCTGTCTGTCGCCTACAGGTTGCAATTTTAAACCGATCTTCACGAAACTTCACCACATGATAGAGTTTGTCACAAGGAAGAAGCCGATTGTTTTTTTTAGGTCAAAAGGTCACCATAGGCCAAAGGTCAACAACTTCGGTCAGATTTATAAAATCCTCCATTTTCATCTGATTGACTTGAAATTTGAAGAGGATTTATATTACAGGTCACTGAATTCAACCAGCCAAATATTTTTGAGGTCAACATCGACCAAAAGGTGAACATAGGACGAATTTCTAAAATTGTCAATTTTCATCTGATTGAATTGAAATTTGAAGAAGAGTTGCACATTTGGTCATTGAATTCAACCACCAATTATTTTTGAGGTCAAATTCGTTTTATGGATTTTGCAAGTATCGTGCTCTGCATGTCGTCTTCTTCTTGTTTGGTTATCTGTTTGTTTGTTTGTTTGTGTGCAAGGTATCTCAAAAAGCTGTGGACGGATCCGGATGAAATTTTGGACAGGTTGGGTGTGTGACAAGTAAGAATTGATTCGATTTTGGTGAAGAACCGGATCCGGATCTGGACACGGGAATTATTTAATTTTTAAAGTGATTCTTCACGATTGAGAGACAGGGCAAAAAACGATATAGTACTGTATGGCATGGAATTTCAAAAATGCATTGGGCCCAATATGTTCTCATGGATCAGGCATTACGTGGCAGAGGTACGCACTCTTCTGAGTGCCCTTCTAGTTACGAGTGCTATTACCGATACCCCAATGAAACCCTGAAAGAAAGGGGAGAGGTCATCGGTGCTCATATTTCATATGCACATCAAGTCTTGAACATCCCACCCCCTAATTTCCGACTGAAAAAGGAACAGTTTGAACCCCCCATCCCTGCTACTTACTCCGACCCGCTTCTCCCGACATTGTTGCACATGTACAAGGCAGGGAATTCCAAAACATCACTCACATAACACCCCATTCAAGAAAGAAAGAAAAAATTCATATTGGGCACTTACAAGAGGAATGTTCCCAACATCAAGTCCACGAACAAATCTACAGCTTGGAAAACATCGACGATGCTCATCGATGGGACAGTCTGAGGGGTTCCAAGCCCTGAGGATTCCTTTGCAGACGAAACACTGTGTCCGATCATCCGTACCGACGTAGTAAAGCCCAGCAGTGGCCAGCTCCTTGATTGTGGGTTTGCCTTGTCTAGGCCATGACACAAAAGTTTTGAGGCGTGCTTCCTCACTGCACATTCCCGTATTTTCTGTTGGTATTCCACTCACTGGGTCAAACACTCGCTGACAACTGTTCTGCAGAAGCACCCGTTCCCTGGGCGGTTCGGTCAACAATTTTTGTTCCTGACTGGTACAATGGACACGACTCACGAAGCTGCATGTCGGTGACACCTGCTTGTGCCTTTCCAAGATTTCGTCGTTATCTTTCAAGTTACCAATCTCGCAACCACAAGAAAAGCACTTCACGGTGTCATTGACACCCGTGGGGTAAAAGCCAGCACGCACGAGGTTCCTTATGAATACCGGAGATTTTTTAGGGTAGCTCACAAATCGTCCCAACCGATAAATCTCCTGTGATAGATCTTCAGGAGGAACGACAGACATCATGCAACAGCCTGCAATGACATGAAGAAACCGTTTTACAAAAGCAAACAAACATGATGTATCATTCAAACTTTGCCAAGTAAATATCTAACTAAAAGCAGCTCCTTCAATGTTGGCTTTAAAATCTGTAATTTATCATGTAGGAAATAAGTCTGCAATCAAACCTGGCATTGTGAGTGGGTTATGGACTGAAGTTCACCAGAGGCACTCGACTCGAAGAAGTTAGACTGAGGAAGCACTTCCTTGCGGAAGCTGGATTTAAAACTGCCACAAATACGAACTGACTAAATTCTCATAACTACACGATTACTCACTTGGCCCAAATTCTTTAAATACTTCTTCTCATTTTGTAAGAATCACGAGTTTATTTTTGTTGGACATGCAATGGGAAACTGAAACAAGACCCACCGACGCGTGGAAATTCTAACGGAATTTTGTGACCCACCGACGTGTGGAAATTCTAACGGAATTTTGTCATTTATGGAAACATTTATCGATAACGGAAAAACCCATCACACTTTAACAAACCTCCCCTATTATGACACACTGCAATGCGCCAACATTTTAATACAACTGACCATCATTAACGATATTCAGAATCATACACCAAAACAAACTGCTCAACACACTTGTAAAACACTATCAGAAACCACACAAACCACAAAAAGCCACGTTCTATATTCTAAGAATCTAAGGCAAGAAAAATATACGTCTCAGTCCAAAACACTCCTTACTGTACACACTCACAATTCAGGGTGTACTTCTATTTCACAATGATTCATGGTTAAAACATTCACACATGTACGTGAAACACACACAATTCACATTGTGTGGTTAAAACACAATGTGCTCATTCATGGCCAAAACATCACATGATGTCACTGGTAAGAAATGTGTAACATTCCTGACGAGGTTCAACTTTAGTTGCTCCCAAAGAATCATATTTTTTGTTTGTTTTACATCAATAGCAAGCTGTGTTTTTTTATTTTTTTTAAGAGGGGGTTTTCAGGGTGCAGCTTCCTCCACAGGCAGATCCCATTCTTCCTGCTCTGAGAGAGCGACCTCCAAAGCTAAGGATACAGTTCCAGATTCATCTCCTCTGACAAATATAAAAACCAAAGTTACTTATTTTAATTTTAAATAAAAAAATGTTATTTTTTTTAAATTTAATTTAAAAAAAATTTATTTTTAATTTTAAAAGAGGAGAAAGGGTGTGGTGGGTGGGAGTGGGAAGGAGTGAGATGAGGGAGGGATGGTGGGATGGGAGAGGGAGGGGAAGGGGTGGGAGTGGGGAAGGGGTGGGTGGGAGGCCGCAGAGAGGGGGGAAGGAGTGGGGTGGGGAGTCTGGGGAGAGGAGTGTGGTAAGAGGAGGGAGGGAGTGGGTTGGGAGAAGGGAAAGGAAGGGAAGGGGTGGTAGGAGGTACTGCCGTTGCCAGGCAACGCCAGGTACCTTTGCTAGTAATCAATATAAAGAAGAAAATGTTTGTTTGTTTGTGTATTTATTTGCTCGTTTATGCATTTGAACCCTGCAGGAACCAATGTAACCAAACCTTGCATGACCTCTTCTTTCATCCAGAGGAAGGTCGAGGGCTATGTTTGGATAAAAACAAATAAAGTTGAAAACAGATAATTGGCCTTCAGGCCTCGATCGGTCTTGTGCGAATACACTACCTGCGTTTTTTTTTTGTTTTTCTTGGAAGCAATCGAGTAAAACTTATTGTGAAGATCATGTTGAGGTTGTAGTGATTTGTCGGCAACAACAAAAAGTTAATTATCATAGTGTTTACATGTGCGCCTGTTATTACAAAAATTGCTTTACACAGGTTTATTATAACACTTCTATGTTCAGGCCTCGAGCGAATATGTTGCTTAGAGACTGCCGCAAATCAAGCAATATGTGTTGTGAAAATCATATGTTGAGGTCAAATTATGTATCTTAGGGTCCTGAGCTCGAGCCCTGTTGGCCACAGAGTTAACACCAGGTGGGGTAGATTCAGCCCGTCATCCTTCCGAGGTCGGTAAAATGAGTGCCATCTTGCTGGTATACTGTGTCGGAGTGGTGACCCGTCCAGGAATGTGCCCAATAGCCAAGAATGGATATCATGTATGCAAGCTAACAATGGAAACTGTGTATTCCCTTGGTACGGTTCTTTCTGACCTTTAATCCTCCCCAAGTCTGTATGATCCATCTGTTGCTTTTTTTAAACTTTAATCAACACACGATGAAGGATCAACACACAAACGTGCAAGATGAGCAGCCTCCAGGTCAGCTGAAACTACAGAGCAGACATGGGCTCAATTTGAGGATCAACGTGCAAGACAAGCAGCCTCCAGGGCAGCATGTTGGGAATCCTTGTGAAGTATTCTGATACAAGTCCAAGTGCATTTTGCAATGCCCAAGATTGGTAATTCATACAAAACTATACGGCCAACATTCCCTAATTTGTCATCCAGGAAATACTTCAATACATATTGCATTGAATTTCCCTGGGCAACGCCGAGTACTTCAGCTAGTAATCAATATCTCCTGGACACTGTGATCCCCTCAACTTCAGGCCGGTAAACTTGCTTCTATAAAGTACGGTCATAGAATCCAATGTCACAGACAACAGTGAGCCTTTCATTTTCTTAAATGGCCTGATCTCTGACCATCAGTTTGGATTCAGTCCGAACTAACCAGTTTTTGATATGCTGCTTCTTTCCTCTCAACAAAAGATGGAGGCGCCGGATCTCAAGCAAGAGGTCAGGCCATATCTTGACATGCCACGCATCTGCTTGGAGAATACTAGAGCCACACTCTTCCTTTGTCCTACTGTTTTCTCATCACACCTCTTTTCCTGGCTTGTCGATTTCCTCCATTCATGCAATGAGCAGGTCGCTCTCAATGGAATAATTCTCCTCTACCATTATCATATTGAGTGCTTCAAGGCAGCGTCTTAGGCCCAGTTATGTTCAAAGTATATATTAGTGACCTCCCCGACTTTACGGATGACTCCACATCATATCGTCCAGTTACACATCCCACTGACACACCGGCGGCAGTGACTTCCCTCTCTGCTTACTTAGAAAACATCAGATTCAAAACTTGCATTCTTACCGTCTCTCTGGAAGAATCCTCAAAATAACACACTGAACAATTCCCACGATCAACCTTGTTATTTTTCATGACAAATCTCTTTCATGAGTCTCTCAAATTTTCATGCCATCAGTTAAGACCTCTCCTTGGCAGACACATAGAGGTTGGACAAAAAAACAATCAATTGGAAACCTGTAAAAACGTGATATATTTATTGAGAGTAAAGAAAAAAAAAACCCACGACCCCACCCCCCCTGCTTGCAGACAATGCAGCATCAATCCGATACATGATGGACTGGTACGGGTTCTGTACATCCAATAGGAGTATTACACCATTCCTCAATCAGAAAAGCTTCAAGTTCTTTGAGGTTGATTGGGGGAAGAAATCCGCTCTAGGCTTGTTCTCGAGAATTGACCACAATGGTTCAATTTTATTTAAATCTGGTGATTGAGCAAGCTGGGAAAGATGTTTTCCTTCACTCTCACTGTGTATTGGAGCATTATCATCTTGGAAAATGGAACCTCCTTCAGGAAACAAAGTTTGTATCATGGGATGCAATTGATCACCAAAGATGGCGTCATAGTCATTAGCAGTTACTCTGTCATGTTTTGGAATAATCAGGCCTAAGGATTTCCATGAGATTGCTGTCCAATTAGAGCCTACTCAATGCACAACTGCTGGTAGAAAGTTGTCGGGGTTGTCGGCGTCCCTGGTCTGTCGCCAAAACATAGACAACACCATTTGATGGGATGAGGGTAAAGGAGTACTCATCTCACCAAATTACATTTCTCCACTGCTCCAAAGTCCAGTCCTCGTGTTCCCCACACCACTTTTTGCGGGATAACGTATATTTTTATAATCAAGTGTTTGTGTATGACCGCTCTCCCAGGAAACTCCATGTTGAGTAACTCACATCGAGTTGTTCTGATAGACGTCCGTTGGGTTAGTTTTGGAATCAGTTCTGCAGCCACTTTTTGTTCCTGTTGTCCTGAGATTTTTAATGATGTCAGGAAGTCAGGTCAGGTTTAGGGTTTCAGCACCGACAGGCTCATCCATCGCTGGACTTGGTATTCCAATGCTGGTGGTGTGGCAAAGGAGATTGACCATGTCCTCATTGACGGTCGCTGGAGGATGATCCAGAACTGCATGGTCTACCGGAGTACTCAGTTCCTCAATACTGACCACAGGCTTGTTGTAGCAACTCTGAAGTTGCAGCATAAATCCAGGAGAATGTGACCATCGCAGCTTCGGCTGGATGTTGGCAAGCTCAAGGATGAGAGGGTAGCTCAGGAGTTTGTGAACAGGCTGAGTGAAGATTTGGGGAATCCTGAAGAGTTGTAGAGTGCCTTCAAGACCACCATCCTTGATGATGCCAGTGGATGTCTTAGAACTCACCATTGGGTGAAGAAGAATTTTGACTCTCAGGGGACACTGGATACCATTGACCAGAATCGCAGGGCCAGGCTGAATGGCAGAGCTGAGCTGTTCAGGGAGCTGAGGCGTAAAACCTGTGCGTGCACTAATGGCGGACAAGGAGGCCTGTGTGCGAGGAATCTGTGAGGTGGTAGAGCATCACCTATGGTCAGGTGATTCTCATCCTGCTTACAGGAAAATTTGTGCATTGCGTTCCTCCAAGCCCATCCCACGGTGTACTGCAGTTAGAGCAGAGGGTGGTAGGCTCTTGACAGAGGAGTCCGAAGTGAAGGCCCGCTCAGCCGGTCACTTTGAGCGGCTGTACCAGCCTGATCCACCAGCTGTCGAGTTGGATGCCAGGGGTGTTACAATCCCTGTTGCTGACCCTCCAATCAACTGTGGTGCACCTTCGTTTGTGGAAACACAGGCTGCGGTGAACCGGTTAAAAAGGGATAAAGTCCTGGGATCTGTGGCATCCCTACTGAATCTCTCAAGGCTGGTGGAAATGCTGTACTCATGTCTTTGCATGCAGTTCTGTGCTCT
>CM068965.1:8726819-8740473 GCA_035128595.1 Eptatretus atami
ACTCTCAGCGTGGACGCGCCTTACTCTCGGGCTATCCGGAGATGGCATTTTGTCGGATCGGGCAGTTTGTTGTGAAAATGTTAAAATGTCTATAATTGGGTCATGATGTCAAAATGTCGACGACTTAAAAAATAGGTCAAGGTCAAAAAAAAAGGGTAAAAAAAAAAAAAACGAACTGGTTGAACACCAGAAAACCAAGAATTGCACCAACCGAAAACAACGGTTCCTTACAAAACCATTGGTGTTTGGTTAACACTTTTGTTTACAAAGATTACAAAACACGAAGGAAAACACGAAAACACCCTTTTAACAAGCCACTCAAACAAACCGACATTTACACAATCATCCGATGTGAAGTTGTTTTGTTCTCATGGTGGTGGTCGTATGGCAGCAAGCTGCCGGTAGCTATCATTTATTGAGGGCGCGAACTCGTGTCGCTGCATGCATGCCTCCTCTACCAGATTCACACTGGAACTGTACTTCATTTCCCGACCTCGGAAGGATGACGGGCCTGAGTCAACCCCACTGGTGTATAATGCACGCGGCAGATTTGGGTTTGAACTCAGCGACCCGAGATCCAATGCCGGCCACCCGAACCACTGAGCCAAACCAGGCTGTTGTGTGTGTGTGTGTTGTGTGTGTGTGTGTGTGTGTGTGTGTCGGTGTGTGTGGTGGTGTGTGTGTGGTTGTGTGTGAGATATAGAGACACAATCACGCCAACACTGCCTGGCCAATTTGCCACTAAAACTTGGCACTGTGAACCAAGTTCGATCTCGTGAAGTGAACATGGGAAACTTGGTTCATCTGTCAGTGCGGGGGTACGGGAGGCAAGGTCACAAAAAATTCTCGATGTCAAATGTGTATTGTTTGCGCCTAACCTCGGTGTGGTGCACTGGGTATACAAGTACAGTGTGAGATAACTTTGCATTTTTGGCACCTGCACACGCCAAGAGTGAGAGACTCAACACTAACCACCAGCACTACATCAGGGAGTGGAGGGAAACGGGGGGGGGCTTGGGGTGGGGGGCCGGAATCTGGAGGGTGTTGAAGGGGTGTGTTGGAGTCCAGAGGAAGGGTTGTGGTCAAGGAAGGGAGGAGAGGGTCAGAGGAGGAAGGGAAGGTCAGGGAGGGAAAGGGGAGGTGGCAGGAGGAGTAGAGAGAGAAAAGAGAGAGCGAACAGCGAGACAAACCGAGAGAGAGAGAGTAGAGGGCAAACAAGAGAGAGAGAGAGAGAGAGAGAGAGAAGAAGAGAGAGAAGAGGGGGGAGAGGAGAGAGTGAAGGAGAAGACACAACAAGAGAGAGAGCAACAGAAGAGGGACGAGAGCAACAAGCAGAGGACAGTAGAGAGGGAATGAGAATGAGTGAGACAACGAGAGAGAGAGGAATCAGAGAGAGAGAAAAGAGAGAAAGAGAGAGAGAGGGACCGAGAGAGACGAACGAGAAGGAGGAAGCAAACAGGAAAAGAGCAACAGAGAGAGAGAGAGAGAGAGAGAGAGGAAGAGAGAGAGAGAGAGAGAGAGAGAGGAGAGAGAAAGGGAGAGAGAGGAGAGGAAGTGAGAGTAGCAACAATAACAGAAGAAGATAACCAGTAAACAAAAGAGAGAAAGGGTAAGCAAAGAGAGAGAGAGAGAAAGAGAGAGAGAAATGCAAAGAAAGAGAGAGAGGGGGGACAAACAGAGAGAGAGAGAGAAGAGAGAAAGGGAGAGGAGAATGGTAGAAACATAAGAGAAGAGAAAGAGGAAAAACAGAGAGAAGAGAGAGAGAGAGAGAGAAGAGAAGAAGAGAGAGACAACGAGAGAGAGAGCAACAGAAGGAGACAAGAAGGCAAACAGAGAGACAGAGAGAAGAAGCACCAGATAGAGAGCAGAGATACGAACAGAGAGAGAGGGGGGGAGAGGGAGAGTGAGAGTGAGAAGACAAACAGAGAGAGAGAGGCCAACAAAGAGAGAGAGGTAACAGGAGAAGAGAGGGCAAAACAGAGAAGAGAGAGTGAGAAGCAAAGAAGAAGAGAGAGAGAGGAAAGGGGAGAGGGAGGAGTGATTGAGTGAGAGACAACAGAGACAAAACAAGAGAGAGAGAGAGGCAAACAAAGAGAAAGAGGTAAACAGAGCAGTAGAGAGAGAGGTAAGCAAGCAACAGAGAGAAGGAGAGAGAGGCAAACAGAGAGAGAGAGAGAAGACAACAGAGAGAGAGAGAGAGAGGCACAAAGAGAGAGAGGAAAACAGAGAGAGGAGAGCGAGGAGAGAGCAAACAGAGAGAGAGAGAGAGGGAGAGAGAGAGAGAGGCAAACAGACAGACAGAGACACAGACACAGGCACAGATAGAGAGCGAGAGAGAGAGAAGAGAGAATATTTGACCATCTTGTGTTTCATTGTCAATGTCTGAATAGAGGGAAGATGCCTGCCTCAGGCCCTGTCTGAAGGAGAGGGATGTCAAGCAAAGGGTGACGTCATCAGCAAATAGATCAAGGGGATTTTCCCAGTCAGAGACATCATTGATGAAGATTAGGAATAGGACTGGGCCCAACACTGCTTCGAGGCACTCCAGCCTTGACAGGGAGAGAGATGAGAGGGTTCCGTTGAGAGCACACGTTGACTACGAGGAGTAGAAATCAGTAAGCCATGTAGGCATGCTACACTCCCTCTATCTTTTCATCCGTGGCAGCTACTCGAGAACTACAATTGTCTGCGCGATTGGGTACTTTTTGGCTTCTGAACAGGCATGTGCTGCTGCAGCACTGCTTCCACAACCTGACCTGAACAGGACTGTCAGTGTCATACATTGTGACAAGTGGAACAAAGGGGTTGTTGAAACGCTTTATGCTCTGCATATTGCATGAACGTGCCCCGGCCATAAATGTTTTCATGCATGTGTTGATGTCATGTTGGATAGTGCAGCCTGTAATTCAATACCTCTTTTTTTCTGATGATTTATATTTTCCATTGGAAAGGAAAGGTAACTTCCGTCTGGCTCACGCGAGTGAGACTGATATTGGTGGAATTGTGGAGGAAAAACGACCAAATTCAAGATGGCAGCGACAGTTAATTTCAACAACAATTCAACTTGATTTAATCAGACATATGGAGTGTATTCTCCACATATGTTCGGACAGAATCTTTCGATGTTTTCAAAAGTTCACTGAGAATTGTTTGGGAGAAGGTGAAAGTCTGTGCGGAGCACTGGAAACGCCTAGATGGAACGGAAAAGATGTCCGGAGCAGCACACGGGTTAATTTGGGTACAGGAATTGACTGCTTTGGTGGTCTTCCACATATGGATATCACAAATAATGTCAAGCCTGATGTTGGCTTTGCGGTTTAGGGTGGCTGGCCTGGGATCTTAGGCCTGAAGTTCAAATCCTGCTCACTGTTGAATTAATACCAGGTGGTTAAATGAGTGCGCCATGCTGGTAACTGTGTCAGAGTGGCGACCCGTCCAGGATGTGCCAATAGCCAAGGAGACTGCTTAAGCAGCACCAACGTCTGCACAGAGTATGGTCCAATCTCCTCATCTTCCTCCTCATGTTGGCTTTACGGTTAGGATAGCTGGCTTAGGATCTTAGGGTCCTGTGTTTCGAGCCCCGCGGCGCGTGAATTACACAGGTTGGGTTGAATCAGCCTGTCGGCGAAATGAGTACGCATGCACTGGTAGAAGGGCAGCATAGCGGCACACCACGCCCCCAACAAAATGATGCGACCCGGCACCAGCTGATCCACAAGAAGCGACAGAAAATGTTATGCACGATTCACAATAAAGAGTCGATTGCCAGAACAGAGGAGAGAAAGAAGGCTCTCAAAATCAAAATCGGTGCAAGAGGATGAGGAACCTCACCCTCGTCGGAGGAAGAAGTTGTTGAGGCCACCAAAAGAAAACATTACGGTCAAGTAGTGCAGCCAGTAGTGATACCTGATCTGGCAGGAGCCTCCAAAGAGGTCAGAATCATATTCCATCTCCTTATCTGGCATAATTTGGCAGAATGAAAGAGCACATATTCGAGCTGCTAAAGTCAGAAAGCGGGATCACCTTGTTCCAGCTGAGACCTTCGATGGACGGTGATCTTTCAACGTCTTAACGATCATTTCCAGATACCTTCCAATTGGTATGTAATCTCTGACAGTAACTGAATTCATGGATCACAGATACAGTTTGGTCATAAAGTCAATCTAACACAATAATTCTCCCACTCAACAGGACAGCTCCGATCATGCTGCCAAATTAAAGAATGATTGAGGAAGTCTCGTACAAATCAAGGGGCAGAGGTTGTAGGTACGCGCTAGATGTCACCGTTCCACAGAGAGTGCTATTGGTCAATACACCTGTGTGTATAACAGGACACACACATAGGCGAGGTGTTGGATTATAATTAATCATGAGGACGGTTGGCTGTATCAACTTTGAGTTGCACAGGGAAGCTTTCATATCTGAGTCTGTAATTTAGTGGACATTTTAATGTAAAATTCAGGAGAAACAAGTAACATTCATCGATCTATTATCAGGCGGAACATTTTTTTCTTCTTCCTAATTAATCGTAGCTGTTAAAGCTAACAGATTTTCTCATTTGAGTGGGCTTTTTAAAACACTCTGTGGCACTGTTATCAACAATGCACAGAACAGAAGCCCACACACCCTCACATAAAGGGCAAAACAATCAAGTCGAATTCATCGAAGATCCTCAACGCCGAAATTGCGAACCCGACCCAATGGCCACGGTGGTTTTCGTGTCTGATGATGTTGTTGTTATATAAGCACACTGGCAAATCTTACTGGCCAATTAATGGTTGCTTGGGCACTGTTGCTTTCGGACAACTCGACTGTTTACGTGCGCCCGCATTTGTTATCATCCACTGGGACCATCTCTGTGTTAGAGCGTTGGTGCTGCCGAAGCAGTCTCCTTGGCTATTGGGCACACCCTGGCGGGTCGCCACTTCGACACGTATACCATCAGCTGACCTCTTTGAGAAAATCGACGTGATGTGCACCATTAAAGAAGTGAGTTTGACTCTAATTTAGCTATGCAGCCTGTCCTGGACTCGAACACAAATTTCGCAAGAAGATGGCTGATTTCTCTCACACCGCTCCTCCCTACTTCGCTCTGCCAGGTGAGCCTCCGGTGGTGTGGACTCACGAGTTCGCTCCTTTAAAGTTATAGGCATTGCGCTCGCTTGGAAAACGTGAGTATGAAGAAAAAAAGCTTTGCTGCTCATTGCCTGGGTGCAGAAGGCCAGCGGATATTTGGACACTGGGCACTGCTAACACATCCACTACGACGGTGACTTATTCTCAGAAAACACACTTCTCAGCCCCACAGAGTGTCTTCTCCAGCGGTTTCTTTCCTCTTCAGGCACCGTACAATCTGCGAGTGATCAGTACCAGTAATGTTCAACTTGAAGAGGATTACAGTTAGCTCCTGTACAATTCAGGGCCTTGGCGAGATGGATGATCAGGGACTTGCTCATCGAAAAAACGTTGAGTATTAGAAGAGCGCGAGAGACTTTAAAAAGAACGCGGAATTGATTTAACCCGCTTTCCTTAAAAGCCTGTGGAAATTGGCATTTCAAGTTGAGTCCGCTGCCGACGCACAGCTCGCTACTGCTTTGCAGACGCCCTCCACAGCAACGTAGAGGCAGCGCAAAACCGTTGCAGCACTGATGAACACAGACAGACCACAGCAGCGACACGTGCGCCTCGTGAGAGCGCTGTGGGAATTGGTTGCTTCGCTTTCCTTATGCTATGAGGGTACCAGATTTCCCTGCATATGGGCAGATCATGCAGGAACTGTGGGAAATTTTAATCATTTTGTTCAGTGTTTTCGCTCTGGTCCTGCCACATCACCAGCTTAAAAGGCCTCAACCTCCACACGCACCGCCCACCATAATACACATGTGTGCTCCAGTCCGGTGGCTTTCAGACATGCGCCGTCGCTGGGTGATTGTGTGTGTGCTGCTGCTATTGGAACAAGGGGCTCCAATATCTCTGCTTCAACCTGGACACTTGTAAACGATTTTTTCACCCACTTCCAGCAGTAAACTCTTCACTGCCTCTGCGAGTTATGGCGGATTAAAATCGGCCATAATGGACACCATCCAACTGCTTGTGGTACAAGCATCAAGCACTTGCCTGCGTTCGTCATTCCACAATCACCCCGGTCCCCTGGTGCAACCTCCTGGGCTTGGACTTTTCTTCACGGGTCTAGGTTTCTCCTAATGGTGCAGTGGGTCAGAAGTCCTGCAGGTCGCCTCCCGTGGCAGCAGAAATGGCCACGGCTGTTTTAACGGACTGGGCTTGTCTCACCAAATCACCACCAGCCCCTAGTCTCAACGATGACCCCAGTCATTCAGCCACTGTTGCCTCTCCCTGCCTCGCTCGACCATGATGGGGAGGTGCTGAACTCAAGCTCCTGTTGGAAGCTGGAATTATCGAACGCAGTCATGCGGGCCCTTGGATTCCAACCTGGTGGTTAGCGGGAAAAAGTCGGGAGGACTGCATATCTGTGTGGACTTTTGTGCAATAAAACAGAACTGTCACCCCAGACAAATCCCCCTACCCAGATCTGAGGACTGACCACCCATGTTCCATGGCCTTCCACAGTTGTTTTCATTCGCCGGGGCTATCTCCAGGTGTGCCCTCCACCCAAAGCAAAAGCTGGCTTTTGTCCGGCCTGCGGCTAATGCCTGGTCCAGGTTACCTTTACCGGACTTCACGTCCTCCTTCCTACCCTGAACTTTCAAACCGGGGGAAAGTGTTATATATCCATACACTGGCATGTTTAACGTCAAGCGCTAGCGAGCTCTGGTTGCTCGGCACTGTCTGTTGCTTTACGACAACTATACTAGTTTACAGTGCTCCTACTGGTTGATCGGCGCCCCCGACATTTTGAGATAACCGACGTGCTGTGCAAGATTAAAAGAGTGAGTTTGACTGCACTTGCTATGCATCGTGTCTGTGTCTAACACACAGTTGTCTCCATCTGTTTGGATGACAGAACCTGGCACACCCGAACTCCTCAAAAGTATCTCTGTGGTTGCAGAAAGACAAATGTTCCTGCCGATTGAATGGTGGTTTTCATGGCCCGACCTCTGCGCAAGACACTCATTCACAGCACAGCAGCATCAGCACATGTGAAGGATTACACACATACGTAACAATGTTTTAACACATGTTGAAAGATTTAACACAAGTGAAAGTGAAAAGTGATCCAGTGAACCCGCACTCACGGCAGCCAAATCTCCAAACAGGCAATCGGGAGATCGTACTCACGCCTTTTTGATGCATCTAACAGTCCTCAGGGCATCGACAACAGGCGTGAATGCCCTTGCTTCCATCTCTGAAAGCTGCTTGGCAGACCATGTTTTTGACAGAGCCATACGTAACACGAGCATTTTCTCATTGGTGCGCATCCTGATGGGGGCAGGTGCAGCATTGGGGGTTGTGGAGAAATCACCACATTGTTCATGTGATGGTCCAAGGTTGCCTCATCCCAAATCTCTTGTGCGAGTGCAATGAGGAGCGCCCTGCTCAACGATGCAAACGTTCATTGGTAGTGTGCCGTGTTTGCAAAGCTTTGTCCTCATGATGATGTATGAGTGCCGGGAAGGAGAATGTGGGAAGGTAATTCAACTGGTCAGAGGATTAAATTGTCTATGGTGAGCGAGCAGAGTAACATTGACAGGTGGTTGGTGGTGAATAATAAAAGATGAAGTTGGATGAACCGGACGTTAATTGTGACTATGAATAAATTAAGAAATCACACACATACATGTCACACAACAATCTGGTACACCCAATTGCTTGGGGAACATTTCTGTGAATTTCCTTCTATCTGTCCCTGGCGTTCTGGAGAAGAAGTTTTTTTTTATATACTGTAATAAGGTATGTTGTCGGTTAAATCCAATAATGCTGCAATATGCATGTGACCTTTGACATAATTATGTGTGAACCTTTTGTTCCTCTGGATAAGGCGGTTATACGTGTAAAGTTTCACCTCGATCTGTTTAGCCACTTCAGAGAAGAATATTTTTGGAGGTTGTTTTTAAAAAAACCGATGGCCTGCCGAATCACTGACCTATAGAACGTCATCAATTTTTTCTGTGAACAATTTTTATCCTAGATGTCCTAAAAATTTTCATACTGAATCGGAGTAGCGTTATACACAATGTCAATTATGCGTCTAAACGAAAGCACAAATGACTCATCAAAAATATCACATTATTCCCCATGAGGAGTTACTTTGCTGTGTTCGCAAGTTTCAAATTTTTAGCGGTGGTTGGAGAGCCATCGGCCGTTGTTTCTTGTTCTTCTTGTTCTTCTTGTTCTCCTTCTTCTCTTTCTTTCTTCTTCTTCTTCTTTGAAACCAAAACCTTTACGACTCGGCTCTTTCATAGACAGGATCGGATCTCCTAAATACTAAACACCATGTACACATCTCAATTGAGGGTGCCTTTTGAAGAGCGTCTATCAATGAACTTTTAAATTATTTCGGACATATTCGCTTTAAGCAGTTTCGAAAAGTTCACGATATATTTAAAGATTATTCCATTTAATGATATTGTAAATTATCGTAAATAACATCAAAACTACATTTATTTCGTAAATACACTATGATTGGTCTACTAATTGGCTTAATCAAAGGCACGTGACGAATATCGGAAGTTGACGTGTTTTTTTCTTCTTCATATCATTACCCTCTATCTTGTTACTTTAAGCTCTCTTCTTCAATGAGTGAAGACAAAACCTTATAATAGAGACGTGGCTCCTTGACTATTATGCTATTATGAGTCCTTAAGTTTTCCAATTGAGTAGTGGTTATTCAGAGATGGAGGAGCCAAAGTTTTTCTAGTTATTTTCCAAAATGGCATGCACACACCAAACGTGACCTATGACGTCATAATTAATGAGAAAACACAACTACATGAAGTAGTCGCACAGATGGTGAAACTTCGTACTCAATACCGGCAAGAAAGAGAAAAAAAAAAGAATAATACTGTTCGGAAGACAGACAGACAGAGCAGCACAGACAAAACAGACAAAACAAACGGACACCAAAATAGCATCCCTCTCTTCGCGAGGGTAACGGAAAAGGCATCGGGAGAGCGCATAATCCGCCAGGCTGATTAAGTTATATAGTTTGTTGTCCCACTGATGGAACCGGTTTCTGGATTCGGACCTGAACTAAAATGTAATTGGGCTTGTTGTTGTACCGAACCAACTCACCACAAAAGTTTCGTCGAATCCGTGCATAACTTTTTTGAGATATTGTACTATAAATATCGTTTTTAACCCCTGTTCATCTATGGGGTGAAGAATCTATTGAATAAAAAATGCTTGGATACTGGATCCGAATCGGATCTTCCCTCAAAATCGAACCATTTTGTTCGTTAGGGATCGCCGAGCCAGACCCAGGACATACCCAGCTTGCACCAAGATTTAGTACCCAAAATCCATACCACATTTTTGAGATATATATTGTTCACAAAACAGCAATAGAACCGAACGGACAGACAGACGGGTAGGAAAAAAAACACCTCACATATCCAATTTCGGTAGACGGAGGTAATGATTACAAATAATAATAATAATAGTGGTAACCATAAAAAACGATGGACTAATAATAATAAAAACAGAAAGAAAAAAGATTCGTTGACTATGTGCCCTGTAAGGCTTGCGTACCCTAATAAATTGAACTACTCACACCCTAGGTAAGCCAATAAACCACTCAATACAGACAACATATACATAATCAGGGTCGATAAAAGGACACTAGGTAATTGTCTAATGTCCTGTCTGCGGAAACCCAGCGTTAACTGGCAGAAACCATCAAAGACCCTCGGATGTGGTCGGGGACACCAATGTGTCTTCACCTGCCTGACCTAGTGATGATACCCATGACTCTGGAACTGGAGGATTATCCGACAGATGAACCAACTACGCCTCAACTATCTCGCCTGGGAATTCGAATCCAGACGACAGTTTTAAACTTACCATCACTGTGTAAATCGAGCAGGGTGATTCATCAAATGTGTTGATTACATACAGACCACCACTCGCGCTTCTCCTACTAATTGAGCGTATCAAACGAAAAAAAGACAGAATTCCCAGGTCGTATCAAAGCAGATATCCTTCCGGAGACCAAATGACAGTACAAAAAAAAATCTAACCTAATGTCGACAAACGCCAACAACACTTGATCCGTAAGTTAACTGTCTCGACGTTTAGAATGAACAAAAGGATAACCGCATTTACAAACTGAGAAACGAGTCAGATCCGAACAGGCAAGGATAAGGTAAGGTAAAGAATGAAAATAAATGAATCAACATGGCAAAACAAGGACGAAGCAGAAAAAAAAGTTATTAAAACTGAAAAAATAAGCAAAAGCTGAAACCGGATACCGTAATATAAGTGTGTCGTTTAATCAATATCGCCTGTGCTTGCAAGCAAGCACTATAATTAGCGAAAAAGTTACATAAAAAGGTGCAGTATTGCACAAATGTAAATTGTGGTTCAGTGACCACAGGAACGGCCAGAACCAGAAATAAAAGGTAATCATGTCACCGATGATCTCAAACGTCCATCATTCTTGCAAAAGTGAAAGATCAGTGTGGTCCACGCTGATAACCGAGGAATCAACTCAATCAACCCATCACACCTACCAAAAAAAAATAAATAGAGAGTATGGTGCGAGCCATGAATCTTAGCATTCTGCAACAGAACGTAGGATTCAACAAGTCCCATAGGCGAGTCGGGTATTAAATGGAGATGTTCCAAACTGACAAGAGCATACAGGTCCCAAATCCTTCACGGAAAGCCTTGCGCATCGTTTGGTTATGAGGATGGCTGGCGGACGAAGTAATAATGCATATGCTAACGGGGATGGAAAAACAGACTTGTCACGGATGCTTCACTTCAAAGGACAATTTTGAGGTCTTGAGGGGTTGGCTTGCCTCTCAGAAAACCGTCGAACAATACCTTAATAGACAGAGGAGAAAAACCGACAAATGACAAAAAATCACGTAACTTGCCTTCTTCTATGATTTCAAAACACTAGAAATGCACATACGGAATAGCAACAGCGGCAATAACCTAACCAACAGGCTGAACAGTTTTAACTGAACATCCATTGAAGCTGGGATGGATTCGGACCTGAAGCAAAATCGATCAATTCGTCTTGTACAACCACCCAACGTGTCACCAAGTTTTATTCTGAATCCGTCCAACAAACTATATTTTGAGATGAACCCTCGAACAAACAGAACAAAACAGAACAGAGAAGATGAAAAACATGAGCCTGGTGTTGGCTTAATGGTTAAGGGTGGCGGCTTAAGGGATACAATAGGATCCTGAGTTCAAGTCCCTTTGGTATTAGAATTAATACCAGGTGGGGTTAACAGTACTGCCCTGTCATCCATTAATAAACCGAGGATACCGGCCAAAATTGAGTGTAGCTGCTGGTAACCTGTGTCGAGAAGTAGAGTAGAACCCGTCAATTGTACCAATAGCCAAGAGACTGCATATATAGGCAGCACAACGCTACTGCACAGAGTATGGTCCCAATGGATGAATGGGGGATGAAAAAACATAATCACTCGTCCACCTAGGTTGCGGAGGTGATAGATGAATTCATTGCTTTTTTAAGTGTCTCAAAGACTCGATTAAGCTTGGACAACATAACCACATGTCGGGCAAAGTAATTAACCACATGGAATTACAATGGCATAAACGTAGACAATGGGGAAACAAAGCAACACCATGAGTCTTCAACCTTGTGTTCAAACATCATGAGTTGACCTTATGGTGCTAAAGTAAAGGTGAATCTCTTAACTTTCTTCACAATCCTCTTCAGGAACATTCAATCATTAAACTCCTGGGTCTCAATGGTCAGCACAGCCTTTCTTGGGCAAACCACAATTTCAAAGTTGGCTTCCAAAAGACAGCCACTGACTGGAATCTTTGTCATGCAAAGTCATTCCTTGAAAGCAACCTGAACTCCTGTCCATCCATCTTAAGGCCTTTTACACAGCTTGATGGAGTCTGCTTTCCCATCTTGGACTGGATCCCACTAACCCATAAACATCTTCCGAGCTTGACACTTGGAAACAAGAGCATACAGATTATTGGAAAATCTCCCGCGATGAAAAGCTGATCGATGGGTCTGATCATTATCACACAAATAATGGAGACCAGTCGGTAGGATCTCTCTGTCAAAAATATCAATAACTAACAAAACTCTCTCTGGATCTGATACAACTCTAAAACTTTTTCCGTGGCCTTTGTTCCCCCCTCCATGTTTATGCAGGGTCACACGGTCCCACTATCACCCCCCTTGTGGATGAAAACTAACAATAAATCACAAGAAATCGCATGCTCCTGACTTCCTGCCTACCTAGCCTTTTATTTTCTTCCTACCATGTGGAACCAAGTACTTCACATTTTCTGCAACACCAATTCTTCCTACACAAGTCTATCAAGATAAGCTGTTCACCAAACACAATTTCAAAGCAGGTGTTGGAATTTCGAGAATTGGAGTGCTGGCTTACGGATGGCTTACGATCGCATGGTCCTGGAGTATCAAACGCCATGTGAGCTGCACTGGAATAAATTAAAAACAACCAGGTAGGGGTATATAGACTCAGCCTGTCCATCCTTCTGAAAAGGTTGGATGAAATGAAGTAACAGTAATGCGTACCAATATCAGTAAAGCAACAGCTGTGCTCCCCCAAAAAAAGAAAAAAAAATATTTTAGAAAACAGACAACCGCTGCCGTACACCAGAACAGACCCACCATCTCAGATTGTCCCCAATCCAAAAGATCGAACTTTTCTATCTTACCTGTAAAACCTCCCATCCCCACATATCCCACGCACACCTCCTTCCAAATTCCATATTTTTTCCTTTCCAAAGTTTGCTTCCTGTAATACCATACTGTTCCACACATCCTCTTCCCTACCGACCTCATAAATCCTCCACACCCTTTATTTGCCAAGTTCCATTGTGCACACCCTGTCTATAAACTGTTGCTCTTGTTCTGTTTTGCTCCTGAATCGTTTCAGTGTTCTCACTACACACAGATTGACCCTGTGGTATAAGAATAGGCCGATCCATTTTGTTATAAAGATCGACTTGTGCAGCCTGCATCTTAACCAGGAAGGTTAGTTATCTCAAATTAGTATTAGATTGACGAAGGTTATCTTGCCTTGCATTTAATTTTCCAGGGAATCAATCTGTTTCAAAGAAGGTATGCATCTTGAAGAATGATCGAGTTTCAGGAAAAACTTTAAGCTGGCTCCTCTCTGCATTATTTGGAAGCTGGACTATCTGTGTCGCTGCTAATTCAAAGAGAACCTTAAGCTGGCGATCCGGCCTGAAAATTATTGACGTGACTATCCTGTGTATATCGCAATCCAGTTCAGAGAAAACTTAAAGCTGGCTATCTGCTGAAATGAATTTGAAGTTCACTACATCCTGTCCTCGCATTAAGCACTCAACACAAAGCTCGACATTTAGCACAACATTCATGTGAGAGTTTGTTGTTTTCTCATTGGTGGTGGTCGTATGGCAGCTAAGCTGCCGGGGTAGCTATCATTTATTGAGGCGCGACTGTGTCGCTGATGCAGTGCCCCTCTACCAGTATACACACTGGAACTGGTACTCATTTCGCCGA
>CM068965.1:8740498-8769719 GCA_035128595.1 Eptatretus atami
CAGAGAGAGATACCTAATTTCGCGACTGAAAAAGGAACAGTTTGAACCCATCCCTTACTACTCCGACCGCTTTCCCGACATTGTCTGCACATGTACATCAGGCAGGAATTCAAAAACATCATACATAACACCCATCAAGAAAGAAAGAAAAAATTCATATTGGCACTTACAGAGGAATTTCCCACATCAAGTCCCGAACAAATCTACAGCTTGGAAAAACATCGGACGATGCTCATCGATGGGGAAAGTCTGAGGGGTTTCCAACCCTGAGGATCCTTTGCAGACGAAACACTGTGTCCGATCATCCGTACCGACGTAGTAAAGCCAGCAGTGGCCAGCTCCTTTGATTGTGGGTTTGCCTTGTTAGGCCATGACAAAAGTTTTGAGGCGTGCTTCTCACTGCAATTCGTATTTTCTGTTGGTATTCCACTCACTGGGTCAAACCTCGGCTGAAACGTTTGCAGAAGCCCGTTCCTGGGCGGTTCGGTCAACCTTTTGTTCCTGACTGGTACAATGGACACGACTCCGAAGCTGCATGTTCGGTGAAACCCTGCTTGTGCCTTTCCAAGATTTCGTCGTTATCTTTCAAGTTACAATCTCGCAAACCACAAAGAACAGCACTTCCAGGTGTATTGACACCCGTGGGTAAAAGCCAGCCGCACGTAGGTCGCTTATGAATACGGAGATTTTTTAGGGTAGCTCAAATCGTCCCAACCGATAATCTCCTGTGATAGATCTTTCAGGAGGAACGACAGACATCATGGCAACAGCGCTGCAATGACATGAAGAAACTTTTAACCAAAAGCAAACAAACATGATGTATCATTCAAACTTTGCCAAGTAACATATTAACTAAAAGCAGCTCCTTCAATGTTGGCTTTAAAATTGTATTTATCATGTAGGAAATAAGTCCTGCAATCAAACCTGGCATGTGAGTGGGTTTGGTACTGAAGTTCACAGAGGCACTCGACTCGAAGAAGTTAGACTGAGGAAGCACTTCTTGCGAAGCTGGATTTAAAACGCCACAAATACGAATGACTAAATTCTCATAACTACACGATTACATACTTGGCCCAAATTCTTTAATACTTCTTCTCATTTGTAGAATCACGAGTTTTTATTTTGGTTGGACATGCATGGGAAACTGAAAACCAGACACGCGACCGTGTGGAAATTCTAACGGAATTTTGTGACCCACCGACGCGTGGAAATTCTAAACGGAATTTGTGATTTATGGAAACATTTATCGATAACGGAAAAACGGCCATCACACTTTAACAAACCTCCCTATTATGACACACTCAATGCGCACATTTTAATTACAACTGACCATACATTACCGATATTCAGTAATCCATACAACCAAAAAAACTGCTCAACCCAACTTGTAAAAAACTACAGAAACAACAACCACAAAAAAGCCACGTTCTATATTCTAAGAATCTAAGGCAAGAAAAATTACGTCTCAGTCCAAAACACTCTTTACTGTACACACTCAATTCAGGGTGGTACTTCATTTCGCAATGATTCATGGTTAAACATTCACACATGTAGTGAAACCGCACAATTTACATTGTGTGGTTAAACAAATGTGCTCATTCATGGCCAAACATCACAAATGATGTCACTGGCTAACGAATGTGTAGCATTCCTGACGAGGTTCAACTTTAGTTTTGCTCCAAAGAATCATAATTTTTGTTTGTTTTACACAATAGCAAGCCCTGTTGTTTATTTTTATTTTTTAAGAGGGGGTTTTTCAGGGTGCAGCTTTCCTCCCAGCAGATTTCCCAATCTTCCTGCTCTGGAGAGCGACCGTCAAAGCTAAGGAATACAGTTCCAGATTCATCTCTCTGCAAATCTAAAATCAAAGTTACTTATTTTTTATTTTAAAATAAAAAAAAATATAATTTTTTAATATAATTTTAAAACACAATTATTTTTTAATTTTAAAAGAGGAGAAAGGTGTGGTGGGTGGGAGTGGGAAGGAGTGAGATGAGGGAGGGGATTGGTGGGATGGGAGAGGGAGGGGAAGGGGTGGGAGTGGAAGGGGTGGGTGGGAGGCGCGGCAGAGAGGGGGGGAAGGAGTGGGGTGGGAGTCTGGGAAGGAGTGTGTAAGAGGAGGGAGGGAGTGGGTGGGAGAAGGGAAAGGAAAGGGAAGGGGTGGTAGGAGGTACTGCCGTTGCCAGCAACGCCAGGTACCTTGCTTAAGTAATCAATATAAAGACAGAAATGTTTTGGTTGTTTGTGATTTAATTTGCTCGTTTCAGGCCATTTGAACCTGCAGGAACCAATGTAACCAAACTTTGCATGACCTCTCTTCATCCAGAAGGAAGGTCGAGGGCTATGTTTTGGATAAAAAATAATAAATTGAAAACAGATTAATTGGCTCTTGCCAGGCTCGATCGGTCCTTGTGCGAATACACTACCTGCGTTTTTTTTTTTTGTTTTCTTGGAAGCAATCGAGTCAAACTATGTGAAGATCAGTTGAGGTTGTAGTGATTTGTGGCAACAACAAAAATTTAATTATATGTGTTTCATGTGGCGCCTGTTTATTAAAAAGATTGCTTTACACAGGTTTATTAATAACACTTTATGTTCAGACCTCTGAGCGAATATTTTGCTTAGAGAACTGCCACAAATCAAGAATACGTGTTGTGAAAATCATATGTTTGAGGCAAATTATGTATCTTGGGTCCTGACTCGAGCCCTGTTGGCCACAGAGTTAAACCAGGTGGGTAATTAGCCCGTCATCCTTCCGAGGTCCGGCAAAAATGAGTGCCAGCTTGCTGGTATACTGTGTCGAGTGGGACCCGTCCAGGAATGGTGGCCAATAGAAGGATGGATATCATGTATGGCAAGCCTAACATGGAAACTGTGTATTCCTTGGTAACGTTTCTCTCTGACCTTTAATCCTCCCAAGTCTGGTATGATCCATCTGTTGCTTTTTTTAAGACTTTAATCACACACGATGAAGGATACACACAAACGTGCAAGATGAGCAGCCTCACAGGTCAGCTGACACTACAGAGCAGACACGGGCTCAAGTTGAGATCAACGTGCAAGAACAATGCAGCCTCCAGGGAAGGCATGTTGGGATCCTTGTGAAGTATTTGTATACAGTCAAGTGCTTTTTGGCCAATGCCAAATTGGTATTCATACAAAACTATAGGCCACATTCCCTAATTTGTTCATCCAGGAAATACTTCAATACATATTGCATTGATTCCCTGGGCAACGCCGAGTACTTCAAGCTAGTATCAATACTTCCTGGACCTGTGATCCTCAACTTCAGGCCGTAAACTTGCTTCTATAAGTACGGTCATAGAAAATCCAATGTCACAGACAACAGTGAGCCTTTCATTTTCTTAAATGGCCTGATCTTGACCATCAGTTTGGGATTCGTCCGAATAAACAGTTTTTGATATGCTGCTTCTTTCCTCTCACAAAAAGATGGAGGCGCCGGATCTCAAGCAGAGGTGGCCATAATTGACATGGCCAACGCAAAACTCTGCTTGAGATAATACTAAAGAGCCACCTCTTCCTTGTCTACTGTTTTTCATCACACCTCTTTCCTGGCTTTGTCGATTTCTCCATTCATGCAATGAGCAGGTCCGCTCTCCATGGAATAATTCTCCCTAAAACGCCATCATTCATATGGAGTTGCTCAAGGCAGCGTCTTTAGGCCCAGTTAGTTCAAAGTATATATTAGTGAACCTCCGACTTTAGGGATGACTCCACATCATATGTCCAGTACAACATCCCACTGACACACCGGCGGCAGTGCTTTCCTCTCTGCTTACTTACTTAGAAAACATCAAATTCAAACTTGCATTCTTACCGTCTCTCTGGAAGAATCTCAATAACACACTGAACAATTCCACGATCAACTTGTTATTTTCATGACAAGATCTCTTTCATTGAGTCTCTCAAATTTTCATGCCATCAGTTTAAGACCTCTCTTGGCAGACACATAGAGGTTGGACAAAAAAAACCAATCAATTGGAAACCTGTAAAAACGTGAATATATTTAATTGAGAGTAAAGAAAAAAAAAAACCACGACCCCCACCCCCTGCTTGCAGACAATGCGCATCAATCCGATACATGATGGACTGGTACGCGGTTCTGGTACATCCAATAGGGTATTACAACCATTCCTCAATTCAGAAAAGCTTCCACAAGTTTTTGAGGTTGGATTGGGGAAGAATCCGCTCTAGCTTGTTCTCGAGAATTGACCACAATGGTTCAATTTTATTTTAATCTGGTGATTGAGCAAGCGGGAAAGATGTTTAACCTTCATTCACTGTGTATTGGAGCATTATGCATCTTGGAAAATGGAACCTCTTCAAGGAAACAAAGTTTGTATCATGGGATGCAATTGATCACCAAAGATGGCGTCATAGTCCATTAGCAGTTACTCTGTCAGTTTTTGGAATATCAGGCCTAAGGATTTCCATGAGATTGCTGTCCAATTGGAGCTACTCAATGACAACTGCTGGTAGAAAGTTGTTGGGTTGTCGCGTCCCTGGTCTGTCCCAAACAATAGTCCCACCATTTGATGGGAATGAGGTAAAGGAGTAACTCATCTACCAAATACATTCTCCACTGCTCAAAGTCCAGTCTCGTGTTCCCCGCACCACTTTTTGCGGGATAACGTATATTTTTATAATCAAGTGTTTGTGTATGACCGCTCTCCCGGAAACTCCATGTTGAGTCACTCACATCGAGTTGTTCTGATAGACGTCTGGGGTTAGTTTTGGAATCAGTTCTTGGCAGCCACTTTTTGTTCCTGTTGTCCGAGATTTTTAATGATGTAGGAATCATGGGTCAGGTTTAAGGGTTTTCAGCACCGACAGGCTCATCCACATCGCTTGGACTTGGTATTCCATCTGGTGGTGTGGCAAAAGGAGATTGAACTATGTCTCATTGACGGTCGCTGGAGGATGATCCCAGAACTGCAATGGTCTACGGAGTACTAAAGTTCTCAATACTACCACAGGCTTGTTGTAGCAACCTGAGTGCAGCTAAATCCAGGAGAAGTGACATCGCAGCTTCGGTGGATGGTTGGCAAGCTCAGTGGAGGGTAGCTCAGGAGTTTGTGACAGGCTGAGTGAACGATTTGGGGAATCCTGAAGAGTTGTAAGAGTGCCTTCAAGACCACCATCCTTGATGATGCCAGTGGATTCTTAGAACTCACGCATTGGGTGAAGAAGAGATTTTGACTCTCAGGGGACAACTGGATACTCATTCGACCAGAAATCGCAGGGCCAGGCTGAATGGCAGAGCTGAGCTGTTCACGGGAGCTGAGGCGTAAAACTGTGCGTGCTAATGGGAGGACAAGGGCCTGTGTGCGAGGAATCTGTGAGCGTGGTAGAGCAATCACCTATGGTCCAGGTGATTCTCATCCCTGCTACAGGAAAATTTGTTGCATTGCGTTCCTCCAAGCCCATCAACGGTGTACTTGCAGTTAGAGAGAGGGTGGTAAGGCTCTTGACAGAGGAGTCGAAGTGGAAGGCCCGTCAGCCGGTCATTTGAGCGGCTGTACAGCCTGATCCACCAGCTGTCGAGTTGGATGCCAGGGGTGTTACAATCCTGTGCTGACCCTCCAATCCACTGTGGTGCACTTCGTTTGTGGAAACACAGGCTGCGGTGACCGGTTAAAAAGGGATAAGTCCTGGATCTGTGGCATCCCTACTGAATCTCTCAAGGCTGAGTGGAAATGCTGTACTCATGTCTTTGAAATGCCAGTTCTGTGCTCGGCCTGGAACACAGGCATCATCCAATCTGATGGAAGAGGGTCTTGTTGTCCTCTTGGAAAGGAAAGGGTGATTGCCAAGACACTGCTCTCAGTGCTAGGCAAGGGTTGTTGCTCAGATAATTGATCGGGTTCGCCACATCTGCTTGACCACCAGCGTCCACAGCAAGTCAGGCTTTAACAAAAAGAGATCAACGATTGGACCGTATCCTTGCTCATTCAGGTCCTCACGAACGCGACAGAGTTTTGGCGGGCTGCTTGCGCTATGGTGATCTCTGAAAGCGTTTTGATTTCAGTGAATCGGGCATCCCTCTGGAGGATCTTTGGTCTTACGTGGGGTGCCACAAAAACTGAACAAACTGATGCTGACTATACTCTCCTGGTACTGGAGAAGTGCCTGTGAGATTCATGGTACCATCTCTGACTTATTCAGTTTGTTACTGGAAGTACTCCAGGGGTGTGTACTGGCCCCACACTTTTCAACACTTGTAATGGACTGGATTCTGGGAGGATGTCGGAGAGAATTCCCAAAAAAAAAAAAAACTTGGGGGGGCCCCCCCCCCCCGGGTGCCCCCCCCCCCCATCGTTTGGAATGTCAAGATCTCTACCTTGATTTCATAGATGATGCCTTCATCTTTACGGACACTCCGGATATCTTTTGGGGGCCCTCGAGTGTGCCGAATGTAGGAGTCACAGCTGCTTTGGGGATGCGTGTTCCTGGGTCAAAAACTAAGACAGGCTTTAAATGACACTCTTGGAATGCTGCTATCATGTCTGTACCCATTTGTGGCGAGGATGTTGAGGTACGGAGAGAATTCACTTACCTTGGCAGTGATATTCAATGACTCTGCTGGTTGTGAGCCAGGGTCAACAGACGTCCTGGGTCGGGCCCTGGGGTCATGGATTCACTGGATCTGGGGTGGTCGGACTGCCGTACTGTGCGGAGGAACGAAAGTCCGGACTTCAGGTCCTTGGTGCTTTTCCATTCTTGCTCTATGGATGTGAGACTTGGCTCTGACAGAGACCTGAGATGGAGACTTAACTTCCTTTAGTACTGGTCTCTTCGAGAATCCCTTTGTGTCGGCTGGGTCAGACTTTGTGTCTAACCGCGGTTTGCTGAGAGAGACCCAATGAGATTTGTTACCTTCATAGTCGTGAGGTCAGCTGTGGCTGTATGGACATGTGGCTTGTTTCCTGACGTTATTCTGCTACGAGATTCTCTCACGAGGGAGCCTCGTGAGTGGGGAGGCCAGTGGGTTGACCCGCGTGCCTCGGGTTTGCAAAGCGGTCGATCAGCATCTCAAGGAGATGGGGATGGCCAGCATCCTGCCTGGGGATTGGTCAGCGGAGGCCCTGGGGTACCGGCGGAAGTGGGACGCAGCCACGCGTGCTCGTTGCCTGCTCCATACCTGACCTGATTGTTAGTCCAATTCTTGACAACACACTTTGTCCTGATTATCCGCTTACACTTCCGGATCAAATGTTAGCTTGATTGGAGATGTTTTTCTTTCTTTTTCCCACACCATCATTGCTTGGAGACTGTCATCTCGAAAGGCGCAAATCCACGCTGAGAGTACATCGTATCACCACACGAGTTGTTCTAATTTGTTCATCCAGTTCTAATTTGTGGAAATTTGATAGAACTCCGTTGGGTTAGTTTTGGATTCACCTCATTCAATCAATGTTCACTCACACAAAACCTTAAGACGAGGTTTTGAAGCTTCAGTCACGGAACAAGCCAGGTCTGCAACACCAACAACTGTCTTGTCAGTCAGACAGGCTTGCATTTAGCAAATTCTATCTCTACAAATCTGGGCAACAGAAAAAGGCATTTATTTATATATAAAACTTACATTTTTTAATATAAGAATAAACATTATTACGTGGAATAATCCATCCAAAAAACCTCAAAAATAAATAAATAAATAAATCAGAAATTAAATATGCCCATTTTATCATGTGGGTTTGCTTCTAATTTCCAATTTCTGCATATCAAAGCTTGTCTCCAAGCCAGCCACAGACTGGGCATCTGCTGCCATGCAGTCCTTGGTAAATCTTGAACTTTCCACAACCGAGAAGGCTGTGTCTGCAGCTCATGAATACGTCTGTTTTCGGGCTGACTTGAAATTCATAACTGTCACTCCTGGTCATTGTGGAATACAAATCTATCAACACTAATTGGGCATGTCAACAAAGAAGCAGAAGGGGGACTCATCACATTTAGAGTGGACATTGGTCATCACCAGGATTTTGCACGAAGTCCCTTCTTTTTGTGTTAGTGTTGGATTGCTGAGTGACAACATAGAGATGGGAACCTATGGGAGCTCCGGCCATAAAACAGCTGACTTGTCCTGACTAGCAGAATCAAAAGGAAGAGCTAGCGAGAAGTGGTTTGATGGCAAGAAGAGCTCAAGGATTGAGTATTATGTGGCAAAAGACAGTCGGAAAGATGGAGCAAGAGAGGGCCAAGATTTTGAGATAGAAGAGGTGAAACAAGTGGGATAAATTCAAATACCATGCCAGCTTCAGAGGGCGGTTGTGAAGTAGAGTGCGGGACAGAGGGACAACTAGCATGTATAGGCGGAATGAGGTTCGTGAGTGTTTTGTGATCGCAGATACGCGAGAAAATTTAATGTAATAATTTTACAAGACCATGATTAGATGATTACAATGTCTTGGTGCAAGAAACAGGGCTTAGAGAAAAAGGAAGAGGACACAGAAATGAAGAATGCTTTCGGTGGAGTCTCAGAGTATCAATGAAGAGAGCAGTTGATGGAATGATGAAGATAGGAAAGAGTAGCCTGGAGTTTGCAAGTATCATAGAAAGGATTTAGAGAGACGAGACAAGGTAGTTTTGTGCAATCTGATGAGGAGAAAAGGATGAAGATACTAATCAAGAAAGAATGGAAATTGAGGCTCAAATAAGGAAAAGGATTCAAGATATTACGAGAATATTACGTGAAGGATGTTGGTGGGGAAAAAAGGACCTGTAAGAGCTGTGATTGTAGAGATAGGAGAATGCAGATGAGAGACGGAATGGAAAGGTAGATTCTGAGAACTATGCCAACCCCTAACGTATGTGTAGTAGCAAGGTCTTAAGAAAGAGAATGGGCCAACTGCTTTCTCATCAGAAACAGTTTTTGGCTACCGCTCATCAGGTCTTCTCTCCTACTGCTGTCACCCACGCCCCTAATCGTTTACCTAGGATAGTGACACATTTTTTTTTGTAGTCAAGCCGCCTAATTGTAAAGGACTTCAAAACCCAGGCTCAGGGGTCAGCTGACAGCAACATGGGGATCCTACTTTCTCCTGCATGTCAAACCAACTTCCTCAATATGTAAATTGCTATCTCTTCCTATTCCTTGGTTCTAACGCTCGCCTCCCCCCTAATCACCTTATCTTACGCCAACCCCGTTATCACTCCTCAACTATTTGCAACGTTGCTGTATTTAGTTTTCCCTCTCTCTTCCCTTTATCGCTTGTCTGGTTTCTTCCTGTTGTGACAACGTGTTGTCCATCTGTCAAAAGTGTTGCCTTCAACCCACTGTACGTCACTTATCCATGACCCTATAACTTCATACCAAAAAAACATATACCACGGTCCTGAAGCTGTTCACCTTGAGAATCAGACCCCTTAGAGCCGAATTGCTTTTTCTATAATGCCATGACAAACTTTAGATCATCATGGAGGATGAAAGGTTGTGGTCAGGGTTTCATCAAAATTGTGTGTGTAGTTTGTGGAGGAAGAGAGACAAACACCTATTGTTGGGGACTCGGATAACCCCCTACAGATCTCAGACCCTGAATTTATTTTTTTATGCTGTGAATAAACTTTGGTAACATTCACAGGTGATGAAGGTTGTGTTCAAGTTTCATTGAAATTGTGGTGTGTGTGTGGTTTCGAGAAGAGAGAAATCACCTTCGTATAAGCATCCTTCATGGTAGGCATCAGATATGAAGCTTGTGGCCTGAAGTTTCATCAGATAAACATGTGTGTGGTTTGCAAATGCGATAATGACTGAATGTGTTTATGGGACTGACTTTATCAGCCTATGGGCACTGCCTCGAAGAAGTAGGTAGCTAATATTGAATTAGAAACAAAAAATAAAAGAAAAGAAAAATGAATGGGGGAAGGCAACACCAAAGATCCTCAATAATCACTTGCAGAGGGACATTCATTTTTCCCCATAAGCGTGTTCTTCACAATAGTTGGAAATCCATTCATTTAGAACGTCCCTGTGGCATGTTTATAACGGCTGTGGTGCAAACAACACAGCGGACGTGACAGACACACGCCACGTGACACCACACGCACACGCAACACACACTTTGCAGGAGACTGGTTTCTCACAACAAACATGTGATTAAAGCGTAATGCTGAAAAGTTATTCTCTTCACAACTCATGTAACTCAGAAACTGAGTCACCACTGCCCTCCGCTAGCGTGCAACCTACCCTCCCTTTCTTCCACGCGCAACTCACCTCCCTCTTCAACACACAACACACCCCCTTCCTCCATGTGCAACCACCACCCCTTCTTCCACACGCAACCACCCCCCCTTCTTCACGCGCAATTCTTCACGCGCACCACCCCCTTCTTCCACGCGCAACCACCCCCTTTTCCACGCGCAACCACCCCCCTCTTCCACGCGCAACCACCCCCCTTCTTCTTTCCACGCGCAACCACCTCTTCCAGCCACCACCCGCCTCTTCTCCAGCGCACCACCCCTCCCCACGCATCCCCCTTCCTCCACGCCCAACCACCCCCCTTCCTCCACGCGCAACCACCCCCCCCTTCCTCCACGGCAACATCCTCCCCTTCCTCATGTGCAACCACCCCCCCTTCCTCCATGTCAACCATCCCCTTCTTCCCATGCAACCACCCCCCCTTCCTCAACGCGAACCACCCCCCCTTACTCAACGCCAAGCACCCTCCTATTCCTCCATGCGCAACCACCCCTTCCACGACACTTACCCCCTTTCCTCCACGCGCAGCACCCCCATCTTCCTCCAGCGCAGCCACCCCCTTCCTCTACGTGCCCACCCCCCTTTCCTCCACGTGCAACCACCACCCACCACCCACCCTTCCTCCACGCGCAACACACCCCCGCCTTCCTCCCACGCGCAACCACCCCCCTTTCCTCCCGCGCAGCACCCCCTCTTCCCTCCACGCGCAGCCACCCCCTTCCTCTACGTGCACCACCACACCCACCACCCCCTTCCTCCACCGGTCGTCACACCACCCCTTCCTCCACCGCACCACCCTTTCCTCCACACACTACACCACTCCCCTCCCTCCACACACAACCAGTCCCCTCTCGAAGTACCAACCACCACTCCCCTCCATCCACACACTACACTCCCTCCTCCACACTCATTCTCCTCCTCCACACACAACCACTACCACTCCCCCTCACAACAACCACTCCCACTCCCTCCCTCCACCAACACAACCACTCCCCTCCCTCCACACACCAACCACTCCCCTCCCTCCACACACAACTCACTCCCTCTCCTCCACACACACCACTCCCCTCCCTCACACACAACCACTCCCTCCCTCCACACACAACCACTCCCTCCCTCCCACACACATCACACTGCCCTCCTCCACATACAACATCCCTCCCTCCACAATCAACCACTCCCTCCCTCCACACTACACTCCCTCCCTCCACAACACAACCACTCCCCCTCCTCCACACACTACCACTCCCCTCCCTCCACCACAACCACTCCCTCCCTCCACAACACAACCACTACCCCTCCTCCACACACAACCACCCTCCAACACAACCATCCTCTCCACCCCCTCCTCCCCCTCCAACGCACACCTCCCTCCTCCACACCTCACCACCCCCTTGCCCTCCACACCACTCACTCCCTCCACTTCCCACACACAACCACCTCAACCTTAGCCTAAATTCCCACCGGACGCCACAACTCATCACAAAGCTCTCCACACAGCGCTCATTCCCATATATCTCCCACCACCACCGTCATTCACAACTTCACATCATTCTTGTTAATCATCCCGGGATTTCCAGTCATCTTTCCGGCATCATAACAAGACGTCAACATGATGTTAATCCGTTATCAACAAACATTAAAACGTCATAACTTAATAAGAAACAGATGCACACCAAGGAAGAACGAACGGGAACGAAGACCTAAAGGAACAAATAGAGAGAGAACGACGTTTCCGTGAAACGCCTCCACACCAGAGATTTCCAGAATGCAACGGCTTCTACACGTCATAGCACAACAACAACACACAACAAACAACAACAACAGTAACAGTGCCCAGTGCAGTGCCAGCATGCACGAGGGCAAATGTCCTCCTGTACAGAGCTTCATGTTCGTTCTATTTTAAACAATCCCGAGTACAGTTTGACAAGACACCAGTAATATTTTACAAACGTCAGCGAAGATCATACGTCACTGGATATCCGCGATCACAAAGCGACCATCGCCATGGTAACCTTGCGATTCACCGATTCACCCTTGGCCCGTGATCCTTGATGCCGGCCCATGTTTTGTTTGGACCACCACGTGATCTTGACGTTCAACATTTAGTGACTCAGTGCGAATTAGTTTGATCCATAAACTCAACATTATGAAAATCGGAGAAAATTATTAAGTTCATGTCGAAAAAGTGTTTGTAGTTAATTAGGTCACAATCCCAAAAAAGTAGGTCAAGGACACGAATCAAAAACATCAGGTGCACCACTTCAGTGCACGTACGCTGTTATGATGTAACAGCATCTTGGGAGGCCGAGGGGTCTTCGAGATTCCGCAATGGCAAAATGGATCGATGACAAAAAAAAACTTTTGTTTTTGTTTTCCAGACCGCCATTTGACCTTGACTTTAACCCGGAGGGGTACGATGTACTCTCAGCGTGGACGCGCCTTACTCTCGGGCTATCCGGAGATGGCAATTTTGTTCGGATCGGGCAGTTTGGTGAAAATGTTAAAATGTCTATAATTGGGTCATGATGTCAAAATGTCGACGACCTTAAAAAAAATAGGTCAAGGTCAAAAAAAAAGGTAAAAAAAAAAAAAAACGAAACTGGTTGAACACAGAAAACCAAGAATTGCACAACCGAAACAACAGGTTCCTTTACAAAACCATTGGTGTTTGTTACACTTTTGTTTTCACAAAGATTACAAAAACACGAAGGAAAACGAAAACACCCTTTTAACAAAGCACTCAACACAAAGCTCGACATTTAGCACAACATTCATGTGAGAGTTTGTTGTTTTCTCATTGGTGGTGGTCGTATGGCAGCTAAGCTGCCGGGTAGCTATCATTTATTGAGGCGCGACTGTGTCGCTGATGCAGTGCCCCTCTACCAGTATACAACTGGAACTGGTACTCATTTCGCCGACCTCGGAAGGATGACGGGCTGAGTCAACCCCCTGGTGTATTAATGCAGCAGCAGATTGGGTTTGAACTCAGGACCCGAGGATCCAATCCGCCACCCGAACCACTGAGCCAACACCAGGCTTGGTGTGTGTGTGTGTGTTGTGTGTGGTGTGTGTGTGTGTTGTGTGTGTGTGTGTGTGTGGTGTGTGTGTGTGTGTGTGAGATATAGAGACATCAATCACGCCAAAACTGCCTGGCCAATTGCCACTAAACTTGGCACGTGGACCAAGTTCGACTCGTGGTGAACATGGGACAACTTGGTTTCATCTGTCATGGCGGGGGTTCGGGAGGGAAGGTCGACAAAAATTCTCGATGTCAATGTGTATTGTGTTGCGCCACCCGGTGGTGGTGGCAGAGGGTATTACAAGACAGGTGTGGAGATAACTTGCATTTTTGCACTGCACACGCCCAGAAGTGAGAAGCCCAAAGCAACCAGCACTAATCAGGGGAGGGAGGGGAACGGGGGGGGGGGGGGTGGGGGTGGGGGGGGCGGGGGAGTCTGGAGGGTGTTGAAGGGGTGTGTTTGGAGTCCAGAGGAAGGGGTGTGGTGGTCAGAGGAGTGGAGGGAGGGTCAGAGGAGGGAAAGGGAGGGTCAGAGGAGGGGAAGGGGAGGGTCGGGGCAGGAGGAGAGAGAGAGAAAAGAGAGAGCGAAAGCGAGACAAACAGAGGAGAGAAGAGAGGGGGAGGCAAACAGAGAGAGAGAGAGAGAGAGAGAGAGAGAGAGAAAGAGAGAGAGAGAGGGGGGGAGAGGGAGAGAGTGAAGTGAGAGACAAACAGAGAGAGAGAGAGGCCAAACAGAGAGAGAGAGAAGAGAGAGAGAGAGAGAGAGAGAGAGAGAGAGAGAGAGCGAGAGGACAACAGAAGAGGGAAACAGAAGAGAAGAGGCAACAGAGAGAGAGAGAGAGAGAGAGAGAGAGAAGAGAGAGAGAGAGAGAGAGAGAGAGGAGAGAGAGAAAGAGAGAGAGAGAGGGGGGGAGAGGGAGAGTGAGAGTGAGAGACAAACAGAGGAGAGAGAGCAAACAAAGAGAGAGAGGTAAACAGAGAGAGAGAGGCAAACAGAGAGAGAGAGTGAGAAGCAAAGAGAGAGAGAGAGAGAGAGGGGGAGCAAACAGAGAGAGAGAGAGAGAAAGAGAGAGAGAGGGGGGGAGAGGGAGAGATGAGAGTGAGACAACAAAGAGAGAGAGAGAGGCAAACAGAGAGAAGGAGAGAGAGAGAGAGAGAGAGAGAGAGAAGAGAGAGACAAACAGAGAGAAGCAACAGAGAGAGAAAGAGGCAAACAGAGAGAGAGAGAGAGAAGAGACAGAGAAGACAGAGAGAGAGGGGGGGAGAGGGAGAGTGAGAGTGAGAGACAAACAGAGAGAGAGAGGCAACAAAGAGAGAGAGGTAACAGGAGAAGAGAGGGCAAACAGAGAGAGAGAGAGTGAGAAGCAAAGAGAGAGAGAGAGAGGAGGGGAGAGGGAGGAGTGAGAGTGAGAGACAACAGAGACAACAGAGAGAGAGAGAGGCAAACAAAGAGAAAGAGGTAAACAGAGAGAGAGAGAGAGGTAAGCAAGCAAACAGAGAGAGAGAGAGAGGCAAACAGAGAGAGAGAGAGAGAGACAACAGAGAGAGAGAGAGAGAGGCAACAAAGAGAGAGAGGAAAACAGAGAGAGGAGAGGAGGAGAGAGAAACAGAGAGAGAGAGAGAGAGAGAGAGAGAGAGGCAACAGACAGACAGAGACACAGACACAGCACAGATAGAGAGCGAGAGAGAGAGAAAGAGAGAATATTTGACCATCTTGTGATTCATGTCAATGTCTGAATAGAGGGAAGATGCCTGCCCCAGGCCCCTGTCTGAAGGATGAGGGATGTCACGCAAAGGGTGACGTCATCAGCAAATAGATCAAGGGGATTTTCCAGTCAGAGACATCATTGATGAAGATTAGGAATAGGACTGGGCCCAGAACACTGCCTCGAGGCACTCCAGCCTTGACAGGGAGAGGAGATGAGAGGGTTCCGTTGAGAGCCACACGTTGACTACGAGAGTAGAAATCAGTAAGCCATGTAGGCCATGCTACACTCCCCTCTATCTTTTCATCCCGTGGCAGCTACTCGAGAACTTAACAATTGTCTGGCAATTGGTACTTTTTGGCATTCTGAACAGGATGTGCTGCTGCAGCACGTGCTTCCACACCTGACCTGAACACGACTGTCAGTGTATACATTGTGACAAAGTGGAACAAAGGGGTTGTTAGAAAGTCTTTACTGCTCTGCATATGTGCATGAACGTGCCCCCGCCATAAATGTTTTCATGCAATGTGTTGATGTCATGTTGGTATAGTGCAAGCCTGTAATTCATACCTCTTTTTTCTGATGATTTATATTTTCCATCGGAAAGGGAAGGTACTTCCAGCTTCTGGCTCAAGCGAGTGAGACTGATATTGGTGGAATTGTGGAGAAAAACGACCAAAATTCAAGATGGCAGCGACAGTTAATTTCACAACAATTTCTTGATTTATCCAGAAATATGGAGTGTATTCTCCACATATGTTCGGACGAGACATCTTTCGATGTTTCAAAGTTCACTGAGAATTGTTGGGAGAAGGTGAAAGTCTGTGCGGAGCACTGGAAACGCCTAGATGGAACGGAAAAAGATGTTCCGGAGCAGCACACGGGTATTTGGTCACAGGAATTGACTGCTTTGGTGTCTTCCACATATGGATATCACAGATAATGTCAAGCCTGATGTTGGCTTAGCGGTTAGGGTGGCTGGCTTGGGATCTTAGGGTCCTGAGTTCAAATCCTGCTCAGCTGTTGAATTAATACCAGGTGGTTAAATGAATGCCAGCTTGCTGGTATACTGTGTCAGAGTGGCGACCCGTCCAGGATTGTGCCCAATAGCCAAGGAGACTGCTTAAGCAGCACCAACGCTCTGCACAGAGTATGGTCCCAATCTCCTCCATCTCCTCCTCATGTTGGCTTAGCGGTTAGGATAGCTGGCTTAGGATCTTAGGGTCCTGTGTTCGAGCCCCGCCGGCCGCTGAATTAACACCAGGTTGGGTTGAATCAGCCTGTCGGCGAAATGAGTACCAATGCACTGGTAGAAGGGCACAGCATCAGCGGCACAACCACGCCCCAACAAAATGATAGCGACCCGGCAGCCAAGCTGCCATCCACAAGAAGACGACAGAAAATGTTATGCACGATTCACAAATAAAGAGTCGATTGCCAGAACAGAGGAGAGAAGAGGCTCTCAAAATCAAAATCGGTGCAAGAGGATGAGGAACCTCAACCCTCGTCGGAGGAAGAAGTTGTTGAGCCACCAAAGAAAACATTACGGTCAAGTAGTGCAGCCAGTAGTGAACTGATATGGCAGGAGCCTCCAAAGAGGTCAGCTCATATTCCATCTCCTATCTGCATAATTTGCAGAATGAAAGAGCACATATTCCGAGCTGCTGAAGTCAGAAAGCGGGATCACCTTGTTCCAGCTGAGACCTTCGATGGAGGTGATCTTTCAACCGTCTTAACGATCATTTCCAGATACCTTCCAATTGTATGTATCTCTGACAGTAACTGAATTCAATGGATCACAGATACAGTTTGATCCATAAGTCAATCTAACACAATAATTCTCCACCTCAACAGGACAGCTCAGATATGCTGCCAAATTAAAGAATGATGAGGACAGTCTACGACAAATCAGGGGCAGAGGTTGTGTAGCGCTAGATGTCACGTTCCACAGAGAGTGCTATTGTCAATACACACTGTGTGTATAACAAGGACACCACACATAGGCGAGTGTTGGATATATAAATCAATTGAGGACCGGTTGGTTGTATCAAGCTTCTGATGTTTGCACAGGGAAGCTTCATATCTGAGTCTGTAATTTAGTGAACATTTTAAATGTAAAATTCAGGAGAAACAAGTAACATTCATCGATCTATTATCAGGCGAACATATTTTTTTTTCTTCCTATTAACACGTCGTCAGCTGTTAAGCTACAGATTTCTCAATTTGAGTGGGCTTTTAACACACTCTGTGGCACTGTTATCAAACCAATGAACAGAACAGAAGCCCACACACCCTCACATACAAAGGGCAAACAATCAAGTCGCAATTAATCGAAGATCCCTCAACGCCGAAATTTGCGAACCCGACCCAAATGGCCACGGGTGGTTCGTGTCTGATGATGTTGTTGTTATATAAGCACACTGGCATCTTACTGCCAATTAATGGTTGCTTGGCACTGTTGCTTTAGGACAACTGCACTGGTTTACGGTGCCCCCGCCATTTTGTTATCCATCCCCTGGGACCATACTCTGTGTAGAGCGTTGGTGCTGCCGAAGCAGTCTCCTTGGCTATTGGGCACAACCCTGGACGGGTCGCCACTCCGACACAGTATACCATGAAGCTGACACTCATTTTGAGAAAATCGACGTGATGTGCACCATTAAAGAAGTGAGTTTGACTCTATTTAGCTATGCAGCCATGTCCTGTCTCGAACACAACATTTCGCAAGGAAGATGGCTGAAATTTCTCTCACACCGCCTCCTCCCTACTTCGCTCTGCCAGGTGAGCCTCCGGTGCTGTGGACTCACGAGATTCGCTCCTTTACAACTTATAGCATTGCGCTCAGCTTGGAAAATGTGAGTGATGAAATAAAAAAAGCTTTGCTGCTCCATTGCCTGGGTGCAGAAGGCCAGCGGATATTTGGACACTGGGCACTGCTAACACATCCACTACGACGGTGACTCTTCTAGAAACACACTTCTCAGCCCCCACAGAGTGTTCTTCTCCAGCGGTTTCTCTTCAGGCAGCGTCAACAACTGCCGAGTGAGTCAGTACAGCAGTATGTTGCAAACTTGAGAGGATTAGTTAGCTCCTGTAAATCCAGGGCCTTGCGAGATGAGATGATCAGGGACTTGCTCATCGAAAAAACTTTGAGTATTAGAAGAGCGCGAGAGACTTTAAAAAGAACCGGATGATTTACCGCTTTCTAAAGCTGTGGAAATTGCATTTCAAGTTGAGTCCGCTGCCGAGCGCACAGCTCGGCTAACTGCTTTGCAGACGCCCTCCACAGCCACGTAGCAGGCAGCGCAAACGTTGCAGCAACCTGATGACACAGACACGACCACAGCAGCGACACGTGCGCCCTCGAGAGCGCTGTGGGAATTGTGGCTCTGCTTTCTATGCTATGAGGGTACCAGATTTCCCTGCATATGGGCAGATATGCAGGAACTGTGGGAAATTTAATCATTTTGTCAGTGTTTCGCTCTGGTCCTGCCACATCGCCAGCATTACAAAGGCCTCAACCTCCACACGCAACGCCCACCATTATACACAATGTGTGCTCCAGTCCGGTGGCTTTCAAGACATGCGCCGTTCAGCTGGGTGATGTGTGTGTGCTGCTGCTATTGGACACAGGGGCTCCAATATCTCTGCTCAACCTGGACACTTGTAAACGATTTTTCACCCACCTGCCACTGCAGTAACTCTTCACTGCCCTCTGCGGTTATGGCGGATCTAAAATCGGCATAATGGACACCATCCAACTGCTTGTGCTACAGCATCAAGCACTTGACTGCGTTCTCATTCCACATCACCCGTCATGGTGCCAACCTCCTGGGCCTTGACTTCTTCACGGGTCTAAGTTTCTCCCTAATGGATGCCAGTGGGTCAGCGGTCCTGCAGGTCGCCTCCCCGTGGCAGCAGAAATGGCCCACGCTGTTTAACGGACTGGGCTGTCTCACCAAAATCATCCACCAGCCCCTCCTAGTCTCAACGATGACCCCAGTCATTCAGCCACTGTGCCTCATCCTGCTCGCTCGACATGATGGGGTGGCTGCTGTACTCAAGCTCCTGTTGGAAGCTGGAATTATCGAACCAGTCAATGCGGCCCCTTGGATCTCCAACCTGGTGGTTAGCGGGAAAAAAGTCGGGAGGACTGCATATCTGTGTGGACCTTTGTGCAATAAACAGAACTGTCACCCCAGACAAATACCCCCTACCCAGATCTGAGGAACTGACCACCCAGTTCCATGGCTTCACAGTGTTTTCATTCGCCGGGGCTATCTCCAGGTGCCCCTCCACCCCAAAGCAAAAGCTGGCTTTTGTCGGCCTGCCGGCTAATGCCTGTCCAGGTTACCTACCGGACTTCACGTCCTCCTTCTACACCTGAACTTTCCAAACGGGGGGAAAGTGTTATATATCCATACACTGGCATGTTACGTCAGCGCTGCGAGCTCATGGTTGCTCGGCACTGTTGCTTTACGACAACTATACTAGTTTACAGTGCTCCTACTGGTTGACGGCGCCCCCGACATTTTGAGATAACCGACGTGATGTGCAAGATTAAAGAAGTGAGTTTGACTGCACTTGCCTATGCAGTCGTGTCCTGTGTCTAACACAACAGTTGTCTCCATCTGTTGGATGACAGAACCTGGCACCACCCGAACTCCTCAAAAGTAATTCATGTGGTTGCCAGAAGACCAAATGTTCCTGCCGATTGAATGGTGTTTCATGGCCCGACCTCTGCGCAAGACACTCACTTCCACAGCACAGCCAGCATCAGCACATGTGAAGGATTACACACACGTACATGTTTTCAACACATGTGAAAGATTACACACAATGAAAGTGAAAGCTGGATCCAGTGAAACCCGCACTCCGGCAGCCAATCTCTCGAACAGGCAATCGGAGATGTACTCACGCCTTTGATGCATTAACAGTCCTCAGGGCATCGACAACAGGCGTGAATGCCCTTGCATTCCATCTCTGAAAGCTGCTTTGGCCAGACATGTTTTTGACAGAGCATACGTAACACGAGCATCTTCCTCATTGGTGCGCATCTGATGGGGGCAGGTGCAGCATTGGGGTTGTGGAGAAATCACCACATTGTTTCATGTGATGGTCAAGGTGCCCTCATCCCAATCTCTTGGTGCGAGTGCAATGAGGGAGCGCCCCTGCTCACGTGCAAACGTTCATTGGTACTGTGTGCGTGTTTGCAAAGCATTGTCCCTCATGATGAATGTATGAGTGCAGGGAAGGAAGAATGTGGGAAGGTAATTCAACTGGTCCAGAGGATTAATTGTCTATGGTGAGCGACAGATGAACATTGAACAGGTGGTTGGTGGTGAATAATAAAAGAATGAAGTTGGATGAACGGATCGTTAATTGTGACTAATGAATAAATTAAGAATCACACACATACATGTCACACAAACAATCTTGTACACCCAATGCTTGGGGAACATTTCTGTGAAGTTTCCCTTCTATCTGTCCTGCCGTTCTGGAGAAGAAGATTTTTTTTATATACTGTATATGTTTTCGGGTAAATCCAATATGGCTGCAATATGCATGTGACCTTTGACATAATATGTGTGAACCTTTTGTTCCTCATGGATAGGCGGTTATACGTGTAAAGTTTCACCTCGATCTGTTTAGCCACTTCAGAGAAGAATATTTTGAAGGTTGTTTTTTAAAAAAAACGATGGCTGCCGGATCACATGACCTATGACGTCATCAATTTTTTTTCTGTGAACAATTTTATCCCTAGATGTCCCTCAAAAATTTTCATACTGATCGGATGTAGCGTTATACACATGCAATTATGACGTCATAACGAAAGCACAAATGACATCATCAAAAATATCACACTTATTCCCCATGAGGAGTACTTGCTGTGTGCCAAGTTTCAATTTTTAGCGTGGCTCTAGGAGAGCTCGGCGTTGTTCTTGTTCTTCTTGTTCTTCTTGTTCTTCTTGTTCTTCTTGTTCTTCTTCTTCTTCTTCTTGTGAAGACAAAACCTTTAGGACTCGGCTCTTTCATAGACAGGATCCGGATCTCCTTAAATACTAAACACCTGTACACATCCTCACATTGAGGGTGCCTTTTGAGAGCGTCTATCATGAACTTTTAAATATATTCGGACATTTGCTTTAAGGTTTCGAAAAGTTCACGTTACTATTTGAAGATTATTCCATTTAATGTATTGTAATTTCGTAAATACACGATTTATTTCGTAAATACACTATGACGGGTCTCGCTATTGGCTTAATCAAGGCACGTGACGAAATATCGGAAGTTGTCGTTTTTGTTTTTTTTTCTTCTTCTTCTTCCTCTTCTTGTTCTTGCTCTTCTTCTTCTGGTGAAGACAAAACCTTTAGGACGTGGCTCTTGGACACATTTGTCCTTGTTTTCCTTGGTGTGGTTTCAGAGATGGAGGGCCAAAGTTTTTCTGTTTTTCCAACATGGCTGCCACACCACGTGACCTATGACGTCATAATTATGATGAAAACACACTACATGAGTAGTCGCACAGATGGTGAAAACTTCGTCTCAATCCGGCAAGAGGAGAAAAAAAATGAAAATTCTGTTCGGACAGACAGACAGACAAACAGACAAACAAACGGACCCAAATGCAATTCCCTCTCCTTCGGCGAGGGTAACTGGAAAGGCACTCGGGAGAGCGCATACCTCCGCCAGGCTGATTAGTTTACGTTTTGTGTCCCACTGATGGACCGGTTCTGGATTCGGACCTGAACTAAAGTGTAATTGGCTTGTTGTTGTCACCGAACCAACTCACCCAACAAGTTTCGTCCGAATCCGTCCATAACTTTTTGAGATATTGTACTATATATCGTTTTAACCCTGTCACTCAATGGTGAAGAATCATTGAAAAAAATTCTTGGATCTGGATCCGGAATCGGATCTTCACCAAAATCGAACCATTTCGTTCGTTAGGGATCCAGCGAGCCAGACCAGGACATACCCAAGCTCTCCACCAGATTTCGTCCAAATCCATCCACAACTTTTTGAGATATTTTGTTCACAAACAGCAGACCGACGGACAGACAGACGGGTGGAAAAACAACCTCTATTCACTTTCGGTGACGGAGGTAATGATTACAAAATAATAATAATAATAGTGATAAACATCAAAAAACGATGGACTAATAATAATAAACAGAAGAAAAAGATTCGGTTTGACTTGGTGCCCTGTAAGGCTTGGTACCCTAATAAATGAACTCTAACACACCTAGGTAAAGCCAATAAACCACCTCAATAACTGCACCTGTACTATCAGGTCGATAAAAGGACACTAGGTAATTTGTCTATGTACCTGTCCTGCGGAAACCTCAGCAGTTAACTGGCAGAACATCAAGACACCTTCGGCTGTGGTCGGGACCTCGGGTCTTCACCTGCCCTGACCTGTGATGATCCCATGACTCTGGACTGGAGGATATCCGACAGGCATGACCACTCGCCTCCAAACTATCTCGCCTGGGTTCGAATCCAGACGCAGTTACAAACTACCATCCTGGTGTTCCGCAGGCAGGGTGATTCATCAATGTGTGATTCACCATCAGACCACCACTGCGCTTCTGTACTAATTGAGCGTTCCAAACGAAAAAAGACGAATTCCCAGGTCGATATCAAATGCAGATGTCCTTCAGGAGACCAATGACGTCACAAACAATCTACCTAATGTCGACAAACGCACAACACTTGTCCGTGTTAACTTGTCTCGACGTTTAGAATGAACAAGGGTCGCATTACAAACTGAGAACGAGTCAGGATCGACAGGCAGGATAAGGTAAGGTAAAGAATGAAATATGAATCAACATGGCAAAACAGGACGAGCAGAAAAAGTTTTAACTGAAAATGCAAAGCTGAACCGAGTCCGTTTAAGTGTGTCGTTTATCACTTCGTCTGTGATTGCAAGCAGCACTTTTAGCGAAAAGGTTACATAAAAGGTGCGATATTGCACCTGTAATTGTGTTCAGTGACCCCAGGCGAGCCAGACCAGGATAAGGTAATCATGTCCCGTGTCCTCAAACTCCATCTTACCTTCCAAAGTGAGATCGTGTGGCCACGCTCGATAACCGCGGGATCCTCATCACCACCTCACCCTCACCGTGGTGCGAGCCCATGAATCTTGCTTTCTGCACAGCCGTGGATTCACAGTCCATGACGAGTCTGGGTTTAAATGGAGATGTTCCACTGCAGAGCATCCAGGTCCATCCTTCACGGAAAGCTGCGCATCTTTGGTTTGAGGATGCTGGCGGAGGTAATATGCCTATGCTACGGGGTGAAACAGACTTGTCACGGATGCTTCACTTCAAAGGACATTTTGAGGTCTTGAGGGGTTGGCTTGCTCTCAGAAAACCGTCGACCATCCTTATGACGGGGAGACACCGACATGTCACGTAACTTGCCTTCTTCCTATGATTTCAAAACAAACTAGAACTGCACTCGGTAGAGCGCATACCTCCACCAGGCTGAACAGTTTACTGAACATCCCATTGATAGCCTGGATCTGGATTCGGACCTGAAGCAAAATCGAATCAATTCGTCCTTGTCACACACCCAACGTGTCCACCAAGTTTTATCTGAATCCGTCCACAACTTTTTGAGATGCCCTGCACACAGACAAACAGACAGGAGTGAAAACATAGCCTGGTGTTGGCTTAATGGTTAGGGTGGCTGGCTTGGGATCCTAAGATCCTGAGTTCAAGTCCCCTTTGGTTATTGAATTAATACCAGGTGGGGTTAACTCTGCCTGTCATCCTTCCGAGGTCGGCAAAATGAGTGCTAGCTTGCTGGTAACCTGTGTCGGAGTGGTGACCCGTCCAGGATTGTACCCAATAGCCAAGGAGACTGCTTAGGCAGCACCAACGCTCTGCACAGAGTATGGTCCCAATGGATGAATGGATGAAAACATAATCCTCGTCCACCTTCGGTTGCGGAGGTGATAATGACTTCTATCTTTTTTAAGTGTCTCAAGCTCGATTAGCTTGGACACATAACCACATGTCGGGCAAAGTTTCATGGATTACATGGACATAAAACGTAGACAATGGACAAAGCAACACCATGAGATCTCAACCTTGTGTTCAAACATCATGAGTTGACCTTTGTGCTCCAATGGTAAAGGTGAATATCTACTTTCTTCACAATCCTCTTCAGGAAATTCAATCATTCAAACTCCTGGGTCTCAATGTCAGCCACAGCCTTTCTTGGGCAAACCACATTTCAAAGTTGGCTTCCAAAGACAGCCACTGACTGGACATCCTTTGTCATGCAAAGTCCTTCCTTGGCACACCTGAACTCCTGTCCATCCATCTTCAAGGCCTTTTACAACAGCTTGATGGAGTACTGCTTTCCCATCTGGACTGGATCCCCTCCCTCACATCTTCCGAAGCTTGACACTTTGGAAACCAAGGCCTACAAGATTATTGGAATCTCCCGCGATGAAGCTGAATCGATGGGTCTGTCATTTCACCATTGCAGACAGGTCGGTGGTCTCTCTGTCTTCTTACACCTCCTCTCTGGTCTTGTACACTCTACTTTTTCCGTGCTTTGTTCCCCCCCTCCATGTTTATGCAGGGCTCACACGGTCCACTATCAACCCCCCTTGTGGTGAAACTACCTAAATCCAGAATCGCTGCTCCTGCTTCCTGCCTCCTGCCTTTTTTTTTCTTCCTACCCGTGGAACCAAGTTTCACATTTTCTGCAATCCCATTCTTCCCTCCAAGTCTTCAAGATAGCTGTTCACCACCATTTCAAAGCCTGGTGTTGGCTTCGTAGTTAGGGTGGCTGGCTTCGGATGGCTTAAGATCGCATGGTCCTGAGTTCAAGCCCTGTTGGCTGCTGAATTAACACCAGGTAGGGTTGACTCAGCCTGTCATCCTTCTGAGGTTGGTGAAATGAGTACCAGTATGCTGGCATATCAGTGGCACAGCTGTGCTTCCAAGAAATGACAGCCAAGCTGCCGTACACCAGAACAGACCCACCATCTCAGATCGTCCCCAATCCAAAACGATGAACTTTTCTTTCCCTGTAAACCTCCCCTCCCCCACATATCCCAAGCACACCTCCTTCCAAATTCCTACTTTTTCCTTTCCCAAAGTTTGCTTCTGTATCCATCTTGTCCACACCATCCCTCTTACCCTACCCCTCATTCCTCCACACCCTTTATTTGTCCAAGTCTCTTGTGCCCACCCTGTCTCTACTGTTGCTCTTGTTCTGTTGCCTCCTGATCTGTTCAGTGTTCTCACTACACCACAAGACTTGACCCTGTGTATAAGAATAGGCCGATCCCATTTTGTATAAAGATCGACTTGTGCAGCCTCATCTTAACCAGGAAGGTTAGTTATCTCAATTAGTATTAGGTTGATGAGTTATCTTGCCTTGCCTTTAATTTCCAAGGGAATCAAATCTGTTTCAAAGAAGGTAGCATCTTGAAGAATGATCGAGTTCAGAGAAAACTTTAAGCTGGCTACCCTCTCTGCAATTATTTGAAGCTGGATATCCTGTGTCGCTGCTAATTCAAAGAGAACCTTAAGCTGGCGATCCTGCCTGAAATTATTTGACGTTGACTATCCTGTGTATAGCATCCAGTTCAGAGAAAACTTAAAGCTGGCTATCCTGCCTGAAATGATTTGAAGTTCACTATCCTGTCTCGCATTGAGTTCAGAGAAAACTTGAAGCCGGCTATCCTGCCTTTGATGAGTTGAAAGTTAAAGATCCCAAACTCAGCTCATTCAATGGTGTCCTTCAGGTATATATGGGATGGGAGTGCCCATCACGGTTAAAATCCTGGATGATAAAACACCTGGTTATGATTAATGTTCTGTTTGCAGTTTTAAAATTACCTTTCTCACTCAAATAATTGCAACCTTTCAGTGGAGCATCCATCACTCCTTGAGTTTCATACAGGCTTCCAAATACACCAGATGGTACACCTGTTATTATAGGTAAGCCCATAGTGGTAAAGTAACTTATTAACCACACAAATTGAATCTGGATCGAGAATAATTATATTACACAGTAAACGGACTACTCTCCCCTCCTGTCTGGTTCCCCTGCCTCTTACCTTGCTCAGCTTCACGCCGTGGAAACCAAGGCCTTTAAGATGAATCGATTCTCCTGTGATGAAGTTGAGTCTATGGACTTATCACTTCACCATCACCAACAGCTCAGTGGTCTCACTGTGTTCTCCCGCCTCCTTTCTGGTCTTGCACTCTGCTCGTCCCATGCTTTGCCCCCCTCCCCATGTTTCTGTCGGCTTTATCCCACAGTTCTCCATAAATCCCCTTTTGGTGAAACTACCTAAATCCTGGATCGCTGCTCACCTCCACTCATTTGTTCCTCTTTTTTTTTTTAACCCACCTGTGGAACCAACTTTCACATCCTCTTCAATCCCATTCTTCTCTCCTGGTCTTCAAAACTGCTGTTCTCCACCACCTCAGATCAACCCCAATCCAAAACCATGATCTTTTCTACCTTCGTTAACCCCCACCCCAATACCTCCTCCTTCCAAAATTCCAGTTTCCCTCCTAAGAGTTTTCTTCTGTATCCATCTTGTCCACCCTATGCATCATCTCCTACCCCCCAATTCCTCCCCACACCTATTGTTTGTCCATCTCCCTCTATCTTGCCCTTCAACTCTGCTGTTGGTGTCCCCCCCCCACCTCTCTCAACTGTTCCTCTTGTTCTGTTGTGTCCTGATCCGTTCAATGTACCAATTCTAGCTTTTCCACGAGCCTCGACTATGTATACAATTTTATTTTATTATTATTATTCCTTCAAGACTTCAAGTACATCGATAGTACAACTTTCAAAACCGTTAAAACAAGACCACAATCACACATGGTTAAAACTGAAGTCATTCAATTTGTAGCGATGGATTATATCGACTGAGAGGCAATAAGAGCGTGTTTGTCACCGTGGGAAGAGATGCGGATGACGTTTTGAGCATGAGCTCTTCGTCTCAGAGCAACAGCCTCTTCGATTATCAAATGCATTCAATTATTTACTAGGGTTCCGAAGGGTACCCCATTGTTATCTCCGCCACTGAAGGTGGAAGGAGGTTATGTTTTGACCCCTCTCTCTGTTTGTTTGTTACTTACAAAATCGAAGATTTTTCAAGTATATTGATTGGTCAGTCGATTTTTATTTTTCGCCAAGTACGTTGGTCTGTAGCGTTTGCCTGTCTGTTTGTTTGTCTGCTTAATTTTGCTTAATTTTGGTGAAGATCTGAATCCGGATCCGGATCTGAGATTTTTGGAAGTGATTCTTCACCATTGAAAGATTGGGACAAAAATGATATATAGCACAATATCTCAAAAGGTTATGGATGGATTCACAAGAAACGTGGTGGACTGGTTGGGTGTGTGACGACGACGAATCGATCCAATTTTGGTGAAGATCCGAATCCGGATACGAGAATTTTTTTTCAGTGATTCTTCACCATTGAGAGATGGGGCCAAAAACTTTACATAGCATGATATCTCAAAAAGTTGCGGACGAGTTATGACAAAACTCAGTGGATGAGTTGGTTGGGTGACAAGAACAAGGCGATTTGATTTTGGTTAAGGCCCGGATTCAGATCCGACCTCTCAGTGGGATACAAAATGAAAAATATTCAGTCTGGTTGAGGTATGTGCTCTACCAAATGCTGATCCGTTTCGCCAAGTTGTCACTCTTTGAGTGATTTTTCATGTTATTAACCTCCGCCATCGAAGATGGACGGAGGTTACTGTTTTCACCCTGTCTGTTTGTTTGTTTGTTTGTGAACAGTATTACGGAAAAAACTCCTGGACGGATTTCGACGAAACTTGGTGAGGGAATTAGGTATGGTCCAAGGATCATGCCATTAGATTTTGGACTTGGTCCAAAGTCCAATATGGCCAAATGGCGGCCATTTTGAAAAAATATTTGAATTTTTGTTTTTGCATTTCTACATGTTTTAAGTGATTTCCAACCAAAAAAAAAAAAATTGTTAGAAAAAAAAAAAAACAATTTTGCAACTTTTTTCAAAAAAATTTCGATTTTATTTGAAAAATCTTTGAATTTTTTTTTGCATTTCTACATGTTTTAAGTGATTTCCAACCCCTCCCCCCAAAAAAAATTTGTTAGAGAAAAAAAATTAGAAATTTTGCAACTTTTTTTTCAAAAAAATTTCGATTTTTTTTTTTTGCATTTCTACATGCGCGTCGATCTAGTTTCGTTTATTCAATCGTGGTTCAGTAGAGTGTGATCCGTTTTTACCTACAATGATAGGTATCAGGTTCACTTAAGTGACCCAGCAGTATTGATGGCGGAGGTTTTGCACTCTACCGAGTGCTCCCCCTCTAGTTCTATCTGTTTGTCTGTCAATCGCCTACAGGTCGCAATTCTAAACCGATCGTCAGGAAACTTTACCAAGCTGTAGAGGTAGTCTCAACTGAGAAGACTATTGATTTTGAGGTCAAAGGTCAAAGGTCAAAGGAAATTTCAAAAGGATTTTCATATCAAGTCACTGAATTCAAGCACCAATTATGTTTGAGGTCAACATAGGCGAAAAGGTCAACACCGTCAAAATTTCTAAAATTGTCAATTTTCATCCGATTGACTTGAAATTTGGAGAGGAGTTGCATATTTGGTCATTGAATCCAACCACCAATTATTGTTGAGGTCAAATTTGTTTTATGGATTTTGCAAGTATCGTGCTCTGCACGACGTCTTCTTGTTTACTTGCAAAATCGAAGATTTTTCAAGTATATTGGTGAGTCGATTTTGTTATTCTGTCTGTCTTGTCTGTCAGTCTGTCTGTCTGTTTATCGTCTACAGGTCACAATTCTAAACTGATCGTCATGAAACTTTACCAAGTTGTTGAGGTAGTCTCAACTGAGAAGGAAATTAATTTTGAGGTCAAAGGTCATCTTGAGGTCAAATTTATAAAGTCATTTTTCATCTGATTGATTTGAAATTTTAACAAGATTTGCATATTGCTTCACTGAATGGGAAACAAACTATTTTCAAGGTCAAAGGTCAACTCAGTGTCAAACTCCTAAAATCATCAATTTTTATCTGAAAAATCATTAATTTTCTTCCGATTGACTTGAAAATTAAACAGCAATTGCATAGTACATCACTGAATTTGGAAACCAACTATTTTTGAGATCAAAAGGTCAAAGGTCAACTCAAGGTCAAACTTCTAAAATCAACTTTAATCTGAAAAATAATCAATTTTCATCCGATTGACATGAGCTTTGATTAAGATTGTCAATTTTAATCTTC
>CM068965.1:8800682-8817146 GCA_035128595.1 Eptatretus atami
TGGCAGAATTGCGCGGTGCGGCGGCAGAGATTCTAAGCACCATACCCGATGATGTGGTGTCAGTGCCGAAACTCATTGTAGCTCTAAAATACCGATATTGAGTAGAACAACATCACAAGCTTGTTAAAGCTCAGCTCACGGTACGAAAACAGAAGCCCCATGAGACTATTGGGGAATTGGCAGATGATATTCGCCACACGGTGGGGATCATGCATGCGGGCATGGGGGCGTCTGCCCAGGAAAGCCTGTCCCTGGACAATTTTATCCAGGCCCTCCCAGACCCTGACCTCAGGGCACACCTGTCTGTTTGGTGCCCGGCCAGCATGAGCGAGGCGGCCGCCACTGCAGCCCGTTGGGAGACAGAGGCCACCGGTGTGTGGGGGAGAGAAGATCTTCACCATTCGAGAGATCGACGCCAAAGTGATATGTAGCACGAATATTAACAAAGTTGTTGATGGATTCAGATGAAACTTGGTGACAGGTTGGGTGTGTGACAAGGAAGCCTAGTTCGATTTTGGTGAAGATCCGATTCCGGATACTGGATACGAGAGTTATTTATTTTTTTAAAAGTGATCTTCACCATTGAGTCGGGCCAAAAACGATATAAGTACTGTATAGAATGAATATTCAAAAAACCGTTATTGGGGCTCGATAATGTCTTCGTGGATCAGGGCATGCCGCTCTTCACGAATGCCTTTCTATTTTTTTCTGGTAAGGTGTGTGAACAGGAACTCTGGCTGATTAAACATCCACATTGTGTGCCACAAAAGTGCATATACTGTCATACAAAATTGTGTGAATATCGATATTTGTAGACCTCCGCATGCACTGTTTGGACCCAAAAGAGCTCTTAAATGAGGTAGAGAGGAGTGAGGGCCAGGGAGGATGCATTGGGTAGACAAGATGGATGCAGAACCAAATTCTCAGGGAGGAAATACAGAGAAATCCTCCAATATCACGGTTTACTATTGCGGGTTTCTACTAATCGCGGGCAAACAATTGTGTTCCAATTCCATTATCGCAGGATTTCATTTCGACGAATCATAGTTTTTGAGCTAAGATGAGTCATCGTTTGTGCCCCAGTATGTGAAGCGACTGGCTTCCATTTCAAGCTTTGTGGTGTTTCTCTGCACCGTTTTTAATGAGCCAAATGTGAAGCGATGGACAAAGTTAGTTGAACCAAAAGGCAGAGAAGGGTTAGACACTGGGCAAAAATATTGAGTTGTTACAATCGGTTGGTTCAAGGAGAAAATGCAGCATCTGTATGGTCCCACCATTACGGGATCAATGATTGCAGGTAAAACCTTCCCAAGGTACTCTTCCTCATTCCTAAACCTTCATTATCCTTCAAACGTTCGTTCTCCTTCAAACCTAATTACCAAACGTTCATTTTCCAACTCCGTATTCGAACCCACATTCTCAAATACATTCTCATGTCAGCTCAGAAATAAATCGAGGCCAAAGGATTTATAATGGAAACAGGGTTTGAACACCAATGAGATAGAAGATGATGTCATCCCGTACCTTGGTTCCAAGCAGCGAAGATCATTACCCTTCTCCATTGTGGTTGTTGCAATACTGCAAGGCGCCTTCGTCATAAAAGCTATGCTTTTTGTTCGCTGAATCACCCTTCCCACTCACACTTCCCTCTCTAACAGCATCATCCTTAGCTAAATCTTGTGATTTTATATTTGTAGGGGAGTACAGTCGCGAGTACCTAATATGTTTACCATCACCAACCTCGCTGTGTTGTAATATATTAAAAAGGTAAAAAATCATGTGTTTTTGTTAATTTACACCATATTATTGTATTACATGTTTAGTTCAATGTTAACATGCTTTATATACATATTACATTTTTATTTCAATAGTTGTGTTCATTTTTGGCTTCTGCGTCAATCTATCTCAATATCTTTTCAAAGCCCAGGAACCGAACCCCCTCACCGGATTGGTCCTGGTTTCCACGATCGCAGTTTCAACTATAGCAGCATTTTCCAGGAACGGAATCCCTGAAATATTGGAGGGTTTCCTGCACTGTAAATTGGAGAAGGTGGGCTTGGGGTGAGGGTGAGTGGGAGGTGGGTGATTAACGGAGGTAGAAAAGATCATGGTTTGGATGGGGATGAATCTGAGATGGTGGCGATTAGCTGTCCTGAAGACTTGGAGAAAAGAATGGAATTGAAGAGATGTGAGTTGATTCCACAGGTGGGCAAATGGAGAAGCAAATGAGTGCAGGTGAGCAGTGATTCTGGAATTTGGAATTTCACCAGAAGGGGGTGCTTGTGGACTGCATGTGCCCGAAGAACCCTGGGTGTGTGGTGGGGGGGGGGGTCCGTGCCCAATCATTTGGAGCTTTAGCTCCGAATTAATCAGTTCCCAATGAAGTGATATCACTTTTGTTTGGGGATATCCATGCAACTAAATGTAGATGAGCAGGGCTCAATAATAACGGCTTTCTGACTGTCATAGACAGTAAAATTTTGTCTGTGGACAGGTGAAAACCTCAATAAAGTTGTCTGAAAGGACAGGTCCATTTTCCCAACAAGGAAGTTTTATAAACCTCATTGATCTTAACCTGAAAAGTAGTTGTTCTTTTTGAAGTAAAGTCACAGTGATTAGAAGAGACTATTAAGGATTATCTTTCAGACCCGACCAACCCGCACGCCAGCGAAAACTTCACAGAAACGTGATGGTATCCTCCACATGTTAGAAGTTTTGAATAGATGTACAAGTGTAATGGTTGATTGGACAGGTAAAATCTAAAACTCCTGTCCCATTAACAAGCGAGAAAAAGAAGAAGTTAATGTTGAGCCCTGATTAGCCCGAAATTATGTTGATATTTTCTTCTTCTTTTCAGGATTTTGCTCGTTCTCTACGATGTATTTAAAACACCTGTTAAAGATCACCTGACCCTTTATGCGTCTGCCATATCCAAATGATATCTTATTAGGTAAGATTATCCAGGTAACCATCGAGTAACCATCATCATAGCAATGATTATCCAGGTAACCCCACACAGACAATTTGTGATCTTTCAAATAATTAATGTCCACAACCCCAAATCACATGAGACGCCCATGGAGGCCATTGTCCCTATCCAAATGACTGCCTGCCAGGATTGTCACATCCTCTGCTAACCATACACCAGAATGGCAGTTTATAAGTAAGGTTTGACCTGGTTGGTGATCTTACCCAGATTGGACCCAAACCATCAAGGTGAGTGTTCTCCTAAAATAACTCTCCGAAAAGGCAATGTTGACGTATTGTGGAGTTTATAAACATCTTAAATATTGTTACGGGCCGGGGGGTCGGCCGCCAACCGACCGCTCTGAAAGGAGCCGCAAGTCGCGTCGGCCCGACCGATCGCCGGAATATAGATCGCCGCCCGGATAATCCGAGCGACGGGTCTGTACAAGAACCGAAATACGCCAATCGGCAGATCACGTGGGGTGGGGTCGATTGCCAATCTTCAATGTCCTAAATACCCACGTGATCCAACTACCGGGGTATTCCACCCCTCGACGGAACTCGTACGGAACAAACGAACGCCGAGGCAGCTTGTCCGTGCGCGATTCCGAGCGGCGTAATCGCGAGAACCGTCGGTCCAATGTCTCCCTATTACGGCAAACCAATGGCTTTCTAACTCCAACACACGAAATGTTCAGTCAATGAGGGAATGGACCGCAACGAGCAGGCTACATTCACACAAGGACATTTATTATAATAAAACACGTATGGAATTGAATAAGGCAAAACACGTATGCAATTATACAAGCAACAAAGCACGACAAAAGAACTACAACCGTCTACTTATTATTACAGTCATTTACACTTAACAGCAGTTCCTACTTATTAGACGGGCCACGGACACACGTACACACGCACAGCACACAACACACACACACACACACACACACACACACACACACACACACAAAAATGGGGCTGAGGCCTTAATCACGAGCTCCAGCTCGGAGGACAGGTGAGCTGAAACTCAGAGCTTGACTCGAACCTTTCCACCTCGTGTGGTCTTCAACTTGTCCGGACCCGGGCTCCAGCGAGAGCGAGCTGGATCCAATCGCCGCGATCCTTCCCAAGCTCCCGCGAATCCTCCCGCGCTTCTCAACACATGCCGGTGAGACGAGGCGCCGATCCTTCCTGTCGATCGTCGCTTCCCCGAGGATCCACCTCCAAGAAGAGGCCGATGCGTCGCACCAAGCCGGGAAACAAAATGGAGAACGAAAAGCTCCACGAACGAAGAAGAAGAGGAAAAAGAGAAGAAGTTGAAGAAGAGAGAAGAAGCCTCCACTCGCAGCTCGAGCCGAACAACCGGCTCAAGTTCCTTCCAAAACAAAGCAGCAGCCGAAGCTCACTGAGCCAGCCGAAGCAAAAAGCTTCCGAAGGCGTCAAGCCAGCAGACCCGACGGCTGAACGACTGCTCCTCCGAAGCAAAAAAGCTTACTCCTCCACGGGACTCAGCACACGAACTCTGCACATGGACTCAGAACGGGACTCTTCACGAACTCTGCCCATGAACTCAGCCCTACACGGGACTCCCACAAAAACTCTGCCTACCACGGGACTCCCACACGAACTCTGCCCATGAACTCAGCCCTACACGGGACTCCCACACGAACTCTGCGCACGAACCAGCCCTACCACGGGACTCCCACGAACTCTGCCCACGAACTCAGCCCAACCACGGACTCCCACACAAACAAAGAAAGGGTCTCCTCTTTATCCTTTGCACCCCCTCCCCCGCACCCAGCATGACTCATGCCCTCGTGATCCAACCCCCGCTCAACCACGGGTGGGAGGGAGTTGTTGACGTCACCGCAGGGTTCTTCCTCTTTGCAGAAGAGGGGGAGGGACGTCTCCATTGTTTCGTCCCTAACTATTAAATCGATCCGCAGCGCATCTAATCGATCTCTGAACTTTAAACAATGAAAGGTGAGCTATCTAGGGAACATGCACTTATCGACACAGCTGACTAAGGGAACCTGTATGTTGTGGTGCAATTGAATCCCAAATTCGTAACAATATATTCATATAAATATTTCTCATAACACGATGAAGTGAATTCACCAACATTGTAGCGGCTACTCTCAGTGTACTCCACCTGTGATGAACTAGGGATTTAAATAAGAGGTAGAAACGTAACTTACCTGGAATAGCCACACATTCTTCTCATTGGTAGAAATCCCATGAGAAAAAACACCAAAGCAGGTGTCAACATTGAGCACCAGGCATACACCACGTTGTAGCCTTCTAAACATGGACATGTTAAGCCCACAAACTCCACAGTTTCCAAAATTCCCATTGTTCACAACAATGATCATAACCTCCTCAGCAGTGAATTATCGATGACTTTTTTCAAATTCTTCCATCTTCTTTATGTCCTGCGCAGAAATCCCACTCATTATTGCACTGACCTGATATGCTACAGGCTCTTCATAAAAAAAAAACCGGCGGTACACGAACACCTGTTGAAGCAGGACCTCCGGCTATTTTTGTACATATAGCCATGGCCAAAGCAACCATACATATTCTTGTATTTATAATGACCAAAAAATATTGTTACTAATCACCGAACATTGCATTATGTCTGTTCAGTCCACTCCCTCTTTTTGATAAAATGCATAACTATATATACACAGTCCAACAAACACAGATCTTGTTCTTTCATCTTAAGATCACCATTTACTTGTTACTGTTACATTTGCTACATTTAACACACACATACAACCCCCCCCCCCACACACACACACACACACACACACACACACCACACAACTCAGATATTGTTGGTTTATTTTAAAATCTTATTCTCTCTATCTCTCACTCTCTGCTACCATTCCTTTTCTCTCTAAAGCTACATGTATGTATGTCTTAATCTAAAACTGTTAACTAATATAAACAAAAGTTACTCAAGCGATACCATTCATGTAACGTTTATATACAAGCTCATTGCTGACGCATACTACTTTCTCAGTCGTTTCTGGCATGTTATGCTGTACAGGAATCATACATACATTTAATGATTTATACATGTGAAAGTAATGCTTCCACACAAATGCTGCATAAGCTATTACAGGTATATACTGTCATTTCATTGATGAAATAAGCATGTTATTCCAAGAGAATGTCATGATGTGAATTGTTTACAAGCATACAACTCTAATTTGCTATGTAAAGTCATTAAATAAAGCTTAATTACATTGAATACATGTAACTTTGTTCTATAATAAATAGAAGATGCCAAATCTTAAAAACTTAACTTGACTGTCCCTACGGTATATATGTGTTTTATTCCTACTGTTGATCCTGAAGCACAGGGTGCAGCAATTACATACATGTATCACATTATCACTACTCTTTACAACTGTACAATGAAACTTAATGTACAACCTATATTGTCATAATTTAAAAAACTAAGGTGTATACAATATGGTCAAGTGTTGCAATAACAGATTTTAAAATTGTGAAAACACACATTACGATGAAAGTCACAAAACAGAGTTGATCACATTTGTAAAAAAAATGTCTCTGTTCATGTTTGAACATCTCAAATCAGACAGTCACTGTCGCTTTTTAAAAAAAATCTCTGCTAAACTGTTGTGACTTTTTATTACAATGAGATTTCTCTTTGATAGCAAACTAGTTGTGCTGATTTCATAATATTAAATGAATGAATCATAAATTCCAAAAAGATTAAAACTCCTGGGCTGCCATTATTTCATAAACTTAAAATACTGGTGTCTTTGATACTTCAAAAACTAGTGTCATTCATTCCCTACAAACATAAGTATACTCTTGAATATGAAATATTCCATGGTCATACCAATCAAAACGTGATGAAATGTTTATAGGACTATGGACTACTACTAGAAGTTACTTGACCTGTAACTGCTACTGGTGGTAGTAGTATACTCGTTGATGAGACCCTATTACTAATACTAGATCTAAGTTTTAGATGTAGATCTAAGTTAGACTCTACTTTAAAGTTTTAGCCTTTTTAGATTTAAATGTTGCTGTTCAGAAAATAAGATTAAGAGTAAGAGTGGAAAGTGTATCATGTGTATGGCATTGCCTTAGCTTGGAATGATAGTTATAATATTAATAATACCATAAATACAACGGTATAGAGTCAGAAGATTCGATGAGACGTGGAGATGGATATTAGTTCATAAAAATGTTCATACAATAATTTTTGTAGACAATTATTATACTGTCATCCGCAAATCGCATAACTATCATTATCAACTAACATAAATGTAATACGTGGACAAGCGAGAGACATATTCGCCATTATTGTACACTTGGGTGGGGGGGGGGGGGGGGGAAGATGAAAGGGCCGAAACATTCTTTCAAAAAGGTAAACAAAATGGATTCTCGTTCTCTAATACAGTACTTACACTCTTTAGCTTGATTTTCTCGCTATTGTCTTTTATTGGCTCTCTCTCGATCTTTTTGCAGTAAATCGCATATAACATGCCGATAATATCCAACGAGTGGTCAGGTCTTCTAGCTATGTGATCAACTATCTGAGTTGTTCTTTCCGCAATCTCTACTGATACTCTTCTTAATAGTGAATCTTTTTGGATAGTCTTGGTAGCATATGGCTATCCTTTTCTTCTGGTTATTTTCAGTCCCACTGATGAGCACATCGCGAAATTTTCTCCAGTTAACATTCCGAAAAACGATTAGTTTGTCTGCAGATTGGTCCACCAAATGCATCATGCAACACTCCATGTCACGTCATACTACGCGTAGATTTACTTGCTCTTTGTTACATTGCGTCACAACGACACCCACTGTACGATGACTGTGATTGGCTTGTTTTGGTGGAGCCCCTGTTAAAAAGCACTATGATTGGCCAATTAAGAACTAAGCTGACATCATCACTTCCTGAGATCGTCAGCTGCAAGAGTAATTTTAGCGTCCCTTTCTTCAGATTTCTGTCAAATACATGTATGTTTTGAAGATGGGAACATTAATAGACATACTTATAAAATATACTCAAGGATCATTAAAGGTCAAATAAAGTACTTCTCGATTGCAGATCAGGGAAAGTAGGAATTTTGGGCTCGGCCCATGGTCTATCACCCCTCCCTATCTGTTTGTACTTGCAAAATCAAATATTTTTCAAGTATATTAGTCAGTCGATTTTGTTATTCTGTCTGTCTGTTTATCGCCTTCAGGTCGCAATTTTAAACGGATCTTCACAAAACTTCACCACATGGCTTATCCCTCAGACCGGCAAGCAGCAGCTTCTTCACTCTGCAGATCTGGATATAAAATCACAAACTGGTCCAACACGTGGAATATGTCTTTCAATCCTGATAAATCTCACTCTCTCACGATGTCTCTCCAAAAGGACCATCTGGAACACCCCATCCCCCCATCTACTTTCTCAACAATCCTCTTGAAGAAGTCCTTTCATTCAAACTTCTGGTCTCACGATCTACCATGATCTTTCCTGGGAAAGCCACATCTCCAAGCTGGCCTCCAAAGCCAGTCACTGATTTTGCATCCTCCATCGTGCAAAGTCCTTCCTTGGCAAACTTGAGCTAATGACTACGTACAAAGCTTTCGTCCGTAGCCTGATGGAGTACTGCTCTCCCCTCTGGGCTGGTGCTCCCACCTCTCACCATTCTCGGCTTCACGCTGTGGAAACCAAGGCATTTAGGATCATTGGTATCTCCACGATGAGCTGAGTTTTTGGGTCTCTCACTTTCTCACCGCAGGCAGGTTGGTGGTCTTTCTGTCTTATTCTAAATCCTCTCTGGCATCGCCCCCCCCCCCCCCCGCTATTTCTGCTATCTGTTTTCGTAGGGTGCTCTGTCTGTTTGTGTGCCCATATTTCCGCAGGGCGCTCATGGTCCGCCAGCAACCCCATCCTGGTAAAACTACCCAAATCAAGAATCACTGCTCACCTGCATTCTTTCATTCCTCTTTTTCCCCACCACACTCTCTTCAAAACAGCTGTTCACCACCATCTCTTATCTTCCCCCATCTAAAACACGATCTTTTCTACAACGTTAATCAACCCCAAATAACCACCTCAAATTCCCTGCTTTCCTTCCTGAAGTCCCTGTCGTGTAAGGACCTAAAAGTCCCTGTAGTGTCCATCTTGTTGCCCCGTATACCTCATCCCGCTCCTCTTCTCCAGACCTCCTCATGTGTCTATTCCCCATTGGTTTGTGCTTCCCTCTCGCATCCCTCTTGTCTCATGGTCCCTTGCTATATTATCTGTGTGTTCGCTCTATACGGGCCTTGACATTGTATATATATATATATAAAATATATATAATTAATTTTAATTATATTATTATTATTATTTTTTAAATGGGAGAGTTTGTCATAAGAAAGAAGCCTGTCGTTTTTGAGGTCAAAAAGGTCAACCTAGGCCAAAGGTTAACAACTTAGGTTAGATTTCTAAAATCCTCAATTTTCATCAGATGGACTTGAAATTTGAAGAGGATTTATATTTCAGGTCACTAAATTCAACCAGCGAATTATTTTTGAGGTCAACAAGGACCAAAAGGTCAACATAGGCCAAAGGTCAACAACTAATTTGGTGTTTTAAAATCCTCCATTTTCATCCGATTCACTTGAAATTTGAAGAGGATTTATACTTCAAGTCACTGAATTCAACCAGCCAATTATTTTTGAGGTCAAATTTGTTTTTATGGATTGTGCTCTGCATGACGTCTTCCTCTTGTTTGTTTGTCTGTCTGTCTGCTGTCTGTTTGTGTACAGGATATCTCAAAAAGTTTGTGGAAGGATCCAATGAAATTGGTGGGGAGCTTGGGTGTGTACAAGGACGAACTGATTAGATTTTGTTGAAGATCAGGATCTGGACACGACTACTAGAATTTTTACGCGATTCTTCACCTTTGAGAGATTGGGCCAAAAATTATATATTGTTGAGTATCTCAAAAAGTTGTGGACGGATTTGGACGAAAGTTGGTGGACACATTGGGTGTGTGACAAGGAAGAATTTATTCAATTTGATGAAGATCTGTATACGGATCCTACCCCACGCCATCAAAAATATGGCGACCACGGTCCGCAAAGGACCCGTGACCTTTCGGACTTATCCGAGAGTCAAGACCTAAATCCCGGGTGTTCGGTGGGAGACGGCTCTACTGCTCCCCCTGTGGGTCGTTTACCGCCACCGAACCCCAGCCCACAACACTATATCTGTGAACGAAGTTCTCCAGAGGAGATGTTTCTCTTTACAAGTTCATGCAGTTGTTCTATTAACGAAAGTAATTAATATCGGTAATTGATGTTATTAACACCACAAATTAATATGCTAATTGCATGATTATGAAGCATAAATCAAGTAATTAAAAGTATACACAATGGGCTTTGTTCAGTGTAAGTTATATTGAAATATGTCAGTATTAAGGAAGTATTACACTTTGAAACACGAAACACCTGAATTTAGATCACAAGCCTTTCCATCGAACTCCGTGTTCAACACAAAGGCCCCAAAATCGACCGCTTTCTCACACTTAAAATACTGATAACTCCCTTAATATTAACCAGAGAACAAGCATTTACACGTCATTTTAATGTTTTTTTCAATGATATGATTAGTTATATTGATCTCTGTTGAAAAATTACTTCACGTACCGACACCCATCCATCGACGAATCGCAAACAACCTCGTATTTACCTCAACATATCTCGTGTTTACCTCCACCGATCTCATGTTTACCTCCACATATCTCGTATTTACCTCCACATATCTCATAATTTACCTAACATCTAAATTTTACGGCAATTCGCTGTTTCAACCTGCAGCCCGACTCTCTTCTACTTATTCCTCTTCTGCTTCTTTTCCTTCGGTTCTTCTTCTTTCTCTCCTCTCTCTTCTTCTTTTTCTTCTCTTCTTCTTCTCTTCTTCTTCTTCTTCTTCTTCTTCTTCTCTCTGCTGATCTTCTTCTTCTTCACTACGATGTGGCGTGATTATTGATAAATAATAAAATGCCGATGACATGGTCTTGCTGACACTGATTAAAAAGGAGCGATTTGATGATCGTTTGGAACACGGCTGAAGCACGTGACGCGAGGTTAGCCGACCAATCATATCGCTCGTTGCAGCCGCTGATCTTCTGGGTGACTGGAACGTCCAATCACAGGATTTCATTTCATGGAGTCTCCACCACGGCACCTCAAGGCTCTATTTTTCACATTCGATCCATCTTTAACCGAGTTTTCTGCAACCGTGGATTCTATTAACCTCTCGGTTACGGAAAATCTGGGAGTTTTGAGTAAACAAGTTCGAATTGCGAACATACCCCGTGGGAGTTCATTCGTACAACTCTCAGGTGAACGACAGCACGGACCACACAGGTAGTTTTGATATTTGTTAAGATTTTCATCGCATCAGAAAAGAAACCAGAACTCCTCACAAGAGTGAGCCGAGCTTCATATCATCATTTGTGACTTAATTTTGCGTTGGGCATCGCCCAGCACATTTAATTATTTTTTTCTAGTAATATAAGAAAATGGGCCGAAAGGGCCATTCTCGGCCAAAGGGCCAGAATAGCACCATGTGCTCAGTTATTGCCTGGGGAATGGTCTCTAGAATATACCTGTCTAGTTTGTTCGGTTCCGTCTACGAATAACCGAGAAATAACAATTTTAGAAAATGGGCCAAAATTGGCCGTTCCTCGCCCGAAGGGCCGCAATCACACTTTGGCTCAGTTAATGCTTGTGCATATGTGTCTAGTATATGCTTGTCCATTTTCATCGAATTCTGTTCACGAATAATGGAGAAATAGACGTTCAAATGGACTACACAAAGAAAAGAGAGAACTCGAGCGGTGCTTCGACCCCGTGGGGTGGAAGACCCGTGGGGTGGAAGACCACGTGGGGTGGAAGACCCCGTGGGGTGGAAGACCACGTGGGGTGGAAGACCCCACGGGGTAAAAACAAAGCAAAAAGGTTCTTGCGGTCTGAGAGGGACGAGCCGTGACACCAGTCGCTTCCCCCTGGATCGGCGCATTAATAAATCTTTTGGTTCTTTGAAAATATCAAAAGTGATGTTGGGAAAACGGTCTGGAGTCCGCTAAATGTTCTTGGGTTCCCAGAGAGCCTCACCCTGGGACCGGCGGGACGGGCTGTACCCCAAACCCTGGCGGGATCTGCGGAACGGGTCCTGGAGCATCGTGACTGGAGCCAGGTTGGTGTGCTGGGGAAGATGCACCAATTACGTTGAAACTGTCGTGTCTCTATCACTGTATTTTTTATTTTATATGTATCGTAGAGGCTTGTCGAACAGCTTGTACAATACACTGAACAGAGCAGGACGGAGCAGGACAAAAGGAACGGTAGAGACAGGGAAAAAACAAGCTCAAATGAGCTAAGATCCTCGTCCTCAATTGATGACGTATAAAAGATTGACGTCATTGTGATATATCAGGTTTGCGATAAATTATCTGTGCTAATGCCGGCTTGATTCCCGCAAACAAATTCAAACAGCTTGCCTAGTTTCGGAGATAATTTTTTAGGCGATTTCCATTAGCGGCGATATTATGACGTCAACTTTTTTTCTAGGAAGAATTTCAAAATCGGAGATGGTTACTGCCTGCGCAGGGTATTTTTACATATATATATAATGCCAAGTTTCAGGAAGTTTGATGAAAACTGGAGGCTGTGAAACAAAAAAGTCCACAACAAGAAGATGAAGAACAACAAGTGAGTAAGACTTAGAGATCCTCCACGAGGATCTAAAAACATAGCAGAGTTGAAGGCCAACGTGGAGTCAGACTTGGACAAACCACAGGTGAGGAAAAAGAGGAACAAATGGAGATAAGCAGTGAATCTGGATTTGGGAGTTTCACTAGAAGGTGCTGATGGTGAATCATATGTGCAGAACCCTGGGGAGGGGGACAAAGCAGGGAAAGAGCAGAGTGTGTAAGACCGAAAGGAGGCGGAAGAAGACAGAGACCACAAACCTTTCTACGATGGGAAACTGATGGCACCATCGACTCGGTTTCATCGTGGGAGATTCTAATAATCTTGAAAGCCTTGGTTTCCATGGCATCAATGTGAACAAGATGTGAAGCAGGGGAGCCAGCACAGTGGGGAAAGCAGTTCTCTATCAAGCTGCAGATAAAGGCCTGTAGGTGGACAGGATTAGGTGTGCTAAGGAAGGAATTTGTATGATGGATAATGCCCAGTTGGTGGCTGCCTTTGGAGGTCAACTTTGAAAGATCATGGTTCATAATGAGACCCGAGTTTGTAATAACTTGTCTCAAGAGGTAGTTTAAGAAAGTATATGGGGAGATTTACCAGATGGTCCTTTCAGAGAGAGATAGTGACATTGTGATATTTGTGGGTGAGGGCTTGAGTGTGTGGGATGCGGGAGTGGGAGGGGGTGGGGGGGGGTTGTGTGTGAGGTGATAAATGAGAATCGTTAGGAGCGATTCAAGTATAAATGAGAATCGTTATGGAGTGATTCAAGTCGAAGTGAGAATTGCTACAAATAGGATAACGTTGTGATACCCGGGATAGAAACAAGACAGCAAGATGCACTTTCTATCCGAAGAATGGCTGCCACTTTGAACAATAGGAAACAAACTCATTTCATGTGCAGTGTGAGGAGAGGGAATGGGAAGAAAGTGTGAGTGGGAGGGAAGGCTGCATAAGTGGAGGGGAAGGTAGCGTAAGAGAAAGGAAGGCAGTATACAGGCAAGGGAAGGAAGTGTGACGATGCTGCCTTCCCATCCCCTCACACTTCCTTCCCATTCCCTCTCCTCACACTGCCTTCCCATTTCCTCCCCTTTCCCTCATGCTGCCTTCCCCCTCCTCTCACGCTGCCTTCTTCCCATTCTCTCACACTGCCTTCTTCCCTCCTCTGTGTTCCTTGTGCCACCTTCCCCTCTCTTCCCTCCCCTCACATTTCTCCCTCCCCTCACATTGCCTTCCCTCCCTCCTCTCACACTGCCTTCTTCCCCTCTCTCACACTGCCTTCTTCCCCTCCTCTGTTTTCCTTGTGCCACCTTTCCTCTCTTCCCTCCCCTCACATTGCCTCCTCCGCTCCTCTCACACTGCCTTCTTCCCCTCCTCTCACACTGCTTCCCCTCCTCTCACACTGCTTTCTTCCTCCCTTCCCTCATGCTTCCTCCCTTCCCTCACACTGCCTTCCACCCCTCCCCTCAAGCTGCCTTCCCTCCCCTCTCGCTGCTTTCCCACCCCTCCACTCACGCTGCTTCACTTCCCTTCACACTGCCTTCCCACCCCTCCACTCAGCGCCCTGCTTCCTTCCCCTCACACTGCTTCCCACCCTCCACTCACGCTGCCTTCACTCCTTCACACACGCTGCCTTCCCTTCCCTTCCGTCACACTGCCTTCCCTCCCCTCTCGCAGCATTCCCTTCCCCCTCACAATCTCTCTCCCAAACCCTCTCTCCCTCCACCCCCATGGACATCTACCAGTGATCTCCGCGTGCTGTATTAATGTGCTGTTTTCGTGTTCCGAACAAAGCCTGATGTTAGTGCTGACTTGGGACCTTAAATTTATGAGTTCAAGCCCCTGTTCACTGTTGAATTAACACCAGGTGGTGTTGACTCTGCCTGTCATCTTTCTGAGTTGGGCTGATTACATCAGCCTTGCTATCAAGGATCAGAGTGACCCCAATTAGTGTGTAGGTGTGTTTTTATCTTTGCTGGGTTTTATTTTTTTTTGGGGGGGGGGTGCAGTCTCCACTATTTACAGTCCTGATTCCTGTCCCCACATTTTCCAATGCAGTGAGGTGTTTTGAATTAAAAGCAGTCGTATGTTTTTGCTTCGTGCACGTAAGCTGGGTTATTATTATTTTTGCCTAAACACTGTCCATAATTTGTCAGCACTCAGAAGATCATGTTGCATGATTGGAGCAAGATCGCATGTAGAGTGGGTACAACTGCTAATAAATTGAACATGTGGACTAACGATGGAATCCAATACTTATTAACAGCATTTGGTTTTCAGGAATTTTTAATTTTGAAGTGGTGTATTCAATGCTTTCAAAGTTAAAAATAGGTCTTCTGTTCGAGAGCTCACCTGGATCAGGAGCAACAGTTGCTCAAACACCCCCCCCCCCACCCCAGCCCCCTCAGACTGAATTTTTACCTCATCTGGACTTTAGTCAGCTCAGCTTATGCGTTCGAGCAGTGTCCGCAAGTGAGTGAGTCAGTCAGTGAGTGCGTCAGTCAGTTTACACTTCAGTCATTATTGTTGAATACGGCCATGAAGAACCACGAACACGCCCAGAAAATCAACGAATATGCCAGAAAAAATTGCAAAAACACTGGGAAAAATTAGAATAAACGAAGCAAAGGCTGCAAATGTAAAAGCAGTTCAGAAAAACCGCATATACGCCCACAAAAACTGTGAATATGCTCACATAAAAACCGCACATACGCCCGGAAAAAAACTGTGAATATGCCAGTGAAAAAACGCACGAACATATCCACAAAAAAACCGTGAAAACGCCCGAGGAAAATGCGAAAAAATGCAAATACGTGAAGCACAGGCCCGTAAATGTAGAAGCAGGTGAGAAAAACCGCAAAACGCCCACAAAAAACTGTGAATACACCGATGAAAAACCATGAATACGCCCACGAAATACACGAACATACTTGCGAAAAACTGCGAATACATGAAGCACAGGGCCGCGAATATGGAAGCAGGTCAGAAAATCCGCATACATGACTATGAATACGTCTGCGAAAAACAGTGAATATTCCAAGAAAAAACAACTATGAAAGCACGAACTCCCCCCCCCCCCTCCCCTCCTCGCCGCAAATATATGAAAAGACCAGGGCTGCAAATGCAGAAGCAGGTCAGAAAGTCCGCATATACGCCCACAAGAAACCATAAATACACCTGCGAATACGCGAAGCACCAGGGCCACGAATGTAGAAGCAGGTGAGAAAAACCGCGAATCACCCGCGGATACGCCACGAAAAACCGTGAATATGCCCAAAAAGAAACTGCGAATACGTGAAAGAAACTGTGAATGCATGAAGTGCAGGGCCACAAATGCAGAAACAGACCAGAAAAACCGCATATACGCTCACGAAAAACTGCGAATACATCCACGAAAAACCATGAATACGCCGGTGAAAAAACCGCATATACGCCCACAAACTGCAAATACATCCACGAAAAACCATGAAATACCGGTGAAAAACCGCGAATTGCACGTGAATACACGGCGATAATGTGAATAAAAATCCTAGCCACCTGGGTTTAATTTATTAGGTTCTGAGTTGGAGTATTCCTTGGTGACCTTCCCGATGCCATCAGTGGAGCTGCCTGCCATGGCCCCGATCTTCTTATTTGCCTGTCCACCACCTCCCGAACCATTTTCTCCATGTTCGCCACAACAGGGCAACCCCCTCCCTGGACCCACCATTGTTTGCAGTGCCACCTGCCTCACAGTCACTGGATGACCGCTCA
>CM068965.1:8906677-8924099 GCA_035128595.1 Eptatretus atami
CTAAAATGACGTAACATCAGAGTAGGTTTTTCAATGATGAAATGGGAAAAAGTGATGACGTAATCTGAACGCAGCAGAAGTCGCCTTTCAAATATGTTTGGGCGGAGTCAACGTACCTGTTAACGGAATCAACATGTTTTATGAAGACATCGTCCCGTATGTTCCAAGAAAAGATTGTTAGCCGTAATACAGGGAACATTGCCTCATTTGCGACCTCAGAAGACAGAGATGATCATTCTAAATAGGGTACCCGTGCGTGACCAGTATGTATTGGCCACCAATATGTTTTTCTCTTTCTTCTTCCTCCTGACAACATATCGTATTTTATCGACCTGGAATTAATCACAATCATATTTCCATTGACTATTCTTCATTGAAAGGAGTGTCCTGTGTGAACCCTTGTTGTTTCCCTATTGAAGGGTAAAGTTTCTCCATGATTACATTTCATGTTACCATTAACATAAACAACTTGTTCTTTTTGTATTTCTTTATGATTAGGAAACTGCAGCACAACCAGCTCGAGTTCATTCAGAGTCTCGATAACGTCTGCCAAGACATGGCCAATCCACATATCTTGGAACAGGTCTCCTGAAACAGATGAGACCGCAGCAAAGACCCCCAATCCACCGATCCTCAAAGGATCACATTGTACTTTCGTCATTCCAGCAGGGAAAAGCAAAATAATGAACAGGCTGCCCATCAGACATCCTATGAAATCGCGTGAATGAAAAGTGTTGCCAGGATGTACCAAGAACGATTTATCGATATTCCACAATTCCGCTCTCTATGGAAAAAGAGAGATGAAGAACCATTGTGCACGACGGCCGTGTTATTTAAAACGACCATTGAGTCTCCGATCGTATTACGTCAACTTATCCTTCACTCAGTGGAAGGAATATTAGGTGTCCATTGAAATTCAAGTCAATATTGAACTTGTCATAGATTTCTCAAGCTAAATGCACTTAATTATCTCAGCTAGATGTCATAAGAGTTATGTAGTTCAGAGTATGAAACCAATTATCGACTTCTCCTGTTTTCAACACTGACGCTGTTGCTTTGTGCACATTGCAGAATGACTCATGACAAGGAAGACACAGACCCCCAGGTGCTCAGTTTGTGTTCACACAAGTAAAGAGGGTCGTGCCACTCATTCAAGCTGCTGTCATTGTTGCAGCTCAGAGAAAACAACCTGACCATTGCCTCAAAATGCACGAGAAGACGATGTTGATGTGATACGCTTGGAGAAGGCCGACTAACAAGTTACAAAACGAAAAGAAATAATATCGAGTCGCTCGAAGATTCCGAAGTTTGTGCTCGTCATCGCATTAGTGCAACGAACGAATGCTGAGCCCAAAAAGAAGTAAAGGGACTGGTAATCCAGAACCCACAGAGAAAAAAGAAAAATATGGAAGAATCCAATGATGACCAGACTTCAGGAAAAACGGTGAGCACCAGGAAAACTGAAGAGAAGGAAATACGAATGTAACGGATATAAAGAATGAACGTAACGATGAGAAAATGAGCCCATGGCCTTATTACATTTTCGATGATACCACAGAAAAATATGTACTTTTTATTTGTTCTTTTGTTCTCTCTGTGTATATTATTGTGATTTCCTTTCATCACCGTCTGCAGTCATAATAGTTTTTGACAAATGGAGACAACACCAATGCTTGCAGATGTGGAATGTCGCATCAGGAACAGAAGACTTTCACCTCGGACTTTTTTCATCCCGGTGTTTGTTTCTCCTCAAAACTATGTGTCGTGTTCCTAAAAGGTTCTCCTTTCGTTCGATATTGATTTCCATGGTTAATCAATATCAGAACTCTTCCTGGATGTAATCATCTACTCATCTCCTCTGAACTCTTCAAGATCGGAAAAATAACAGACGACCAGACACCAGCCACTTGAGTATTTGTATTAACGTTTGAGCTCAGAATGAACACCTTGAAGGCCGCATAAACATGATATGTGTTCTTTTGACAAGTAAAAGTATGGGCAAGTTCTCCACACTCACGCACCTCCCTTCAATTTAACCCTCAAGAATTCCCAATATGAAGTAATCCGCAATCGTTCATAACCATCAAACTCCCATATATCAGTTCTGTTTTTGCTAATCCTGTAATATGATATCAATGTAATAAGTGATAAATTAGGACATGGAGTAATGTTTATTTATTTCAGTATTATTTGTGTTAGTGATACCTTCAATTCAACAAACATTGTCAGCATTTCCATTGCCATTTATTGTCTGAGAAGTGATGTAATGGGACCGGCAAACATAAGATTGTGAGAAGAGTCTTGATCGTGTATTGGACGTGTATCAAGCAATATATGTAACAACTGTCAAATGTCCTTCAAAGGACTTTAACACGGAGAGAATTCGGCCCATCAGCCGCACAACGGTATTGATCTGGTGATTCTCTTTATCCTTTCCATGCTAAGCATCAGCAGGAAGCACACGTACCATTTTTATTAATCTTGTATGACTCGCCGGAACACCGTGAGACACAAACATCTCAAACCGTTTTTGACCAGAATATGTTACGTAAATAATCTACTATCCTATTTTGGACAATTACAGACTCATCAATGCGCCACCTATATTTCATCACCCTGAGATGCACAATACTTTGGTCAAATGAGGGAAACGATCAGGTCATTGAATAACAGACACACATATTTTGCAAAACTCATGTCTGACATATCCATTTCTTCGGAGATACAGACAGGCGGAATATTTCACAAATTCTTTTCTGTACAACTCCTGCAGCTTATCATGCTCGAATGACGCTGAGAATGATAAGAATGGTTGAGGAATCTTTTGTTGTTTTTTTTCCATCAAATACTCTGAGCTCATCACACAAATGAAACGAAAAGTCTGATGGGAGAAACTCAAATGCAAACTAATGAAAGTATCATGAAACACTAAATAATACGACATGAAGATAGTTGTGTCAGTGTGACATATCAGAGAAACGAGCACTGTTTTAAAAAAACCATTGATATTTAAATATCTTAATTAATGGTGGGTAAGTAAGCTTCGTATCACAAGATTGGCCTCTATTAAAATATACTTGCAGTGATATTTCAATTATTCAACATGGAAGAATTATTGGTAAATGTCATCCTTCATTTAATCCACGATATCTGAGTTTACTGTTTGTCCGAACAATCCGTCTTTCATGTATTTATACAGGAACGGAAAAGCATCCAAGTTGAAAGTCTCCACATCCATTCCGAGCTACCTCTCGCTCAGAAGATGTTGCCCCCGATGCATCGCTGATGATGAGACCCAGTACACCTCTTTATCATGAACATGCGGTCAGCCTCAACTGTGGACATTAACCACTACAATCAACACTGAGAAAACTACAGAGGCTGCCATCGGAAGAATGTCATGCATTGACAGTCAACAAATGGTCATTTCGATGAGAACTGTCACAGTCATGAAAGATATGACATCGAAGATCCTTAGATTCATCAGGTGTGCATGATAAGTACATACCTGTATATCTACAAGCGCAGCAACTATCAAAGCCCATGGCGATTTGCCACTGGACAAGTTAATGGAGACAGCAGAAGGTACCTTTTTCTCTTTTTTTTGTATACTTACATGATCGAGGCTATGGGAAGAGCGAGATGCAAAAATGGAAGGAACAAATGGAAATGGGAACATCAACAACAAAGAAAATGAGAGTAGATCAAAGGGAGGACACATGGGGTGAATGAGCGCACACAAGTTGAACCGCAGCAAGAAAAGAAGGAAATGGGGGGGATGAAAGAGAAAAGGAACGAGAAGGCACTCGTAGATCCAGCTGAACGTTTGTGTTGTAATTCCAATGATAGGCCGGCTCTGTACGGACCTGCCCAAAATTGATCGCTTTGTCTTGTCACCGACCCGATCATCCACTTAGTTTTCATAATCCATCACAAGTTTTTGAGATATTGTCTCCAAATAGTTTTGTCCCATCTCTCAATGGTGAAGAACACTGAATTCTCAATCCGGATCTTATACTCGAATCAAATCTCTGTGTCACACACCCAACTGTCCACCAAGTTTTCGTCCGAACATCATAACTTTTTAAGATGTTCCTGCTCAATGACAACAAACAGGGGTGAAAACTTAACCGCCATCCACCTTCGCGCGGACATAACAAAACAACACAAAACAAGGAAAAGGTAGGGTGGGTGAGGAATCACAATACCTGGAAAAAGCAAGTGCGGGAATGGGGTAATTGGGAGGGAAGAGATTCATGAGTATAGATGGATGATCTGAGCGAGAGGGAATACTGTCTTGAGCCCATGAGGGAAGAAGGGGACTGAACACAACGATCTTTCTGGACGACTCTGTCATGACTTCTTTAATTTTGTCCCTGTGTTGCTGCTTGTGTTTTTTCAGCTTTTCATTGTGGAAACTCTTATTGTTCTGTCTTGTAATTGTCTCTCTGAGGTTGAACGATGGTGCACAGTTCATCGACTGAGTGAACGGAACACTCCTTCTCACAGTATCCCTGCAGTGAGACTCCCCTTTAAGGTATGGATTTTTTAATGCATGACAAGGAATCGATCAGAATAGACCAAGTTGATATTTTGTATTCACGTTCTTTTCGTTGCCTATAATTACTGCCATGAAAAGGTCATTGAATTCTGAGGAAGAACAGAAAGTCATTCTGAACATAGTACCTTGCACACCAGGTATTAGCCTGGTCTAGCTTCATGGTTAAGATGGTGCTAAGACTTAAAAGTTTAAGTTTGAGTTGTCAGCCATTAATTAACTCAGGTGGAGTTCACTAGCTTGTCATCGTTCTGAGATTGAATTATGAGTACAGTGTGACTGAGTGCAATCTCCTTAAATATTGTGCAATATCTTAACAGGATGACGTGTCATTCCAAAAACACATGGATTGTGCTCGTATTACGCAAATTCCTATCTCAGGTGAGATGGACATTATAGTGTGTCCATTTGAAATTCAAGTCAGGTATTTGACATATTGGTTGAGAGAGGACTTTGGCTTCAAGCCAAATGCATGTATTAGCTTAGCTTAATGTCAAAGTTGGTTCAGAGTATGAACCAAATTTATCTGACTTATCCCTTTTGTCGATAACTGACGGCTGTTGCATTGTGCACATTTGCAGAAATTTTTATCCATGTACAAGGCAATGATACAGCGAAGACCGGATGTGCTCCACTTGCAACTGCACCCAGGTGAAAAGATGTGCGCACTTGTTCAAGCTGCTGATTCCATTTAGCAGTCGGAGAAGGAACTTCAATCGAAATGGAATGAAGAATAGTAAACGATGGATTCGATATGCCTTGAGAACGCTAAAAAAGTATAAAAGTCGGTAACATTGGAATTCAAATGATCGATCGATGATTCGGAAGTTGTGCGTTTACATCGCGTTATGTGCAACACAGGAATTGCGAGTCAAAAGGAAGAATAGGTCGAAAGGGAACTGATGAGCTAAAAATCCCAGCAAAATAAAAAACGAAGGATCAATATACAAACCTCAGAAAAACGGTGAGCACAAGAAACATGAAAAAAAGCAAAAACGATTGAAAAATAACGAGTGGTCAAAAGATCAACTTAATTTTCGGCGTAAACAAATAAGCTCAGGGAGCGATGTTTGGTGCACGTATGTAGCGATCCTAACCCATATATGAATATTGCCCGATCCAGAAGCTTCAGCGCGATCAGACCGCACGATGAGTAGAAGTGTAAGTGAGCACCGACGGATTTTCGTTTGACAAAAGACGGAAGACTGAACAAACGCTCGCATCAATTTTTGTAAAGTGCGATTCCCAATTGAACATCTGCAAGATTCAACACCTTGGAACAAGCAATGGCACCCACAATAAGAGTACACCCTTCTAAAGTTGCACATCAGTGAAAAATAAGACTTCTGGAGGCCCCAACATCTGAAAGAGTCTATACAGTGACCTGTGATGCAATCTCGACAAGATCGAGCAAACTTGCACGAGCGTCAGCATTGGATCGTTCATTCCATTTAACAGGATTTGGCATTAAGGAGAATCTCAGCGAAGTTCGTGCCAAAGCTCGAACATGGCATAGCAACTCTGTTTGAGATCCGCACAGGACAGTGGGATATGAGCAGCGATCCAACTCTGCAACACATGATCACTGGACGATTAGACCACAGTGAGCAATTTTTCAAAAAAATCGGACGCGCTCACTTCCACACCTCCATCGCTCTTTGGCGACGACAGCTTGCACGGAAATATTCAGTATGGATGGATCGGCTACATACGTGACCAACCCGCCCCCAGCTTATTTTTTACGCACGAAATAAATGGGATACTTTTTAACACTGTGTAACCCGAATGATTTGAAATTGTGCTACTATGCTTATTTCATTTTATAGTGATGTATACACTTCAAACAATATGCATTTGTCCTTATGTTTGTATTTGTGATATCTTGATTGCGATTCTCATTTCATCACGCTATGTACGTATCACACACTGAGACAACCACCTGTAGCTTGAGATTGGTTGAATCAACATGAAGAAGACCTTATCAACTTTGACTCCGTTTTCATCCCGTTGTGAGTTTTCTCATGAAACTGTGTTTTTCCAGGATTGCTGTTTGCTGATGTTGATACGTTTCTCAATGGTTTTCGAATGAAGGAATCTTCGTATGTCATACTCTCTTCTCCTCTCAAGGATCGTCCACTGACAGTGAGAAATGGAATTCTTGACATACTATCAACCGCCACGGAACTGAAAACACAGCAGGGTTCAGTCCTGTCGAACTGAGAAAGACAAACACGCGGAGACCACCGAGATCGGATGTCCTGAGGTATGATTTTGTCCCCAGATAATGTCAGTTACACCACGCAGATGGATTGAGAGATCTATCAAATTGCAGCAAACATGTAGGATGTGGGAGGTCCTATAATTTGGGATGGGGAGAGGCACTGTTAGAAGGGACGGAGAAGAGGGTCGAGGTTGGAGCGTGAAGAGGGGAGGGAGGCAGGACTATGTGATAAATGAGACGTGGGATGGAGAGCGGTCCCCTGGGAAGAGGGAGTGGTGATGCACGTGGGGGTGGTGCCCGGGAAGGAGATGTGGTGAGGCAAGTGTTGTCATTCAGGAGATAGAAGCAATAAAGATAAGAAAGCAGACTGGAGGAAGTTTTTGGAAGCAAGTATGTGAAAGATATCATTTGTAAATTGCGAGGGTGGGAACAAGAGGAAACACAATGTTTGTTTTTGTCGTTTTAATTTTTACTTAACAGAAAGAAAACGAAGGAATAAAACAAAGGGTAGCACACGTGTTAATACACCCTTTTACCAGTATTCGTGGCGTGAACCACATTAAATTTGCATGTCGAACGTGCAATTAAACCATTGCGTGTCAACAAGCGCGCAGATCTGTGAACCTTTGTCGTGTGTAGGTTGCTGAGATTAAACAATATGAACACGGATGGTCATGCAGAAACAAACCTTGCAGTTTACAGTCACTATGGTGTAGAGCGTGTGAGCCCGCAGGATGCTCATGCAGTATGGATTCACCCCTGCTCGAGCTGAACCGCAAGAAGCGCGAGGTGAGGGGACGGAACCTTGGCGCATGTTGTGTGTTCAAGCTCTGTACCTGCGAGACGTGCATACTATCGAATCTCGCGAGAACTAATCCGTAACAGTCCAAACTGTCTTCCTGAGGTGTATTAAACATTTTATTTTATTTTATGAATGTCTATCTCTTCACGCTTTGTGTTGCAATATCATTTCTAACAAGACATTTATTGGTACGAAGTAAGGATTAGACATGTACAGAATTCAGTTCTTATCCAGTCCCAATGCTTCTAATTCTGATGTCACAGAAATCGAATTCACATACACACCTTCTATCTGGTATAAAACACTCTTAATGCATTCTGTTTTGCCTTTAAAGAATTTATCTATCTAAACGCAAGGCTCTGTCATTCAATACAAGCCACAACCCATTATTTGTTTCATGTCAAAAAGCAATGCATTTGTGAATCTACTGACATGTACATCCTCTGATAACAGTGTATTGAACTTCCCTCATTCGAGTCTTCACAGTGTACTGACGGACAATCTTATCTCTACTTCCATGCATCATAGTCACAATACACAACAGAGCACTGTATATTCGCAGTGAAATCTACTGGACCGCACATGTTGCATTTAACACTACTTAATGTAAATCAAATAATACAAACATTGGTAGAAACAAAATATCAAGAGTCATCCTCAATTATGCAAAACTTCAACTTACTAAACAAATAAAGTTTTCAACTTGTGCTTTAAAAATAAAATAAATTTCACGCTGTAGCTATCAGCTCAATTTATTCCCTCCAGTTGGACACCCGAATTATGTCCTAAACATATAAACTTACTATTCCGACATAATCGATTTACAATCCGTACACCACCACAATAACATGCACAGTTCACAGCAAGCAACACCAAGAGCACAATGAAAAACAGAAAAAATCAAAGAGGTAACTCACAAACATTGAAACATTTATTCATTCTCCCCTTGGGACTTGAACTCTTAACGCATCCAACCCTCTCTAGGGGCTTCTAGCCCTTCCAGGGCCTCAACCCTTTTCAAACTAGCAGGACCTCCAACCTGTCCTGGAGATGATCAACTATGTAGAATTTTTAAAGTGATTTTCATCATTGAGAGATTCCGGCCAAAAACGATATCGCATGACATCTCAAAAACGTTGAATGATTAGGACAAACTGTGGTATGTGGTGTTGTGACAAGGATGATTGATTCATTTATTGAAGATCGGATCGATCCGAAATTTTAGATGAATCTTCAAATTAGAGATAGGCCAAAATAATATGCACTGGTATAGTTATGTATCAACAATCATTGGTACATATGTCTTAGTGATCAGCATTACTTGAGTTCCGCTCTATCGAGTGCCTACCACAGTTCACCGGCCTTGTGAACCTGGGGAACACCTGTTTCCTTAATAGCATCTTGCAGGTGAGACTTTACCCTTTACAGGTATCGGACTGTTTTTTTTTTAATGGCAATGAGCAAAGAATCAATGAAAATGACCTAATTGATAAAAAAATTTATTTCAGGTTCTGTTTCATTGCCCCTTTCTGAGTTCTGACCTCAGAGAGATTTGCCGACCTTATAATAACAGAAGATGTCCATTCAATAGGGTACCTCATGGCCGTGACCAGGTTATGTATTGCGCCACCAATGTGTGTTTTCTTTCCTTCGTTCCTTCTCCTGACCAACATATCGGTATTGTTACACCAATGACGAGAATATAACGAGTGTCGCGCCCCGCAACTCGACCGCCTCTGGACGGAAGCCGCAAGTCGATGTCGGCCCGAACGATTCGCCCCGGAATAGAGGATCGCCTGGCCGGATAACTACGGGAGACGGGTCGCTGACTAAGAACCTGAAATATAGCGGCCAATCACGGTAGATCACGGGCGGTAGGGTTCGATTGCCCAATTCTTCAATGTACCGTAAAGTTCCCCCCTGTGATCCAAACTACCGGGTATTCCACCCTCGACGGATCTTCGTAAGCGGAACAAACCGCCGAGGCAAGCTTTGTTCGGTGCCGCTGATCCGAGCTGGCGTCAGATCGCCGAGAACCGTCGGTCCAAATGTCCCCATTTACGGCAAACCACGGCTTTCTTAACTCCCAACACAGAAAATGTTCAGGTCAATGTGGGATGACGAGCGAAGCAGGTTTACATTACCCGAGGACAACTATAATAATGAAACACGGTATGAAAAAAAATATAACAAGCAACAAAAACTCAACCGTCTGATAGCAATTATTAATGATACTAGTCACTTACACAGTTTGTTTTACTTACGGGAGCTCGGCCGCCACAAACAGTCATTCCGATAAGAAAAAGCAGGAAAAAAGACCCATCAAAGGCAAATGGGGTCAGGACTGGACACCTCTTGGGTCTTTATGGCGTCGGACTTTGGCAGACCCGAACGAGTCCCACGAATGACCGTTCAGGTTACCTGCACCCTCTGGTGTCTGGCTGGGGCGACCCACGATTGGCTCCTTCCCCACAGCAGCTAGCGTAGCCCGTCGACGCCTCGGTCCTTCCGTGTGGCAGGCGAGCTCTCTCCGGCCACTCTCCAACACGAACGCCCCGGTTTCCGACAGCCGCAAGGCCTTGCGCCTCCAGCTCGCGTCTCTTCGCGACGCCCGGACTTCACACAGCTCCTAGTCCTTTCTGGGTTCCTCCCGACGCCCCCACTGCCGAAGCAAATCTTACTCCTACCACGACTGAGGCACTCGAACTCTGCCACGGGACTGCAACGAGCTCTGTGTTTGGGATTCTTCTCACTGGACTTCCAGACTTCTTTCCACAAACTCTTTTTGGATTCTCCGGAGATTCTCCTTGACAAAGAAAAATGTCCTCTTTATCCTTTGACCCCCTCCCCCGCACCCGGCGTGACTCATGCCCTCGTATCCACCCCCCCGCTCAAACCACGGGTGGAAGGAGTGTTGACGTCACCGCAGGGTCTTCTTCCTCTTTCGCGAGAGGGGGAGGACGTCTCCATTGTTTCTTTCCCCTACTATTAAGTCGATCGCCCAGCGCATCTAATCGATTTCCAAACATTTAAACAATCGGAGGTGAGCTACTCTAGGAAACATGCACTATGACATAGCTGACTATGGACCTTGTATGTTGTTGTGCGATTGATTCAATATTCGTAACACTACCCCCTCCCTTTTTACAGACTCGTCCCGAGTCGTCAAATTTTCGACTGTGACCGGCATGTGTAAGTTTTTCCACCTAGTTACGTGTCGTAACCTTCGGATCCCTGGAGTGCGACATTGCTTTTAAACGTGTCCCAAAAATAAATAACCTAATGCGCTGCGTAACTAACTAAACAAACTCTCCAGACTCATTCGGACAACTTAACTAAAATTGCCGGCGCTAAAACAAAACATGCAGTGGGTCCACGTATTTACAATCTTAACTTATCTATTACATCACACTAACCATGGCCCAGGACTTGTAATCTGTGGAAGGGGGCGGCAAAATCATAGCAGTCTTTGGTGCAGGGGAATGGATGTGAGATGGTCGCAAAACACAAAAAATGGATGGATGCACAGGCTGCCTGCAGGGCAGTCCTCACAAAACTGGTATGGTCTGGCGCTCTGGTGATGGATGACACAGGGGCAAACGCAACCAAGGGCCAGCAGGCATGGGGTCATGGCAGAGGCAGGCAAACGAGATGGCAAGGTAAGTCCATGCAGAACAGGCAGCTGCAGCACAACAGGCCGGCATGTGAAGCTGGCGGCCTCTTGGTGTGGTTCCATCAGGTTTGGAGGATGTGGGTGCGGCCGCTTTGAAGGCGGGCTCGGAACCTAGCCTACTGTCTCCCCTCACTCTATCGCCTTTGCTGTCCTGTCCATACCCACTCCTTAATTTGCCACACAACACAACAAAATTTAGCCCCTCTTTTTTTATTTCCCTTTACAATTTCTCCCTAACCCCCTTTATCGTCATTGTCCGGCTAACCTATCCTGTCCACCTAGCCTACTCCCAACCCCTACGTTCCCTCTCTGGGAGGGGAATAGGGAGAGACTAGCGTCCGTCCTCGAGGCCCAACCGAAGCCTCAGAATGGCCTCCTCAGAGTTCAGCGACTCTACCAGGTGAGTCCAGCGGCCTACAACGAGGGAAGGATGGATGGTGCGAAGGGGTACATCTCCTATCTACCCTAACATTCATTAACTGACACTACCCCAGGGCTTTCCAAAAATGCCTCACACTTTAAAACTATCGGTTCTAAAAACCATGATTCCCGTCACCTGTGTTGGTGTCCATTATAAATTTGGCTTGCCCTCAAATTTTTCATACGTGCCCTCGCACAATTTCCTGGCTGGGCAGCGTGCTCACTGGCAGGAACTCCCCCTCTGCCGAACTCTAACCATGGCACCCCAGCCCGCAGGCTGCCTCTGAGCCTAGCTGCTCCCTAACAACGCGGAGGGTTGCCTCTTTGGCATTGCCCCCTCCGATGCCCACGGTGCGTGTTGATGCCCCGGGTCCCTTCCGATGGTCGCCGTGCCCAGTACACTGCCCCCGTGGCATTCTGGTGCTATGGCTCCCGTTTCCGGACGGTCGCCGTGCCCATTACACTTATCCGCCCCTCTTGGGCCCTTAGCCTACTCTGGCCGAGTGTAGTCCGGGTCCTGGGGTGCCCACTAAACAAAACTCACCTTTCCACAGCCACGCTCCCAGCCGGTCCATGAAACTCTTGCACCCCTCCAAACGGGTTCCGTGCCTTCTTCGACACCACAACAAAACGACCTCCTGTTAGTAAATATTGAATAACCCACTAGCTAACATTAAACTGACCCCGGGGTCACTTGGGTGGGAATCACTCTCCCCCCAACCAGTCATTCGCACCATGCATACCACATTCGCTCTACTCACACACTTGGGCCGCTGGCGCCTCACTCATTCCTCACCACTTTCCATTTCACAACTCACACCAACACCTATACTCCATCCTTCCTAATTAATCCCCTAACTAACTCGTGCTCCCTCGTCATCCCTTAAAACTCATGCACGTTCCATTTACTCTACGTGCTAAGCTAGTCTCCACTACACATTTCCAGTCTGTCCGTGTCTCCAAAATCCAACAATTCCCAATTTCCTAAATCTAAACTGAAATCCCTCTCACTAATCCATTCCAGCGGCTCCATGAGGTACAACCCATGTCCCCATAGAAGCCGGTCTAACTATCGCTATCCATCCCCCTAACTAGTACTTCCTGTGCCCCAAACAAGGGGGTCTTCCACCCCCTGCCTGGGGCTCATGTACTCGCAGAAAGGTTCTGCGAGCCTTGCGCCTCTGCACGGAGCGCTGTTCCAGCTCCGGCTACTCCGATCGGCCAGGGCGGAGTGGTGATCCGGGGCCGTTTGCTCTCCCTGCGCGGGCGTTACAACGCCACTGCAGGTGGCCCTCCTTGCCACAGTTAAACACTTTGCCTGGTAGGTGTGCGCCTCCGGTATCTGAATTAACCCCTCTCGTTCGAATTGGGGTACCTCCTGATGGCTCATCCCCCGCCCTTCCTGGGCTCGACCACTTCTCCCTAGATCTCTCGAGCCGACGGCGATCAGGCCCTGGACCATCTTTTCCAACCGCGCCTGGTCCCCAGGGTCGCCCCGGCTCCCAGCGCACCGTTGTTCACGGGGCCACCTGCCGGATTGCCACTGCATGTCGCCCAGCCCCTCCAGCCGGCAACCTGATGCCTCCCAACGGGCCTGCAGTGTCAGCCGCCTTCTGGAGGTTCTCCGGGCGCCATGTGGTCAGTATTGACGCGATATCGGTGCCCGCAAGCGCCCGGACAAAATGGTCCAGGAGCGAGCTCCTCCCGGTACTCCGGTGCCATATTCGCTTGTGCGATCCCACCGCGCGGCGAATATCGTGCGCCAATTCCCCCATCGTCTCATGGGGGTGTCGTTTGCGCCCACTGAGCTGAGCCTTAACAAGCTCGCCTGCTGTTCCATACCAATTCGTTATTTAGGGCCGAATAGAGGTCTGCCAGTGTTGCCCTTCCAAGGGTATGTGGTCAGACCTCGGATGCCGCACCCCGCAGTGCCGCCGTGAGCTGTTGCCATGCCCTGGCACCTGGTCCCAGCCGTGCCTCTGGCCACGCAGTAACTGGGCCAAATACGCCCTCAGGTCCGTCTTCCCATCATACGGAGGCAGTGGCACCTTCTGGCCTTTCGGGGTCCGAACACCACCTCCAGTCCCTGAGGGACACATGGAGGGACGGACCCCCCAGATTCCAATGGTTGCCTACCCCGCAGAGCCGAGCCATTCGCGCCCGGGGAGTTTTACTACCCCGTCTGCGTCGGGACACATGGAGGACGGACCCCCAGATTCCAATGGTGCCTACCCCGCAGAGCCCGAGCATTCGCCCGGGGAGTTTACTACCCCCGTCTGCGTCGGTGCACACTCCGCACCGTCTGCTTACTCCCCCATGCATCAGACTCCGCATTCTGCATACTCGCAGGAACAGTCATACTGGGGGCCGCATTAGGCCAAGAGACCCCGTGCCTCTGCCCTCCCCAAACTCGCATGCACACCCCCGTGTTGTGCAACCCCTTACCTCGTTCGTGACATGGGCCCCACCTGGTTACGACTGCTCGAGGAGCGTATTCTCTCCCCTGTTCATAAGGAGGCCATCCTGCCTCTTACACCGGGTCTCAACACAGTCCACCACACTCTACTTCATATCCTCTACCTTCCCCTCCATTCGTGCTTGCACGTCTTTGCTTTTTCCAAGTCGTCCTTAACCTTCTCTACCTCCCCTTGAGTCTCTACCAATCCACCTTTTACCAATTAACTTCTTCTTCTGTCTCTTTTATATGTCTGTCAGTCGCACTCCATTCCCTGCGTCTCTATCTCGGCCTTCCGTCCATCTCTTTAACCATTTCAGTCATCTCTTCATGTCTCTTCTCGCACCTCTGTTCTACAACCTCCAATTCGTTCCTTCCTTTCCCCGGTTTTCTCTAATTGTTCTATCGCCGTCCTGTCTTCTCTATTTCCCCCCTTAGTTGATTTTGTCCTTCTTGTACTTTTTCCATTCCTGTCTAACCGTTATTATTTCACCTGTCACATCCTTCTTACCCACCTCCATCGCGAACCACACACCTTTTACACTCCCTTTCAACTCGTTCACCTCCCCTCGTATCATGCCGATCTCCTTCGCCATTTTGCCTTTTGCTTCCTCAATTCTTTCTTTAGTGCCCTTTGCCCAGCTGGATATCCAGCCCCATGCTCTGCATCTCACCCGCAGTTTTTGCATATTCTCATCCATGTTTTTATTCATGCCCTTCATCTCGTTTCCATCCTGCACGCATTTTCATTTATGTTGTTTTTCATTTGTTGCGCATTTTCATTTATGTTGTTCATTGCCTGCAGCACCCGCGCAAGCATTTCCCCCACTTGGCTGATCTCAGCCAACCCGACGAAGCCGAATCGCCTCGGTCAGTCGCGGATCCGCCGGGGACCGGGGAGGGATTTTGATGGAGGAGGGGAGGGGGGGTGTCATACACCGCGGCCCCGCCGCTGCGCCATTGCAGCCTCTGCATTTATTTGCGGGGAATAGTTAACCTGCATAATGGGAGTGTCATGCATGTCATTTCGTCTGAGCCATTGATTCTAACATTTCCAAATCCATTCCTAATCCCTCCTGCCCCTGCTCACCTTGGCTGAACATTTTACGTGCTGGGAATAAAATTTATAATGCTCGTAATTTGGGGACACGGGGGGGGGGGGGGGGTTTGCTCCGTATACCCCTGATCCGACTCCGTGAATTTTGCTACGGAGGCGGAGGGGGCCGAATCGCACTCTTGACTACCAATTGTTACAGATTCGAACCTACAAATTTACGGAGGTGGATGGGTTCACACCCACTCCTGACTACCAGTGTTACAGGCCGGGGGTCTCGGCCGCCAACCGACCGCTCTGAACGGAGCCGCAAGTCGAGTCGGCGGAAATATAGATCGCCGCCGGATAACTCCGAGCGACGGGTCCTTGTACAAGAACCGAATACGCCAATCGGTAGATCACGTGGGGTAGGGTCGATTGCCAATCTTCAATGTACCTAAATACCCACGTGATCCAACTACCGGGGTATTCCACCCTCGACGGATCTCGTACGGAACAAACCGCCGAGGCGAGCTTGTCTCGTGCGCGATTCCGAGCGCGCGTAATCGCCGAGAACCGTCGGTCCAAATGCCCCCTATTACGGCAAACCAACGGCTTTCTAACTCCCAACACACGAAATGTTCAGTCAATGAGGGAATGGACGAAGCGGGCAGGTTTACATTTACACAAGACATTTATTATAATGAAACACGTATGCAATTAACAAGCAACAAAAGAACTACAACCGTCTATAAGCAATTATTAATGTACAGTCACTTACACAGTTTTACTTACGGGACTCGCGCCACAAACATTCATTCGAAAGAAAAGCAGGAAAAAGACCCCATCAAAGGCAATGGGGTCAGACTGGACCTCTTGGGTCTTTATGGCGTGGGACTTGGCAGACGAACGAGTCCCACGAGACCGTTGCAGGTTACCTGCACCCTCGTGGTGTCTGGCTTGGGCGACCCACGATGCTCCTTCCCCACAGCAGCTAGCGTAGCGCGGTCGAGCTCGGGCCTTCCGTGTGGCAGGCGAGCTCTCTCCGGCACTCCACACGAACGCGCGGTTTGCACGACAGCCGGCAAGGCTGCGCTCCAGCTCGCGTCTCCTTCGCGACGCCCGGACTTCCACGCAGCTCCTTGGCTTCTGGGTTCTCCCGACTCCCCAACTGCCGAAGCAAAAAGCTTACTCCTCCCACGGACTCAGCACGAACTCTGCCACGGGACTCCCACGAGCTCTTTTGGGATTCTTCTCACGGGACTTGCCACGAACTCTTTCCACCAACTCTTTTTGGATTCTCCGGAGATTCTCCTTGAACAAAGAAAAGATGTCCTCTTTATCCTTTGCACCCCCTCCCCCGCACCCGGCGTGACTCATGCCCTCGTGATCCACCCCCGCTCAACCACGGGTGGGAGGGAGTTGTTGACGTCACCGCAGGGTTCTTCTTCCTCTTCGCAGAAGAGGGGGAGGGACGTCTCCATTGTTTCTTCCCTAACTATTAAATCGATCCGCAGCGCATCTAATCGATTTCAAAACATTAAACAATGGGAGGGTGAGCTATCTAGGAACATGCACTTAACGACATAGTGACTAAGGGAACTGTATGTTGGTGCGATTGAATTCCAAATTCGTAACAGTATTTATCGACCTGGAAATTAATCAATTCATATTTCCATTGGACTATTCTTCATTGAAAGGATGGTCCTGTGTGAAGCCCCTGTTGGTTTTACCCTATTTGAAGGGTAAAGTTTCTCCATGATCTACATTTCATGTCTGTACCATTTACACTGTAATAAACGTTGCTTTGTTGTGTATTTCTTTATATTGCAGGAAACTGCAGCACACCAGCTCGCGTTCATTCAGGAGTCCTTAACCCTGCCAGACATGGCCAATCCACATATCTTGGAACGTCTCCTGAACAGATGAGACCCGCAGCAAAGACGCCGCCAATCCACTGATCCTCAAAGGGATCACATTGTACTTTCGTCATTCAAGCAGGAAAAGCAAAATATTGAACAGGCTGCCCATCAAACATCCCATGAAGATGCTGTGAATGATAAAGTGTTTGCCAGGATGTACCAGGAAAAGGAGTTACTGTTATTTCGATATTTCCACAATATCTCGCTCTCTATGGAAGAAAGAGAGAGTGAAGGAACCGATTGTTTGCACGACGGCCGGTGTTATTGTAAAACGACATTGGAGTCTCCAATCGTATTACGTAAACTTATCGCTGCACTCAGGTGAGATGGGACATGGT
>CM068965.1:8984619-8998338 GCA_035128595.1 Eptatretus atami
AACACTTCTTCCCCAAATGTCATCCTGCCCTCTCAATCCTGTCAGCCATGAAGGATGACGAGGGTGAACGGCAGCATCTCATCGACGGAGGCCTGAGGAGGAGGACTCTGAGGCAGAAGAGGACGAGTCACCTATATGACTCACATATCTGGGATGCCAGAGAGAACTCTGGGCACCAGAAACTGAGGCAGAGGAGGGTGAGTCACTATATGGATTACCATTCTGTGAGGGCATGTGCATTGATCGTCACGTAGCATCTTTTTCTCTGTACACTGTGAGCAAGAGCTTGAAACTGGTGCTTGGTATGAATGTTGCTTTAGGAGAGCGAGCTTTGATGTCATCATGACGGTGAATGAGTTTTTATAGGTCCAATGTCGTTGGTCAAGGCAGACTGGAGCGTCACCCAGTGCTGGCTCGACAAAACGATCTCGAATGGCTATCGAATTCGTTTGATCGGGAACATCAAAATCATCGGACGGGTCGACGAAAGGCCAGTGCTTGGGGACTCACAGTTAAACTCGGATCAAGTTAACGGCTTGTCGGATTTAGCAGGCCCACAACACTGACAACTCACCACTCAAAACCTGGTTCGTTAACAGGGCTTCTGCATCACCACTTGTCTTGGCATCAATTATTCCTCCCATGCACTTTCAAGCAGCTTTGCCGTGCACACCGACATGTGGAAATGAGCTCTGTTAAAATGGCCTTATAACTTTACCGTGAAAAAAACAAATCCACATTGCGTACAACAAAAAGTAAACGTCCCAAATGGTTCCCTATGAATGTAATCTCTGCTGTCGACTGTGAATTTTCTATCAAGTCCCTTGAACGAAGCAAACACGGAGAGATTTAAAGGCAAACTTTTTTTTTTCGATTTGCCAGAAATGGAGATTTCGCCCAATTTTACCGTTCCCAGCTCGCGAGTGAAGCATAAAAGGATATTACCCCTTCGGCTCGTTATAAAAAAAATAAAATTGTACGTGATGGCAGGCAGTTTTGGAAAATTTTTCCTTCCAAGTTTCCAGCGTCGTCAAATGTGAACATGAATTTACTGGAAGGTGAGTTAGCTTGGTGTTATAACTTCTAGAATGTGAAAGATATATATTTTTCGATCATATCTGTAGGAAGTCTTGGTGATAATGAATTGTTTCGCATTTATTTTATTAAGATCCGCAAAATGGGAGGCTTGGAGCCGGTATGGAAATCAATCACATCCGGAAACGGAGGCATCTGATGAACAGACCGATATTACGTGGTTACATCTTGACCTTCTAGAACACACAATAATTTACTTTATTTTCTCGTAAATCTGGATTAGAATGGAAGTTTCTGAAAACTTTAATTGTTATTTCATTGGTGTTTTATGAAATGAAACATTTATTACGTGGATGAACGGTTCTAAGGGTCGAAGGTACTTCCAATTAGAATGTCATGGAATAGACGAACGATTATAATCAACACAAAAGACACCCCACACACACACCACAGCACACACACACCCACAACACACACAACACAACACACACACACACAAACTTTTAATTCTGAAACAAAATGACATGTTTATTTCAATGGCTTGCCTGTTGGCAACGTAGATAAAGCTTTTCATTGTGGGACTGATGGATTGTACGCGATGGCGTTTAAAGTGATGAAAGTTGTGATGCGTGGGATTTAACAGCTTCATTTTTGAGTCCCCCTCCTGATGGGTTCAGATCTGTGATGAAAATACCTTTTGTCCTGAAAGATTAATGATTTACAGCTTGGACATAATCAAATACTATAAAACATTATTTTTTAGTCTCGATGGATTCCTTCCTTCAGTACTATTGTGCAGATATGGAACCTTGTACACACACAGCCAGAGTGCCGTTAGTTCAGCTTATTTCGTAAGTATGGTGTTTTAAAGTTAGAATCCATCCCCTATGTCTTTTACTTGGGAATTTGTGTAGTGCGCTGCGATTATTTTATAGTCAGGTTTTAAATCTCCGCTCCCCTCCACTTGTGGCCACAATGTCTTTCAGCGCTTGCGCCTCGCCTCGCGGCCTGTAGCATCGAGGCAAGGTCCTCGCGTGCTTGATTAGACTTCTCGATTGGTTCATTCCAACCCACGAGGAAAATCGTTGTTTCTCCGCAAGAGGGGTACAGACACACGTAGGAGGGGTGGGTGGCCCCGGCTCGGCATACCCCGCAGAAAGGGCGGACCAGGGGCCCTGTCCAATCGAGGCGATTCAGCGCGTTAGCCCCACCAAGGGCCCGCCCGCTCAGAGCGGTCAATAAAGATGACGCGACCCTCAGTGTGTGCGTGTCTGGGTTCTTGTGCTGTTTAGTTCGGAGAGTTCAGAGCTCAGTAGTTCTTGCGTGTCCTTGGGAGTTCTTTGGAGGGAGCAGTTTTGGAAGGCAGTTTGGGGGTGCGCTGTCGTCATTGGCTGGAGCTCTCAAGCCTGGAGTCTCCATGGCCTTCTACAAGGAGCAACCTGGATTCCGCTATCCACCATCCAAAGACTCCACGGACCAGCGGCCCCACACGTGCAGGTCGCGGGCCCAAACCGCACGAACGCGGTCAGGTACCCCGACAGAACTTGACCCCCAAGCTCGACTATTCCCCTTGGCTGCGAAGGGTGAATAAAGACAATGGGTCCTTTTTATTTTTGAGTGTGTGTCTGTATGTCGCGCCGTCTATTTAAGTAAACTGTTTAAGTGCTTTATTATTCATTGTAAATATTGCTTGCATATAGTCGTGGGAAAATAAGTCTACACTTCGTCCCTTTCTTATTTATTCCTGAAATAAATAATTATTTAAATGTTCCAGTTCGTTTCTGTCATTTCTTTGCATTTGACCAGCATGGTTCGGATTGAGAATAGTGAGGCCGTTCGGGCCGGGTAAATTTGCTTTCATTTGACCGACGGATCTTGGTAACCCCGCTCGGTTTACACCCGGATTTGGCCTCGGTAGACGGCCCGTTTCCGCCCGAGGTACCGCGAGGTGTTTCCCGGTAGTTGAAAGACGTGGGTATTTAGGTATATGAAATTAGGCAATTAACCCTACCCCAGCCATCGAAATATTGGCGACCACGTCGCGCTAAGTACCGTGACCTTTTCGGAGACTTATACCGAGAGTCACGACCTAAATTTTCTGGGGTTCGGTGGGAGACGGGCTCTACTTGCTCCCCCTGGGTCGTCGTTTATCGCCACAACCCCGGTCCACAACACTGATAATCTGTGACGAAGTTCTCAGAGATGTTTTCTTTATAAGTTAAGTGCAGTTGGTCTATTAACGAAAGTAAATTAATATCGGTTTTAATTGAGTTAACATCACAAATTAATTATGCTATTGCATGATTATGCATATAAATCAAGTAAATTAAAGTATTACACATGGGCTTTGTTCACTGTAAGTTATGTTGAAATATGTCAGTATTAAGGAAGTTATTACACTTTTTAAACACGAAACACGCTGAAATTTTAGTCAAGCCTTCCCATCGAACTCTGTGTTCACCACAAGGCCCCAAAATCGACCGCTTTCTCACACTTTAAATCTATAAGCTGCCTTCATATTGTTGCGAATTCGCGGCCGCCGGCGTGGCGAACGGCCACGGTAACTCGAATCGCGGGAACGCGCCCAGGGGACAATTCAGTCGTGGACCCTCTCGGGACAACCGCCGGGAGCTAGTTCACGGGTGGGGTTTAACTTCACCACGATTTGTGCAATTGCCCACCCGCGCAGGATAGGGTTGCTCGCCAAAATTCCGATCCTACCTAAGTACTGCAGCGAATGGTCGACCGGGCGATTCGTACCACGCCACAGGCCGACTCCGGACACGAACCGCTTAGCAGGGTTCCGTTCGTGTGGGTTCAGTGATACGAGCTTGGTGTTATCGTCAGGCTCGACTGGTTCCGATTAATTACCGGGCGTTTTAAACCCACGACCGGCCCCTTAACGTGAGGCAGGGATGGAGAGGTCATTAAAGGAAGGAGACGAAGCCGGAGAGGCTGGAACAGTTCAACAAAACAAAGCACTTTTATTCCACCGGCACACGGAAGCACGTATATACAGCCCATACAGATCGAAATGCACATTAAAAGCGAAGAAGGGTTAAAACCGACTCTACGCTGTACACACGGCAACACTTTATACAGTTATTATTCACCAGACGCGCCAACCACACATTTACACAAACAAAAAAGAAAGAACCCACCCTCACAGACAAGGAGCCAGCAGGCCAGTAGGCCAAATGGTGTGGGGCCTGGAGGAGCGCCAGGTTCCGCGAGACCGCGGGAGGTCTTACCCGCGTCTTCGTGACGCGTTGAGCGGCAAGCCGCAAAATGGACCGCGCCGCTGTTGCCCGACTCCGTTGGCCCTTGGCGTTGCTCAGTTTGCCACATGTTTGGGGTGGGGGGACGGGGCCCCTTTGCACTATCTCAGCGCGCGGGGAAGGGGGAAATTGTTGATGCCCGGGGGGAGGGGAGTGGCTGGCTGGCTGGGTCCCGAGGACGAAGACGAGCGATCCCCCACACCGCACCTCGTCGCCGACCGACCGTCCTCCTTGCCTCAGGACCCGAGCTTCTTGCCTGCAGCTCCACCGCGCGCACTCGAACTCAACTCCACAACGCAACGCTTTTGTCTCCAAAGCAACTCCTCGACGACACATCTCTTCACCTGGTAATTCTCGCGGCCTTATATGCGGCAGGGAGAGCCAAATATGCAAATTCCAGGATCAGAACGCGATTGGAGGCGGGGCCACGCCCGCCCCCCCCCCCCGGTCAGCCATTGGCGGGGTGCAAAAATTGGCGCGTGAACCTCCCCTGATCCTAAAAATTTGCATATACGGACTTTCAATACACGGCGCTTGGAGGCGGGCCAACCGCCTCGCGCTCGCCCATTGACGGAGGCAGAAGTGGGCGTTGTGCATTTACTGATCCCGGATCGACGAGTCTTCGGCCTTCACTTGCGAAACGGCTCCGGATTCACGACGTTTTGGTGTTGGACTGGTGGTGTTTGGCAATGGCAGTAGAAGCGATGTGTGGGATGATAGATTTGAAGGTAAAGGCGAAGGTGGTGGAGGGTCTTCCTGTTTGGTAGAGGGTTTGGCGTTCTGGTGTTGTCTGAGGGTTGTGAGCGTGGTTGTAGTTGTGTTGACGATGGCTGGCGTTGGTGGGGAAAGGTAGATTGTGTGTGTTGATGGCGGTTGAGACGTGGTGGTTCAAAATAACGACAGAAAAAGGAAAAATGGCTAAACTTCAAGCGTGCGCAGCCCGGATGAATCAACATAATTCCTCTATACAACGGGTTTGGGCATAAACTACACATGTACTTACAGAGATATCTCACCTGCCGGAGCCCTTTATGGTGTTAATAGCGAATTTCCACCAACGGTAACAATATTACAATGAACAAGCATTTACACGTTCATTTTAATGTTTTTTTTCAATGATATGATTTACAGTTTATATTGATCTCTGTTGAAAAAATTACTTCACGTTTCCCAACACCCATCCATCGACGAATTACAAACAAACCTCGATTTACCTCAACTAATCTCATGTTTACCTCAACATATCTCGTGTTTACCTCATATATCTCGTATTTTACCTTCAACATATCTTCATGTTTACCCTCAACAATATTCGCATGGGTTACCTCATTATTAGCTCGTATTCTACCTCAACATATCTCGTGTTTTACCTCAACATATTCATGTTACCTCAATATATCTGTAATTTACCTCAACATATTGCTCATGTTTCCCCTCACATATCTCGTATTTACCTCAACATATCTCGTATTTAACCTCAACATATCTATGCTTTACCTTAAACATATCTCGTATTTACCTACATATCTTATTTTACCTCAACATATCTCATGTTTACCTCAACATATCTCATGTTTACCTCCAATTACGATCTCACTGTTTACCTCAATATATGTCGTGTTGTACCTCAACACTATCTCATGTTATTTTAACCTTCATTATATCTCGTATTTACACTCAACTATCTCGTGTTACCTTTCAACATATCTCATGTTACCTTTAATATATCTCGTTATTTACCTCAACATATCTCATTGTTTACCTTCAACATATCTCATGTTTTACCTCAACATATTCTCATGTTTACCTCAACATATCTCGTATTTACCTCAAATAACTCATATTTACTTCAACTATCTCGTGTTTACCTCAACATATCTCATGTTCTTACCTCAACATATCTCGTAATTTACCCTCAGCATATCTCGTATTGTTACCTTCAACAATATCTTGTAATTACCTCAACTATCTCGTTATTTACCTCAACATCATCTCGTAATTTACCTCAGCATAACTCGTATTTTTACCCTCAACATATCTTCATGTTTTACTTCGAAATATCTGTGTTTACCTCAACATATCTCCGTATTTACCTCAAACACTATTGTTACTTCAACAATATCTCCGTATTTTACTCAACATATCTCGTATTTACCTCAACATATTGTATTACTTCAACATTATCTCGTATTTACTTCACATAATCTGCGTAGTTACCTCAACATATTGTTTACTCAACATATCTCGTATTTACTTTCAATTATCTGCGTATTTACCTCAGCATCTCTATTTTTCCGGCAATTCGCTGTTTTCGAACCATGCAGCCCGACTTCTCTTCTTCTATCTATCTTTCTTTTTAAACCATTGATGTGGCGTGATCTATGATTTAAAAAAAAAAATTGGCGATGAGATGTCTTGTGACACTGAAAATTAACAAGGACAAATTGTCCAAGAGCCGCGTCAGAAAGTTTGTCTTCACCAGAAGAAGAACAACGCGGAGCTTCTTTCGAGCCAGCGTTCGCCACCGCGAGAGGCTTAAAGGAGCAATCTGTCTGATTGAATTCGTTAGGAACACGGCTGAAGCACGTAGACGCGGAGGTTAGGCGACCAAATTCACATCGTTCGTTGCAGCCGCTTGATTTCTGGGTGACTGGAACGTCCAATACAGGATTTAATTTCATGGAGTCTCCGCCACCACCTCAAGGCTCTTAATTTTTTCACATTGATCCATCCTTAACGAGTTTTTTCTGCACACCGTGGATTCTCTTAACCTCTCGTCGGTTACGGAAAATCTGGGAGTTTTGGAGTAAACAAGTTCGAATGCGAACAACCCCGTGGGAGTTCATTCGTACAAACTCTTCAGGTGAACGACAGCACACGGGGGACCACAGGTTGGTTTTGACTATTTGTTAAGATTCTTCATCGCATCGAAAAGAAACCAGAACGTGCCTCACAGAGTTGAGCCAGAGTTTCCACATCATGCATTTGTGACTTAATTTTGCGTTGGAGCATCTGCCGAGCACACTTTAATTACCTTTTTTTCTAATAACATTTGTAAGGAAAATGGGCCGAAAGAGCCGTAATCTCGGCCCAAAGGGCAGAATCGCACATTGGGCTCATGTTAATAGCCTGGAGGAATGGTCTTCCAGAATATTACCTGTCAATTTTCATCGAACTTCTGTTCACGAATAATGGAGAAATAGACGTTAAAATGGGACTGTACACAAGAAAAGAGAGAACGGAAGCGGCTGCCTTACGACCCCGTGGGTGGAAGACCCCGTGGGGTGGAGACCACGTGGGTGAAGACCGACGTGGAGGTCTGTAAGACCCCGTGGGTGGAAGACCCACGGGCGGGGTAAAAACAAAAACAAAAGTTCTTGCGTTCTGAGAGGGCGAGCATGACAGCCAGTCGCTTTCCACCTGGGATCGCGCATTAATATATATTTTGCGTTCTTATTGAAAAATATCAAGTGATGTTGGCGAAAACATCTGGATCCAGCTAAATGTTCTGGGTTCCCACGAGAGCCTCACCCTGGACCGGGACGGGGCTGTACCCAAACCCTGGCGGGGATCTGCGGAACGGGTCCTGGAACATCTGGACATCGCCACGTTGGTGTGCTGGGGAAGATACACCAATTACGTTGAAAACTGTCGTGTCTCTATCACGTATTTTTTATTTTACAATGTATCGTAGAGGCTTTGTCGAAACAGCTGTACCTAATATCCATTGAACGAGGCAGGAATGAGCAAGGACAAAAGGAACAGTGGAGAGCGGGGGGGGAAAAAACCATTCAAGCAGCAGTTGAAGGCCAACGTGGAGTCGACTTGGATCAACCACAGGTGAGGAAAAAGAAGGAACAAATGCAAGATGGGACCATTTGAATTGGATTTTGCGGAGTTTCACAAGAAGGTGCTGATGGTGAATCAAGTGGGTGCAGAAACCTGGGGAGGGGGGGGGGGGGGGACAAAGGCAGGGAAAGAGCAGAAGGTGTAAGACCAGAAAGGAGGCGGAAGAAAGGCAGAGCCACAAAGCTTTCCGATGGGAAAACCTAGATGCACCATCGACAATCGGTTTCATCGATGCGGAATTTCTAATAATCTGAAAGCTTGGTTTCCATGCAATCAATGTGAACAAGATGTGAAGCAGGGGAGCCAGCAACGGTGGGGAAGCATTCTCTATCAAGCTGCAGAAAAGGCCTTCTGTAGGGGGGGAACAAAAGGAGTGGGCAAGGTGTGGTTAAGGATGGAATTTGTATGATGGAAATAATGCCCAGTTTGCGGGCTGGCTTGAGGGTCACTTTGAAAGATCATTGGTTTCCAATAATGAGAACTCAGCGAGTTTTGAATACCGTTTCTCCAGAGGATTGGTTAAGAAAGTTATGGGAGGTGTTACCAAGATGGGTCCTTTCAGAGAGAGATAGTAGGAGATTGTGATTTGTGGGTGCAGGTTCTGACGGTTGAGTGGATGGAGGAGTGGAGTTGGGGGGGGGGTTATGGTGAGGTGATATCAATGAAAATCGTTAAGGAGCGGATCATAATCGAACGTAGAATCGAGAATGCAGTCGTTGGAGTGATTCAAGTCGAAGGTGAGAAATTGCTAACAATAGGATAACGTTGTGATCCCGGATAGAAACAAGACAGAAGCAAGAATGCACTTTCTATCGGAGGAATGGCTGCCAGGCTTTGTAACAATAGGAAAAAAACTCATTTTCATTGCAGTGGTGAGGAGGGAATGGGAAGAAAGTGAGAATGGGAGGCGGAAGGCTGCATAAGTGGGAGGGGAAGGTAGCGTAAGAGAAATGAAGGCAGTACACAGGCAGGAAAGGAAGTGTGATTGATGCTGCATTCGCATCCCTCACATGCTTCCCATTTCCTCCCCTTTCCTCATGCTGCTCTTCCTCCCTCCCCATGCTGCCCTTCTTCCTCTCCTCTGTTTCCCTTGTGCCCACTTCCCCTCTCTTCCCCCCTCACATTAGCCTCCATCCCCTCCCTAACTGCCTTCTTCCCCCTCTCTCACACTTGCTTTTTCCCTCCTTCCCCATCTGCGTCTCCTCACGCTGCCTCCCTACTCACTCACGCTGCCGGTTCACTTCCCTGTTCACATCACGCTGTCCTCTCCGTCCTGTCCCTCCCCACCTGCTCTCCACCCCCACTCAGTTCCTTCACCCCTTCATACGCTGTCTTCATCCACTGCCTTCCCTCCCCTCTCGACAAGCATTCCCCTTCCCCTCTCACAATATCCTCCTCCCAAACTACTTCTCTACTCCACCCATGGACATCTACCAGTGAACTCCGCGTGCTGGTAAATAATGTGCTTTGTTTTATGGTTTTGTTCAAATGCCTGATGTTATTGACTGGCTTGGGACTTAAATTTATGAGTTCAAGCCCCTGTTTCATGTTTGAATTAACACCAGGTTGGTCTTGATCTGCCTGTCACTTTCTGAGTTGGGCCTTTGATTACATCAGACTTGCATCGATGGAGTCGAGTGACCCCAATAGTGTGTAAAGGTGTGTTTTTATCTTTGCTTGGTTGTTGTGGCGGGGGAGGGGGGGTGCAGTCTCCAACTATTTACAGTTTCCTTTAGCCTACTTCTCAGTCCCGTTCCTGTCCCACATTTTCCAATGCAGTGAGGTGTTTGAATTAAAGCAGAATGTATGTTTTTGCTTACGTGCACGTAAGCTGGGCGTTTTATTATATTTTGCCCTATACGCTGCCCATTAATTTGTCAGCATCAGAAGAATCATGGTTGCATGATTGGAGAACATAGACGCTGGTAGAGGGGGTACACTGCTAATATTGAACATGGTGGATTAACGATGGATCCAATATTTATTAAGCATTTGGTATTTCAGGAATTTTTTAATTTGAAGTGAAGTGGGTATTCAATGCTTCAACAGTTAAAATAGGTCCGTCTTCCGGGAGCTCACTGGAATCGGAGCAAACAGTCGCTTCAACACACCCCCCCCCCAATCCCCCCACAGAACCCCCTCGACTGAAATTTTACTCATTGGACTATAGTCAAGCTCAGCTTATGCGTCGAGCAGTGTCCGAGGTGGTCACTCAGCAGTTGAGTGCAATCGTTTCAGTTAACACTTCAGTCATTAATTGCTTTGATACGCCCACTGAAGGAACACGACAACGCCGACGAAAAACAGATATGCCAGGAAAAATTGAAAAACACTGGGAGAAATCAATGAACTAAACGATACAGGCCGCAAAGTAAAAAGGCATCAGAAAAAACCGCCATATTACGCCCACCAAAACTTGCGAAATACATCCACGACAAAACGCATATACGCACAAAACTGCACATCATGACAAAACCATGAATACTGCCGGTGAAACCGCGAATGCACGTGAATACACCGCGATAACAGTGAATAAATATCCTAAGCCAACCTGGGTTTTAATGATTTAGTTCGAAGTGGAGTATTCCTTGGTGACCTTTCCCGATGCCCATCGTAGGTGGAGCTGCCTTGCTGCCCATGACCCCCGATCTTCTTAATGACTGTCTACCACTCATCGAACCATTTTCTCAGGTTCGCCACAATGCAGGGCAACCCCTCCGCTGGACCCACCATTGTTTGCAGTGCTCCACCTGCCTTCACAGTTCACTGGAGTGGCCTCACCCCACACACGTGGGCTCTCTGGTTCTCCAAGGCTGCAGTGCGGCCGCCCGCTCATTGCTGGCCGGGTGAGCAAACGACGCAGGTTGTGCCCTGGGTCAAGGGTCTGCGGAGGGCCTGGATTAAAATGGTCAGGGACAGGCTTCCTTGGCGACGCCCCCCCATCGCCCGCATGGCATATCCTACCGCGTAGCGAATATCAATCGGCCAATCCATTAGTCTCATCGGGCTTTCTGTTTGTACCGTGAGCTGAGCTTTAACAGCTTGTGATGTTGTTCTCTTCCATATCGGGTATTGTAGAGCTTACAATGAGGTTGGCACTGACACCACACCATCGAGGTATGGTTGCTTAGTCTCTGACTGCCGCACGCGCATTTGCCACCAGTGCACCCCCAACTTTAGTCTGTCTGTGTTCCACCCTTTGCTTGAGCCAATGCACCTCAACTGTGGCTAAAAGATGCCTCTTGCATCATGACAGGGGTCCACTGGGCACCACTCGTGTTCCTGGGTTTGGATGCCACACAGCAGTTGTGGGCAATGCGTGGGAAAGCCCTCGATCCTACAGCATGCGCGAACAATCGGGCTCACCCTCTCACTTCAAGCTAATGGCTACCTGTCTGTGTCCATGCATGTCCGTGCTCTCCCGCACTCCATTCCACTTATTCCGAGCACGCACTGCCCATCAACTCGCTTTGGCACACATCCATGCCACTCATCATCTAAGAAACCCCGGGTCTCCCCCCCCCAAGGTTTCAACAACACCTTATTCGACACCATGCACCGCTCGCTGTCGGCTCCACCTCTTTACTTGAACTGGGAACTCACTCCTCCTGGTTCATTTCGAGGTATCTATATACCCTCTCCAAACCTGTAACCTGCATTGTTATCTTGATATTTAAGCTTGTTTCCAACATGTTCTCATCATATTGCCTTGAATTTGCTTTACCCTTCCACCATCTCTCTTGTTCATTCCGTCTTTATCTAATGCTCGCCTTCTTATTTTATGATTCCCACTTGGCTCCCTCAAGTTCCTCTTCCAGAATACTTTTGTTCTTATATACTCTTTCATTCTCCGTGTCCTCGTCACCATATGGTTTTCCTTTATCCTGTTCCTTCTTTTGTTCTATCGTTTTGTCCCCTCTCCTCCTAGTTTTCTGGGTACCTTGGTCATGCTCACCTTACATTCTTTCTTCGATTGCTATCAGTTTCCCATTTGGTTCATTCTGGGCGCTTTTTCAATTATTTTATCACCTCCGTATTTACCTCTATTCGATTCTGTTGTTCCTGCCCTTCCTTTTAAGTCCTTTTATCTCCGTCTGTATTTTATTCTGTCATTTTGATCTGACCACTCATCTCTTCCCAGACACTGTCCACACACCCCCTTTTCTCAATTCAACCTCATCCCATACAGTTTGGCCTTTAATGCCAATCGATCACAGTTTGCCTTCAACTTCGCCTGTCCTAGCATCCATTTTTTGCCCATCGCTTTCCATGTCACATCTGAGGCCATCACCATTCGCCTTTGATCTCCACCTGTCCGAGAATTCCATTTTTTTGCCCATCGTTTGCCAAGCCCTAACTCCATCGGTGCCATTAATCATGTTCTCATGAACAGCATCATCTCATCGTTCCGGATTTGCGATGGTGTGCTGATCGATATCCTGCACCATGTTTTTTTCCGGGGGAATGGGGTGGGTGTCTTTCGAGCTTCTATTTGGTATTTCCATGGTGCACCCCTACTGCCCCCTCTCCCTCAATGTTATTGTTCATATACAATTCCTGGACCATAGGTTCCTCCCCCATATCATCATCCTCATCAAACCCATCTGGAATGATCTGCTCGGCCTTTTGCCCGACATAGCTGCACAATTACTTGTTTAACTAAAATTTGCACCCTTAATTCATGCTCCGTCACATTTTGATTTGCCCAATCTGACGGTCGTGTTCTGAGTCAGGGGTTTTAAAATATCCCACTCCTTGACACCAAATTGTCACGGATTCCGAGGTTCTAGGTTGCTTACGAGGAGAAGCACTCGGGTCCGCCGAACTCCCGTTCCTGAGCGGCCGCGGGCACAGTAACTTCTGCACACCAGCAGATTGCTAGGTAACCGATGACACATTGGATAGCCATCGGGCAGGGTTACACTGCTTTGAGGAGTCCCTATACCTGTGGACGGCCGGCTATTAGGGTCACTGCCCTCAAGCGCACACTCAGATTTGCTCCGGAGCGTTACAATGAGTGTTGTGCTGGGGCTAACACAGCAAATTATTGAGTACAACTATATTTTTTTTTTTTTTTTTTGTATAGCAACTATCCCTAACTTACAACTCATCTCATTAACTGTACTTGTGCAACTGACACTGTGTCGGAGCAATAAAGGAAAGACAACCGAGACAGATGGAAATGACAACACACAATTATTTATTACAACCACAAGCAGCAATCTTTAAAAGCAAGATGACGAGTCAAGCAAGAAAGAAAAAAGGCACATAGAGCAATTTACATCAACATTTCTTCTTATTCAGTCTTACTACAAAAGACTTGGCCATCGTCCCTCAGGGGATAGAATAAAAAGAACTTGAAAATAAAAAAGTAAATATGGGAAAAGAAACAGTCTTTTTTTTTCCTTCACCTCACATAAATAACAAGAGATGCAGATGGAAGTGGCTATGGAAGATGGACAGTGGCCATGTGACATTGAATGGGGCATTGCAGCCTTGAGGTGTTCCAGACCAGTAGGCGAGTCCTCTCTGGTGTCCAGATATGCAGGCTTGATAT
>CM068965.1:9010143-9028907 GCA_035128595.1 Eptatretus atami
GGAAGCCATGAAACCACAACAGGGGTTTAAAGCCCATTTAAAGCTTGGAGTTGAACGGAGGGTAAGACCCCCATGGTTTCGCAGCCAACTGTAGGGGAATTCGAGGTTTCCCCACGGCATTGGCCCCCACAAGGGACTTGCTGTTGTGGGCATCCAACCCCATGAAACGATGGTCCATTTGGGGCCCCGTTATTGGGATTTGCAAAGGAAGGCATTTTGGCCACCAGTTTTTGAGTTGGGCCATTGGGCTTCAAGGCCAAAAAAAGGGTTGGGAACACAGAACCAAGACGAAAGGTGGGTGGGCAATGGTGGCAAGAATGCCGCCGGTGGCGGCAGCAGAGGGGAATCGAAGCACATTACCCGATGGGTTGTGGGTGTTTCAGTGCCGGGAACCTTCTGTCAGCTTTTACAATACCGATTTATGAGAGTTTGGGAACAACATCACAAAAAGCGTGTTTAAAGCCAGCTTTCCACGGTACAAAAAACAGGAAGCCCGGATGGAGAATATTGGGGGAATTTGCAGATGATATTTCGGGCACGCGGTTAGGATCCATTGCTTTGCGGGGGGCATGGGGCTCTGCCCCAGGGGGAAATGCCTGTCCGGACCCATTTTATCCATGCCCCTTCCCCAGAAAAACCCTTTGGACTCCAGGGCCCCACCAAAACTGTTCTTGTTTTGGGCAAACCCGGCCAAGGGGCAATTGAGGCGGAGGCGGGCCGCCACTTTGCAGCCCCCCTTGGGAGACAGAGCCCACCGGTGTGTGGGGTTTTGAGCGGGTCAGTCAGTGACTGTTGAGGGCAGGGTGGGGCACTGGCAAAACAAATTGGTGGGTCCCAGGAGGGGGGTTGCCCTGAATTTGTTGCCAAAAACTGGAGAAAAAATGGTCGAGAGGTGGTTTAGGGGAACAGGCATAAGGAGATCGGGGTTCATGGCAGGGCGGCTCCACTGATTGGCATCGGGAAAAAGGGTTCCACCAAAGGAAATACTCAAACTCAGAAAAAACCTAATCCAATTAAACCCCAGTGGCTAGGATTTTTTTTTCCACATGATTATCGTCGTGTGTATTCCACGTGCAATAATTGCGGTTTTTTTTTCCCCACCGGGTATTATGGGTTTTTCATGGATGTATTTCGCAGTTTGTGGGCGGTATATGCGGTTTTTGTCGTGGGAATGTATTCGCAGTTTTTGTGGGCGTATTATTGCGTTTTGCTGAACTGCTTTTAACATTTGCGGGCCTGGCTTCGTTTTATTTCATGATTTTTCCCGGGTTTTTTGCAATTTTGGTTGCCTTGGGGGCATATTCCGTTGGTTTTTTTCGTCGGCGTGTTCGTTGGTTCTTATGGGGCCGTATTCAAAGCAATAAATGGGGACTTTTGGAATGTTTAAACTGGACTGATGCCCAACTCACTGGATGATGGATTTTCAACCTGCGGGAACCCACTTTGCCGGGAACGGCATAAAGCTGAGTGGACTTAATAGTTTTCCAGATGAAGCTAAAAAAATTCAGGGTCTGGGGGGGTTCTGCGGGTGGGATTGGGGGGGGGGGTGGTTGAGCGGGAACTGTTGGCTCCTGATTTTCCAGTTAGCTCCCGGAAGACCGCGGACCTATTTTAACTTTGAAAAAGCATTTAATTTAACCAACTTTTTCCCTTCAAAATAAAAATTCCTGAAACCCAAAATGTGTTAATTTTAATATTGGATGTCCATCGGTTAACCAACATGTTTCAATTAATTAGGCAGTGCCCCCTCTACATGCATCTTGGTTCCAATCATGGGGCCAACCATGGATCTTTCTGGTTGCTGGACCAATTTATGGGGGCGCGGTAATTAGGCAAAAAATATTAATAAAACCCAGTTAGTGCACGAAAGGCAAAAAAAAACATTTAACATTTTTGCTTTTTAATTTCAAAAACCACCTTCACTGCATTGGGAAAAAGTGGGGGGAAGGAATACAGGGATGTTAAAAAATAGTGAGGGACTTGCACACCCCCCCCCCCCCCCCCGCCCCCCAAAAAACAAAACCAGCCAAAAGATAAAAAACCCACACCTTTACACACTTAATTGGGGGTTCAAACCTCTTTGATCCCTGGTAGCAAGGTTCTGATTGTTAAATCAAGCCCCAACTCAGGGGAAAAAGATGCAGGGCAGAGGTTTTCAACCACCAAAACCTGGTGTTAATTTTTCCAACAGTAAAAAAACAGGGGCTTGAAACTCATTAAAATTTAAGTCCCAAGTGCAGTCACTAACAATTTTCAGGGGATTGTTTTGAACAAACACAAAAAAACCAGGCACATTTATACCAGGCACGCGGGAGAATCCAACTGGTAGATGTCCATGGGGGGATAGGAAAGAGGTAGTTTGGGGAGGGAGGATATTGAAGAGGGGAGGGGGAAATGCTTGCGAAGAGGGGGGAAGGCAGTGTGACGGAAGAAAGGGAAGGGGCAGGTTGGGTGAGGAAGTGAAAGGCAGCGTCAGTTTGGGAGGGTGGAAGGCAGCGGTTGAGGGGAGGGAGGGGCAGTTTTACGGAAAAGGGGGAAAGGAAGGCAAGCGTTTGTGTGAAGAGAAGTGGAAAGGGCAGCGGTGTGGAGTGGAAGGGGGAGCAGCGTGAGGAAAGGAAGGGAAAAGGAAGGCCAGTTGTGAGAGGAGGGGAAGAAGGCAGTGTTGAAGAGGAGGGGAGGAGGTAATGTGAGGGAGGGGAAAGAGAGGGGAAGGTGCACAAGGGAAAAAAAACAGAGGAAGGGGGGAAGAAAGGGGGGCAGCATGGAAGAGGAGGGAGGGAATTGCGGCATTGAGAAAGGGGGAGGGGAAAATGGGAAGGGCAGTGTTTGATGGGGATGGGAGGCAGGCATCATCACAACTTTTCCTTCCTTTCCTGTGTACTGGGCCTTCATTTTTCCCTTACGGCTTAACCTTCCCCTTCCATTATGCAAAGGCCCTTCCCTTCCTTTTCCACCCACTGTTCTTTCCCATTTTCCCTCTTTTCCTCCACCATGGCCACATGAAATGGGTTGGTTTCCTATTGTTCAAAGGCCCTTGGCAGGCATTCCTCGGATAGGAAAAGGCATTTTTCTTGCTGTCTTGGTTTCTAATTTTCCCGGGTATCAACCAACGTTATCCTATTGTAAGGCAAATCCTCCACTTGACTTTGGAAATCCCACTCCTTTAACGATTCTCATTTTTCTACTTGAATCGCTCCTTAACGATTTTCATTGATATTTCCACCTTCCACAAACATAAAACCCACCCCCCAAACTCCCCCACTCCCCGCATTCCCCAACACCACCAAACCCCTTCCCACCCACAAAAAAAAATCCCAACCCCAATTCTCACTATTCTCCTCTGAAAGGGGGACCATTGGTAAAAATCTCCCCATATTACTTTCTTTAAACCAATCCTCTTGAGGGGAAGGTTATTCAAATCCTTGAGTTTTCATTATTGAACCATTGATTTTCCCAAATGTTTGACCTTCCAAAAAGGGCCAAAGCCCACCAACTGGGCATTATCCATTCATAAACAAAAAAATTCTTCCTTGGCACAACCTGGAAAAAAACTCTTGTTCCAAACCTTACAAAAGGGGGGCCTTTATTTGCCAGCTTGATTTAAGAGGAAAACTGCTTTTAACCCCACCTTGGGCTGGCTCCCCTGCTTCAAATTCTGTTTTCACATTGGGATGCCATGGGAAAAACCCAAGGGGCTTTCAAAGATTATTAGGGAATTTTCCCCGGATGAAACCGAAGGTTCTATCGTTTGCTTTTTTAGTTTTCCATCGTAGAAAAGGTTTTGTGGTCTCTGGCTTCTTTTCCGCTCCTTTTTGGTCTCTTTTTAACACTTTCTTGCTCTTTCCCCTTGGCTTTTGGTCCCCCCCCCCCCCCCCTCCCCAGGTTTTGCACAATTTGGATTCACCCATTCAGCAACCTTTCTTGTGAAAAACTCCCAAAAATTTTCCAGGATTCCACGCTCATCTTCAATTTGTTCCTCTTTTTCCTCACCTGTGGCGTTGTTCAAGTCTGGGGGACTTTTTTCCCACGTTGGCCTTCAAAACTTCTGCTGGGATTGGGTTTTTTCCCCCGTCTCTCACTGTTCCCTTTTTGTCTGGGCTTCATCCTGGTCTGTTTCGTGGTTTAGTTACAAGGCTGTTCGGGAACCAAAGCTCTACGATACATGTTAAAAAATTAAAAAAAAAATTACAAAGTTGGATAGAAAAGGGACACGACCATTTTAACGTAATTGGTTGTAAATTTCTTCCCCAGGGCCACCACCAAAACCTGCGAGAGGGGTCAAAGGGATTGTTTTCCAGGAACCGTTCCGCAGATTCCGCCAGGGTTTGGGTACAGCCCCGTCCGGTTCCAGGTTGAGCTCTTGGGGAAACCCAACGGAAAACAAGTTAGCGGGGACTCCAGATGTTTTTCCCCAAAACATTCCACTTTTTTGATTATTTCCAAAAGAAAACCAAAAAAATTTTAATTATATTTTAATGCCGCCGATCCCAGGGGGGGAAGCGAAAACTGGTGTCATTGGCTCGCCCCTCTCAGACGGCCAAGAACCCCTTTTTGTTTTTGTTTTTAACCCGGGGGTCTTCCACCCCACGTGGTCTTTACCCAACCCCCCAGTGGTCTTCCCACCCACGTGGTCCTTTTCAACCCACGGGCGTCTTCCCCACCCCCAACGGGGTCGGAAGCACCGGGCTTCGTTATTTCTTCTCTTTTCTTGTGTTACAGTTTCCCATTTTAACGGGTCTATTTCTCCATTATCGTGAAAACAGGGAATTCGATGAAAATTGACAGGGGTATATTTCTGGAGACCCAGTGTCCAGGCATTTAAACTGGAAAGCCAAATGTGCATTTGTGCACCTTGGGGCCCGAAGGAGAAAGGAAAGGGCTTTCGGGGCCCATTTCTTAAAAAATATGTTATATAGAAAAAAAAAGTATTTAAATGTGGCTCGGCGATTTTTGGGCCCAAGCAAAAAATTAAGTTCAACAAATTTTGATGTGAAAAACTCGGGTCCACTCTTGTGGAGGGAGTTTTCTGGTTCTTATTTTTTGATTCGATGAAAAATCTATAACCAAATATTCCCAAAACCACCTTGTGTCCGGGTTTGCTGTCGGTTCACCGAGAAGTTTTGTACGAATTGAACTTTCCCACGGGTTTTTCGGCCCAATTTCGAAATTTGGTTTTCTTCAAAAAACTCGCCAAGGGATTTTCCGGTAAAAAAACCGAGATGTAAAGAATCCCACCGGTTGCAGGGGGAAAAAACGTCGGTTAGATGGATCAAATGTGGGAAAAAATAGAAAGGGCCTTGAGGTGGCCGGGCGGAGGGGGGACTCCTTGGAAAATTAAAATTCCTGTGATTGGGGAACGTTTTTCCAAGTCACCCCAGGAAGATCAACGGCTCGCAACGGAAGCGATGTGATTGTCGGGGCTTAACCTCCGCGTCACCGTTGCTTTTCAGCCCGTGTTTCTGAAAAACGAATCAATCAGTGGATTGCTCCTTTTAAGCCTCGATCGGCGTGGGCGACGCTGGGCTCAAGAGAGCTCCGCGGTCTGGTCTTTCTTTTTCTGGGTGGAAGGGAAACAAAAAAACCTTTCTGACCGCGGGCGCTGGACCCCACATTTTGTCCTTGTTAAATTCAGTGTTCAGGCAAGAACCATCTCATTCCCATTTTTTTTTTTTTAATTCATAAGATCACGCCCACATCAAATGGTTAAAAGGAAGGAGAAGGAAATAAGGGGAGAAGGAAAAGAGGAGGTCCGGGGTGCAGGGTTAAAACCAGCGGAATTGCCGGGGGAAAAAATATTTTGAGATGCTTGAGTAAATACGCAGATATATTGAAGTAAAAATACGGGAGAATGTTTGAAGTAAACCAATTATGTTTGGAGGTACAATACGAGATATGTTTGGAAGTAAAATTTACGAGATTATGTTGAAGGGTAAAAACAACATATGATTGAAAGGTAAATTTACGAGATACTGTTGAAGTAAAAATACCGATATTGTTTGAAGTAAACAAATTTATGTTGAAGTTTTTTAAAATACGAGATTTGTATGTTGAGTAAACACGAAGGATATGTTGAATAAACATAGGATATTTGTTTGAGGTAAAAAAATACGAAGTTATGTTGAGAAAATTTACGAAGATTTATGTTTGGAGGTAAAATTTTACGAGTATTGTTGAGGTAAATTACGAGATTTTGTTGAGGTTTTTAACATACGAGGATATGCTGAGGGTTAAATACGAATATGGTTTGAGGGTAAAAACATGGAGATATGTTGAGGGGTTTAAAAACCAACCGACGATATGTTGAGGTAAAAATATGGACAAGATTATGTTGAGTAAAATACGATTATGGTTTGAGGTAAAAAAACTTGAGTTTATGTTGAAGGCTTAAACCATGGAGGAATATGTTGAGGTTAAAAATTTGAGGATATGTGAGGTTTTTAAAATACGAGGGGAATATTTGAGGTAAACATGAGGACTATTGGTTGAGGTAAAAACACGAGATATGTTGAGTAAATACGAAGAATTAATGAGGTAAAAACATTGAAGGATATGTTGAGGTAAAAAACACGACATATTTTGAGGGGTAAAAACGTGAATGTAATTGAGGTAAAACATTTGAGTAGTGAGGTAAACCATGAGATATTGTTGAGGTAAAAACATGAAAGATATGTTGAGCGGTAAATACGAGATTATGTTTAGGTTTAAAACATTGAGAAGTTTGACGGTTTAATACGAGATTATGGTGAGGTAATACGGAAAGATTATGTTGGAGGGGGAAAACTGAAGATTATGTTGAGGTCTTTAAAATCGGAAAAAATATATTTGAGGGTTTGAAACATGGAGATATGTTGAGTTAAAACAACCGAAAGATATGTTGAGAAATACGAGATATTAATGAAGGTAAACATGAGTTATGTTTTGAGGTAACATGAGTATGTTGAGGTTAAAATACGAAGGATATAATGAGTAAAACACGGAGATATGTTTTTGAGGTAAAACATGAGATTATGTTGAGGTAAATTACGAGGTTTGTTTGTAATTCGGTCGGGATGGAAATGGTGTTTTGGAAACCGTGACAAGTAATTTTTCAACAGAGATCAAAATATAAACTTGTAAATCATATCATTGGAAAAAAAAACATTTAAAATGACGTGTAAATGCTTGTTCTTTTGTTTAATATTGTTTACCGTTGTGGAAATGCGGGGCATTTTAACAACCATAAAAGGGGCCGCAGGTTGAGGATTAATTCTCTGTAAGGTTTACTGTGTAGTTAGGGCCCAAAACCCGTTGATCTTATTTAGAGGGGGAAATTTATGTGGATTCTTCCGTGCTTGCGACGCCTTTGAGTTAGCCATTTTTCTTTTTCTGTCGTTATTTTTGGAATAAACCAAAAACCACGTTCCCAAACCGCCATTTCACAAACACATTCACCCCTTCCCACCACGGCCAAGCCCATCGTCACCAACTTACAAAAACCACCGCTCTCCCCAAAACCTCAAAGGAACAAAACAACCAATAACGCCAACCCCTTCACCACAGGAAGGACCCTTTTCCACCAAAAACCTTTCGCCTTTACTTTCACAAACTTCATTCCCAACCATCATCCTTTACTGGCCATTTTCCCAAAAACAACCAAACAGGGTCAACACAAAACGTCGTGAACTCCGGAAAAAAAAGCCGTTCGCAGTGGAAGGGGCCGAAACTCGTCGGATCCGCGGGATGCAGGAATGGCTAACCGCCCAACTCTCCTCCGTCCAAATGGGCGGGAGGCGCGAGCGGCTTGGGGGGCCCCGCCTCCAAAGCGCGTGTTATTGTTAAGTCCGTATTGCAAATTTGTAGGGGTTTCAGGGGAGTTCCACGCCCTTTTTTGCACCGGACCAATGGCTGACCCGGGGGGGGGGCGCGTTGGGGCCCCGCCTCCAATCGGCGTTCTGATCCTTGGAATTTGGCATAATTGGTTCTCCCTGCCGGTTATAAAGGCGCGAGAATTACAGGTTGAAGAGAGAGTTGTCGTCGAGGGGAAAAAGTTTGCTTTTGGAGGACCAAGGGAGCGGTTTGCGTGGGTGAAGTTGAGGGGCGAGTTGCGCGCGGTGGAGCTTGCAGGGCAAAGGAAGCTCGGGGTCCGAGCAAAGAGGACGGCGGTCCGGCGACGAGGTTTGCGGGTGTGGGGATCGGGCTTGGTCTCGTCTCGGGTACCCCCAGCCGCCAGCCACTCCCCTTCCCCCAGGCATTCAACAAATTTCCCCTTCCCCCGCGCTTTTGAGATTATTGGCAAAAGGGGCCCCGTCCTCCCCACCCCCAAAAAACCATGGTTTTGGGCAAACGAGGGCACGCCAGCGGGGCCACGGGAGTCGGGCACCAGCGGGCGGCCATTTTTGCGCTTTGCCGCCAACGGTCACGAAGGGACGGCGGGTAAAGACCATTCCCCGGTTTCTCGTCGGGAAACCTGGCCGCTCCTCCAGGCCCACACAACCATGTTGGCCTACGCCTGTTCCTGGGGCTTCCTTGTCTGTGATGGGTGGGCTTCTTTCTTTTGGTTTTGGTTGGTTTAAATTGTGTTGTTTTGGCGGCCGTCTGTTGAAGTAATAAAAAACTGTATAAAGTGTTTGCGTGTGTACGCGGTAAGAGTCGGTTTTAAAAGCCTTTCCTTCGCTTTTATTGGCATTTCGATTTTTCTTTTAATGGCTTGTATATACGTTGCTTTCCGTTTGCCGTGGAATAAAATCTTGTTTTGTTGAAAAAAACTGTTTCCCGGGCTCTGCTTCGTTCCTCCTTCCTTTTTTAAATTTTTGGGGACTCTCCTCCTGCTTTTTCACGTTAAGGGGCTCGTCGTGGTTAAAAAACGCCCGTTAAATTAATCGAACCGTCGGAAGGGGCGACGATAAACACCGCTCGGTTTATCCCACTGTACACGGAACGGACGCTTAACGGTTCGTGCCGGAGTCGGGCCTGTTGGCGGTGGTTACGGATCGCACCGGTCGACCCATTTCCGCGGCAGGTAAACTTAGGTATGATTCGAAATTTTGGCGAATAAGGCAAACCCTATCCTGCCCGCGGGTGGGGCCAATTGGCACGATCGGTGGTGAGGTTAACCCCCACCCGTGGGGACTAGCTTTTCCCGGCGTGTTCCGAAGAGGGTCACGGGACTGAATTGGGTTCCGGTTTCGGTGGGCCACGTTCCCGCGATCGAGGTTACTGTGGGCCGTTTCGCACGCCGGGCGGGCGGCCGAATTCGCACAATATTGAAGGGAAGTTATAGTAATTTTAGTGTTGATAAAAAGCGGTCGGATTTTGGGGGCCTTTGTGTTGAAAAACACAGAAGTTCATGGAAGGGCGTTGATCTAAAATTCAGGTGTTCGTTTGTTTCAAGTGTTAATTACTCCTTAATACTGACATATTTTCAAAACATTAAAACTTAACAGTGAAAAACCAAAGCCCATTGGGTGTTACTTTTAATTTACTTGATTTATACTTTGCAGTAATCATGCATTTAGCTATTTTTAATTTTGTTTTGGATGTAACTTCCCAATTACCGATTTATAATTTTACTTCGTTAATTAGGCCCCAACTTGCATTAACTTATAAAGAAAAACATTCTCTGGAGAACTTCGTTCACAGATTTATAAGTGTTTTGTGGGACCGGGTTCGGTGGCGATAAACGACGCCAGGGGGGGAGCGTAGAGCCGTTCTTCCCACCGAAACACCCAAGAATTTAGGGTCGTGGACTTTGGTTAAGTTCGGAAAGGCACGGGGTCCCTTAAGCGGACCGCTGGTCGCCAATATTTTCGATTGGCGTGGGGTAGGTAATTGCCCTAATTTTCAATATAACTAAATACCCAAGTTCTTCAAACTCCGGAAAAAACCACACCCCTTCGACGGGAAAAACCTCGTGCGGAACGGGCCGTCTACCGAGGCCCAATCCCGGGTGAAAACGAAGCGGGATTACCAAGAATCCGTCGGGGTCCAAATTGGAAAACATTTACCGGGGCCCGAACGGGCCTCATTAATTTCTTCAAGTCGAAAAAACCATGGGGGGCTGGGTCAATCAAAAGGGGAAAGACAGGAAAACGAAAAACTGGAACATTTTTTAAAATAAATTTATTTTTATTACAGGAATAAAAAGGAAGGGGAACGGAAAGTGTAGGACATTATCAACGGGGGGAAACTATTATGCAAAGCAAATATTTTACCAATGATTAATTTAAAAACTTAAACCAGTTTTTACTTAATTAGGGGACGGGCGCGACATTTACAGGACACCCACACTTTTCAAAATAAAAAAAGGACCCCCATTGGTCTTTATTCGACCCTCGGCAGGCCAAAGGGGGATTAGTCGAAGGCGGGGGGTCAGGTTTCTTGTCGGGTTAAACCTTGACGCGTTCGTGCGGTTGGCCCGCGGGGAACCCTTTTGCACGTTGTTGGGGGCCCCGGTCTGGTCCGTTGGGGGAGGCTTGGGATGTGGGAATTAGCGGATTTCCAGGGGTTGCTCCTTGGTAGGGAAGGCCAGTGGAGACTCAGGTGAAAGGGGCTTCCGGCAAATTTGACGGAGGGGACAGCGGGCACCCAAACTGCCTCCAAAAAAAAACTGCTCCTCCAAAAGAAAACTTCCCAAGGACACGGCCAAGGGAACTTCTGAGCGCTGAACTCTCCGAACTCAAAACAGGCCAACCAAAAAGAAAACTCTCCAGAACACGGCAAACACCAAACTTGAGGGGTTCGCGGTTCCCAATTTCTTTATTGACCGGCTTCTTGGCGGGGGCGGGGCCTGTTGGGGCTAACGCGCTGGATCGGCCCTTTGATTGGACCAGGGGGGGACCTCCATGGTGGTTCCGCCCTTTCTGGGGGCGGGTTAGGGCGAGCCGGGGCCCAAACCCCAACCCCCTCTACGTTGTTGTCTGTACCCCCTCTTTTGCGAGGAGAAACAAAACGAATTTTGGCCTGTGGTGTTGGGAATTGCAGGAAATCCCCAAATTCGAAGGAAGTCTAATTTTCAAAGCACGCGAGGGGACCTTTGGCCTCTATTGCTTACAAAGCCGCGAGGCTGAGGGCGCAAAAAGCGCTGAAAAAAGGGACCCATTTGTGGGGGCCACAAGTGGAGGGGAAGCGGAGATTTAAAATAACCCTGACTTATAAAAAAATAAAAAAACTCGCCAGGCGGGCACACCAACAAAAATTCCCCAGTTTAGACCATGGGGATGGATTCTAACTTTACAAACATTAATACTTTCGAAATTAAACTTGAAACTACGGGCCACTCTGGCTGTTTTGTGTGTTTACCCAAGTTCCATATTCTGTTTTAAAATAGTACTGAAGGAAAGGGATCCAATCGGAGGGGGGGACTTAATTAAAATTAATGTTATTAGGTAATTTTTGTTATTGTCAGAGGCTTGTAAATTTCATTAATTTCTTTCAGGGACAAAAGGGTATTTTTTCAATACCCAGGGATCTGAACCCATCAGGAGGGGAACCTTTCAAAAATGGAAGCTGTTATTTCCCCACGTTCATTCACAAATGCAATCCCAATTTAAAACATTCAATCGTCCGTCCATTCAAGTCAGTCCCACATTGTTTAAAAAGCCTTTATTCTTACGGTTGCACAGGGGCAAACCATTTGAAATAAAAAACATGGTTCATTGTTTGTTTTCAGCAAATTAAAAGTTGGTTTGTGTGTGGTGTGTGTGTGTGTGTGTGTGTGTGTTGTGTGTGTGGTGTGTGTTTGTGTGTGGTGTGTGGCTTTTTGTTTGATATTTAATTACGTTCGTCTATTCATGACCCATTCTAATTTGGGGAATGTACCTTCTGACCCCCTTTAGACCTTCATCCACGTTATTTAAAATGTTCATTTTCCATTTAAAACACCATGAATAACAATTAAAGTTTTTCCCAAAAACTCCATTCTTAATTGCATATTTTACGAGGAAAATTAAAAGGTATGATGTGGTTGTTTCTAGGGAAGGGGTTCAGGATTGTAAACCACGTATTTACGGATTTCTGTTTCAAAGGATGCCCCGTTACCGGATTGAATTGATTTCCATTCCCCACCCGGCTCCACCTCCCATTTTGCGGTTCATTATTAAATAAAAATGCGAACAATTTCAATTATCCACCAAGATTCTACAAAGAGGAGATTGAAAAAATATATTTATGCTTTCACCTTCTAGGAAGTTTTTATAACACCAATTTAACTCCACTTCCAGCGTAAAATTCATGTTCACTGTGTGACGACGCTGGAACTTTGGAAGGAAAAAATTTTCCACTTCTCCATCAGTACAATTTTTATTTTTTTTTATAAACAGGGCTGAAGGGGTGCATATTCCCTTTTATAGCTTTTCACTCGGCTGGAAGCTGGGGAACGGTAAAATTGCCGAAAAAATTCCATTCTGGCAATCGAAAAAAAAAAAGTGCCTTTTTAATCTTCTCCATTGTTTGGCTTCGGTTCAAGGGGACTGTGATAGAAATCAACAGTGGGTGACAGCAGGAGATTGTACATTCATGGGACACATTGGGAACGTTATACTTTTTCGTGTATTGAGATTGTGGATTTGTTTTTTTTCACAGGTAAAGTTATAAGTGCCATTTAACAGAGCTTCATTTTCACATGTCGGGTGTGCAGCCAAAGTTTAGAGTGATGGAGGATAATTGATGGCAAGGACAAAGTTGGTGGATGCGCAAGCCCTGTTTAACGGACCCAGGTTTGAGCTGGTGAGTGTCCAGTGTTGTGGTGATAAAGGTCGACAAGCGGTTATTACTTGATCGAGTTTAAACTGTGTGAGTCCCCAAGCACGGCCTCGGTCACACACGTCCGTGATTTTTCTGACTTCCGATCAAATTTCGATAGGGCATTCCGAGATCGTTTGGTTCAGCCAGCACGAGTGAGGCGCCCATGGCCTGTTACCAACACAGGACAAAAACTCTCACCCCGTCATGGATGACAACAAACTCTCTCCTAAAGCAACGTGTGGTTCATCCAAGCACCAGTTCAAGCTCTCTGCTCACGTGTACAGAGAACAAGATGCTACGTGACGATCATCACATTGCTCACAGAATGTGTTACTATACAAGGGATTGGCTTATCGACCTGATTGTTTCTGGACATTTTGCCTCTACTGTGCTCTGTTGGCGTGGAAGAAATTGGTGTCCTCTGGTCGTGTTCCCTCACTGGTTGTGGTACTGCTACAAACCGATCGATGCATCATTTGGGAAAGGAAAGTCTGACAAAAGATTTCACGTGCAACTCTCGGACTTGCACTATGCCTTCATCCACGGTGATGACCAAAACAAACTTTGGGATGTTCGAGAAAAATGTGAGCGAAACTTTTCGGGTTGCAGACTCGAAAAATAAAAAAAACCTTTTGGAGATCGCTCAAAGTGTGTACTGCTTCTGTGCGGCAAAATGTTTTACTCCGAGGGCATGCGGATGATACCATTTCTGATCATCTTCACGTATAACTGCAGCACATTTGAAGGTCTGGCCAGCATTGCCATGAACGCTCTCCATGTTCCATCCACATAGCAGATGTTGGTATCCTCAGTCAATATTTGGAAGAGAGGGCCATAAAAGATTTCTCCAGAATGTATAAAAAAGGATCTGGAAGGAGAGGGTTGGAAGTTCAGGCTGAGATATGGGTTGTGAAGTGGAGGCACTTGAGTGCCAGATTAGTCCGAAATCCACAATTCGCAGCAATGAGCAAGCTGCTGCTACGATAAACATACACAAGATGCTCAAGATTCTGTGCCACAATTGGTGTGAGGTCGAAAGAGCAAAGCAGCGAGTTACGGTTGATTGAAGATGTTTCCCTCGACTATTGTGAAGACGCACAGATGAACGGCTGGCTCTCTTAAATTTCCACTATTATTTTGAATCAACAAAGAGGAAAATGTGATATGTTTTCCGCAAAACAGTCCAAGAAAGCATGAGCCCAAGTAACGTATCTCATGAGCAGGTGGTGTGTTGCACAATGTTGACACCGAGTCTTCAAGTTGCGCGAACATGATTATTTAAATACCGTGTCTGCATGTAATGAACCTGCATTTACACTGAAAACTGGTTTCAATGAATCAAGTTAAAGGTCTGAAATTATTCTTCCCCAGAGATTTTCCTTAGAATATGCTCAATAATAAACCATTCACAAGCTGTTAAACCTTTTTTTTGCCAGTGTCTAAGTTTAGTTATCAATACTGTGCACAGTGGTTGCTACAAATTGTCAAATTAAGCTGTTATACCATATATCGGAGCGTGTGGCTGCATAAAGGATGCACTTTTTTGGTGACGAGGTGGGCATTCACAAGAAATTCTGTTCCCACCCACCCCCCCCCCACCCACTCCCAGAAATCCGTGGATCCCCCCCCACCCCTCCTTCCATATCAATCATTACTAGTACTTGCTTTTGTTGCCTTCACACAGTTTCACCTGCTAAACTGACTGCATGTTTGGGTTCATTTTTTTTTCTTCTTATCAAGAAAGTGCATCAAAGTACAAAGAAGGAGATATACGTCATTATGCTTTATTTGAAACACACTTATGCACTATTTTTCATTGGGACTAAAATAACGCTGATTTAAATAAAAAAAATAATTAAAAGCCGTCAAATATTAGAAACTTACTAGTGATATCAAAGCAATTGTTGAAGCTTATCAATTCAGATGATGAAAACATAAACACATTTTATCACACAGAACAAGTTAAAATGTTAAAAGATACAAAAAATATGTAAATTTTTGCCAAAATTAAGGGACGTTTTCTCGTCTTCTATTTCATCCATCCTGCATCCTGGCTCGAATAGTTTTCGGCCTCCATGTGGTTTTCCAGAACTGTTTCTGAGACCCACTTGATGTATCTCCATCCTCTTTGTCCATTATTCACGATCATCGTTTTGTATTCCTTCGTCTTCCTTCTTGTTATTAAAAAATAAAAATATCGAAAAAAAACCCAAAACTTTTTTCCTTCTCTTCATTGTTCTTCTTCATCCCATCCGAGAAATTTAAACATCTTCAATCTTATCACATTACTTCCTACAAAACCTTTCTCCAGTTATGTTTTCATTATCTGCTTCTCTCCTCCTGGGATGACAAAACATCGTGCCTCACCCAACTATCGTGTTTAAACGCCATCTGTTTTCTTCGTGCCTTTATCACGTTCCCATCCCATTGATGTCTTGTCTTCATCCCCGGCCATTGGAACTCTTAAATCGAACCATTTTTTGCTTTATGTGTGCGGACGATCATTAATATATTTTCTCATGCAGAACACCTCCACCACGTCGTCTTCACACCTGGCGTTCCCCTACACATACTCCAGGCTCTCTCTGCTTCCCCCAGCGTCCCAGGCCCATTCTGCATTCCCAGTGGTCCAGGGCCCTCTCTCTGCTTCCCACTCGGCCTCCGCGGTCCGCGGGCCCTCTCTCTGCTTCCCCAGGTCCCGGGCTCTCTCTGCTTCCCCCGACGTCCGCGGCCTCTCTCTTGCCTTCCCCAGCGTCCGGCCCTCTCTCTGCTTCCGCCAGCGTCCCGCGGCCTCTTCTCTGCTCTACCAGCGTCCGGGCCCCTCTCTCTGCTTCCCTCAGCGGTCCGGGCCCTCCTTCTGCTTCCCCAGCAGTCCCGGACCTCCTCTGCTTCCCAGCGTCGGCGGGCCCTCTCTCTGTTCCCAGGTCCGGCTCTCCTGCACTGTGAACATGCATAATCCTACATGCTGTTAACATGAATGTCTTGTAGAAATGATATTGCCAAACAACTATAAAGCGTGAAGGAAAATAGACATCATAAAATTAAAATAAATGTTTAATACGCAACTCAGGAAGACAGTTTTGGGACTTGTTACGGATTAGTTCTGCAGGAGGATTCGATTAGTATGCCAGCTGCTCGCAGCGACAGAGCTTTGGAACACAAACAGCGCCAAGGTTTGCCGTCTCCTCCACCTGCGCCTTCTTGCGGTTCAGTCGAGAGGGTAGAGATCCATACTGCATGAGCATTCCCTGCGGGCCACACGCTCTACACCCATAGCTGAGTTGTTTAATCTGCATGGTTTGTTTCTGCATGACCATTCGATGTCATATTTGTTCAATCTGCATGGCAAACTAACACTACAAAAAGTTACAGATTGCATGCTTTGTTTGACATGGAAATGGTTTAATTGCACGTCGAACTGCAAATTTAATGTTGTTCACGGAGAATACTGGTAAAATGGAGTGTATTAACGACGTGGTTACTACCCTTGTTTTAATTCCTTGCTGTCTTTCTGTTAAGTAAAAATTATAAACGACAAAAACAACAAACTTTGTTTTCTTGTTCATCCACCCTCGCAATTTACAAAATGAAAAATCTTTCACATACTTGCTTCCAAAAACCTTCCTCCCAGTCTGCTTTCTATTATCTGCTTCTCTATCTCCTGAATGACTGCAAACACTTGCCTCACCCACATCTCCGCTTCCAGGGGCACACACCCACGTGCATCACCACCTTCGTGTCCCAGCGGCACCGCCCCCTCTCCACTCCCACGTCTCATTCTACATAGTCCTGCCTCCCTCCCCCTCTTCACGCCTCCCAACCTCCGACCCTCTTTTCTCTGTCCTTTCTAACAGTGCCTCTCCCCCATCCAAATTATGGACTCCAACATCCTACATGTTTGCTACAATTTGATAGATCTCTTCAATCCAATCTGCCGCTGGTGAAACTGACAATATCCGGGGAACAAAATCATACCTCATGACATGCCCGATTCCTCGGTGCGTCCTAACTGCATGTTGTCTTTTCAGTTCGACAGGACTGAACCCTGCTGATGTTTTTTCCAGTTCGGTGGCGGAGTTGAAGTTTATGTCAAGAATTCCATTTCTCACTGTCCGTGGACGATCCTTGAAGAGGAGAAGAGAGGTGAATGACATCAACGAAGATCCTACATTCGAAACATGAGAAACGTATCAACATCAGCAAAACAGCAATCTCTGGAAAACAAACACAAGGTTTTCAGTGAGAGAAACATCACCAACGGGATGAAAACGAAGTCCAAGGTTGAAGGGTCTTCTTTCCATGATGCATCACACCCACATCTCAAGGAACAGGTGGTTGTCTCAGGTGATGACGTACATATGGTGGTGAAAATGAGAAATCCAATCAATATCACAACAGGAACAAACAAAGGACAAAAGTGCATATTGTTGAGAGTAGTACATCACTATAAATGTAAATAAGGCCTATCATTGAGGCACAATTTTCACAATCATTTCAGGTATATACAGTGGGGGAACAAGAATTTGATACACTGCCGATTTGCAGTTTTCCCACTTACAAAGCACGTAGAGGTCTGTAATTTTTATCATAGGTACACTTCAACTGTGAAAGACGGAATCTAAAACAAAAATCCTGAAATCACATTGTATGATTTTTAAATAATTAATTTGTATTTATTGCTTGAAAATAAGTATTTGATCACCTACCAACAGTAAGAATTCCGGCTCTCACAGACCTGTTAGTTATTGTTCTTTAAGAAGCCCTCCCATTCTCCACTCATTACCTGTATTAACTGCACCTGTTTCGAACTCGTTATCTGCATAAAAGAAGCTGTCCACACTCAATCAATCAGACTCCAACTCTCCACAATGGGCAAGACCAGAGAGCGGTCAAAGGACATCAGGGACAAAAATTGTAGACTTGCACAAGCTGGGATGGCAACAGGACAACAGGCAAGAGCTTGGTGAGAAGGCAACAACTGTTGGCGCAATTATTAGAAAATGGAAGAAGTTCAAGATAACAGTCAATCTTCCTCGTCTGGGGCTCCATGCAAGATCTCACCTCGTTGGAGCCTCAATGATCATGAGAAAGGTGAGGGTCAGCCCAGAACTACACAGACAGGACCTGGTCAATGACATGAAGAGAGCTGGGACCACAGTATCAAAGAAAACCAAAAGTAACACACTACGCCATCATGGATTAAAATCCTGCAGCGCACGCAAGGTCCCTCTGCTCAAGCCAGCGCATGTCCAGGCCCGTCTGAAGTTTGGCATTGCTGGATTACCTGTCCATTTGGAATTGCTTGAGTGTAACCCTAACATTGAAGGGAGCGTGAGATGAGTGTGGGAACTTGCCATGACCTTTAACTTGCATGAAGAACACATATACATGTTATCCCATCAAGGTGTTCCATTCGAGCCCAAACGTTAAACAAATACTCAAGTGGGACTGGTTCGGTCTTGTTATTTTTTCCACATATCTGCAAGAGTTCAGAGGGAGATGAAGATGATTACATCAGGAAGAGTTCCTAATTCGATAACCATTGAGAAATCAACATCAGCAAGGAAGAATTTCTAGAAACAACAAAAAAGGTTTTGAGGGAGAAAAACATAACAAAACCGGGATTGAAAACTAAGTCCGAGGTTGAAAAGTCTTCGTTCCTTGATTGTGACATTCCCACTCTCAAGAATTGGTGGATTGTCTCCATTTGTCCCAAAAATATATTATGACCTGCAGACGGTGATGAAAAGGAGAAATCACAATCAATATCACAAGAGGACAAAAAAAACAAAATGAAAAAAAGTTACATAATTTTTTTCTTGTGGTATCACGATAAATGTAAATTTAAATAAGGCCCATCAGTGAGGCTCAATTTTCATCATCGTTTCGTGTATTCATTTATCATCCGTTACATCTGGTATTTCCCTTGTGGTATAAATAATACATCCGGTATTATTTCCCTTATTATTTCCCTTTCCCTATCCCTGTGTTGTAAGAGGCGACCAGGGTTGCGTCAGGAAGGGCATCCGGCGTAAAACCTGTGC
>CM068965.1:9061653-9072409 GCA_035128595.1 Eptatretus atami
GTGATATGAAGCTTACCTGCCCCCACCATTATTAATAAACACTTAAATATTAATGGATTATATCTTCAAAAACCCTCCGAGATTCTCTAATATTGTCACCACTGACCCAACGTTTGCAGGATGACCTGAGATTATTCCGTCGTACGACCCAAAGTTATCGGTGCACTCAGGTGAGACGGAACACGGGAGTGCGGCCGTTGAAATGCAAGTCACAGGTATCTTGTCAGAGTCGGTAAGAGATGCGACTTCGCTTCGACCAGACCTGGGTCGTGACGGTTCGAGCACCGCTCCGAGTCCGGAGCTCGGTGGTTCGAACCCGGGCCGAGTCAACCAAACACTTAAAAATGGTACGTGCTGCTTCCTTGCTCGATGCTTGGCACGTACAAGGATAGAGAACGGACGGACAACCACCATAGGGTGGCAAGCGTTGCGGAGGCTTGATGGGCCGAATGTCCCCTCGTGTGTTGAAGTTCCTTGCAAGGGAACGTGTGTAACAAGTTGTAAACGTACATTGTTTGATACAAGCGGCCTGCACGCACACGATCAAAGCCTCTCCGTCACAAGTCCACGATGTTGCCGAGTCCCCATACATCCCTCACATAAGAACAAGCAATGCCAATGGAAACCACTGACAATTGTTCCTTGATATTGGCAAGGTTTCAAGCTTACGACACAAAATTAAACTGATCTACAAATGTTCGTCTGCATTTCCTAATTTATCCTTGTGATAATCTCTGACGTCATCATTAACTGAGGATGAGCACAAACAGACTGAATGGGATGGAGTTTGAGAGCGGGTGAAGCGATTGCTGGATCACCTGTCCATTTGGAATTGCTTCAGGTGTAACGCCAATATCGAAGGGAGCGTGGAGATCGTGTGGAGGAACTTGCCATGACCTTCAACTTGCATGAAGAACCACAAACATGTTCTCCCTCAAGGTGTTCCTGGCGAGCCCAGAAGTTAAACGATACTCAAGTGGGATCGGTTCGGTCTTGTTTATTCTTCCACATGTCTGCGAGAGTCCGGTGGGGGTGAGAGACGACGAACATCACGAAGAGCTCCTCGTTCAACACATTAGGAAATCATCAACATCGACAAAAACTGGAATCTCGAGAAACAACACAAAGGTTTTGGTGAGAAAAAACACAACAACCAACCAGGATGAAAACAAAGTCCAAGGTTGAAAACTCTTCGCTCCGTGACGTGACGCTCCCGCATCTTCAGCAGCAGGTGTTGTCTCCATCTGTCCCAAAAAATGTTATGACCTACGGACGGTGATGAAAAGGAGAAAATCACAATCGATATCACAACAGGAACAAACAAAAGAGAAAAGTACATCATTGTTTTGTTTATTTTGAGAGTGGTACATCACTGCAAAATGTAAACAGGCTCATCAGTAGGCACAATTTTCTGGTTGCCTCACCATTTTTCCTGCTGGTGTGTTCATCACTTGTTCCTTCCACGTTTCCTTGTCGTGTCCGTGGGGTTCGCAGTCATCGGTTCCCTCCTCCGACGTCCTCCTTTTCGGACTCGCGTCCCTGCGTTTCACGACGCGACGACGAGCGGCCACACTTTGCGGAACCTTCGAGCGACCTTCGACGTCCATTTGCTGAAGCGGCTTTTTGTCCGCTTCTAGCCGGGCGTCCCTCAAGCGTATCACGGTCAACGTGCACCTCTTCTTGTGCGTCTCCAGGTAACGCTTCAGGTTGGGTCTCCTCAACGGCCACAGTGGCATTCGGCAGCTTGAATCAGGTGGCACACCTCTTTCACCTGGTGCAACACCAACTGGAGCACCTCCTGGGGGTCCTGCTGTCCATTCCCTTGACATCGGGTCCAAGTTCCTGTAACGTGCACGATGCCAACAGCCGTCAGTGTGACAAACGGGGACAAGTCAGCCAAATTGGTTTCGTACTCTGGAGCCACACCTTTGTGACCGTCACAGTAAAGAACAATTACGTGCATCTCAGCTTGAAGTAAAGTCCTGTATCGGATCGACCGTGTCAAATATCTGAGTTTAATTTCAATGGACGCACCGTCGTGTCCCATCTCACCTGAGTTGCAGCGATAAGTTTACGTAACGCGACGCGACAATCCAGGTCGTTTTGGAAATAACACCGTTTGCCTGGAAACAATCGCTTCTTCACTGTCGCTGTCCTCCAGAGATTCCGAGAGAGTCAAATATCTCAAGAATCTCTTCCCGCTTGGTATATCGGGCACAGCGTTTTGTCGACACGGTGTCTTCATGGTTGTCCGACGGGCAGCCTGCTCCTCATTTTGCTTTTCCTGCATGAATGACGAATGGACGATGTGACCCCCTAACAGGGCTTCACGCGTCTGCGGCGTCGTCTTTCCGGGAGACCGTTCGCCGACGTCCCGTGGATCGCCACGTCTTCGTTGGCTGGTCTCACTCGTTCGGAGGACTGCTTCGAAGACCCGTGGGTCGGCCATGCTTGCAGCACATCGCTGAGGTCTGTATGAACTCCAGCTGGTGTGCTGCAGTCTCCTGCACATGAAGAAACACAAGAAAAGGAGTCGTTTGGTACATGCGTAACGGTACGGATATGAAATGTACATGATGGACAAAGTTCCTCTTCAAACGGAATAAACGAGCAAGGGCTCACACAGCACATCCTTTCAATGAAGACGGTCCGACGTCGTCAGGAGGAAGAAGAAAGTAAAAACACGTCAAGGTGAACAATACATACCTGTCGCGCACGGTACCTTGTTCAGTATGACATCTCTGTTCTCCTCGAAGTTCGGCGATCATCTCTGAGGTCAGAACTCAGAAAGGGAGCAACGAACAGAACCTGAGATAAAAACAAACATCAACTCGGTCATTTTTGATCGATTCTTGGCTCGTGACATTCATTACAACAGTCAACACCTGTAAAGGGGCGGAGCCTCACCTGCAGGATGCTGTTGAGGAAGCAGGTGTTCCCCAGTTCACGAGGCCGGTGAACTGTTGACCATGGTTCGGCGATCTCTCCCGGTCTCCTCTTCATTAATGACTTGGAGCGGCCTGCAAACTCATTGGTACGTGAACGACCTTGTGGGTTCGTATTCATCGAATCAGTATCAACGTGTTCGATTCATTATTATCCTCACCGTTTATGGGATGGGCAACTGCACTGAAGGAATGACGATTCATGAGGAGTCTTGATGACGACTGGTGACATCATCACCATCTTTGTATTACACCAGAATAACGATCGATGGCTATCACAAGGACTTGGACACAAGGATCACGTGTTAATCGAAATGATGAACCAGCATGAAACGTGGTGTTCGTAGGAACAGGTGTGGTGATGTGACTAGTTATACAAAGAAGGAGAGAGGGCGACTCCTATACATTACATACGTACGCAACACAGAATCGGGGTACGCCCCCATCCGGAGCCTTCGGCACAACAAATCATTTTTATTTTTGTTAACACTCAAAAGCTCCCAACGAACATCCTCAATAGGCTTTCAAACTCCTGGAGTCCATCAAAATCACACACACACACACACACACACACACACACACGACACAGCAAACACCACCCAGCACACCACACACCACACAATAGCACACACATCCCATATACACACACATACATCACATGACACACACACACAACATCCACACATACACAAACCTACCACACATACACACACACACACTCACCGTACAGATCCAACACACACCAGACATAAAAAATCACATCAACTACAACTACACACATACACACACACTACCACACCCTTACACATACAACACACATCACTAAATCTACACACATACACACACCCTAACACACACCACTCACTACACACACACTCATACACACACACAGCACAACACATACACATACTCTTACAGCCTACACCACACATACATCACACAACAACACACACACACCTTACACATCACACACTCACAGGCACCCACACTTACACATAACACTCGACCCAACTACACATACACACACCACTTTACACACATACACAACTCACTCACACATACACAACACCTTACACATACAACACTACATCACACATACACACCCTAAAACACCTACACAAATACACAACACCACACACGCACACCACAGCCGGCTTACACACACACTCACACTCAACATCACACACCCTACACATACATACACACTACACCCACTACACACACACCTTACACACCACACAAACTACACTAGCACACACTACCTTACACCATAACTACACACAACACAGCACACCACCTACACATACATACAACAACCATTACACTATACACACTACACCAACACACACACCCCTTACACATACATACCACCATACCACCACTCACACACACACACCACCTACAAACACATACCACACATACACACACTGCACACACCATACACACACACACCTACAACCATACATAACACACATACACACACCACACATACACACACACACACACCGACACATAACACGACACCAGCACATACACATCACACAACAGACACATATACACCACACTACACAACATACACACACACACACATACACACACACACTTACAACACACACACACATATACTACCACACACACATACACTAACACATACCTACACAACATCACACAACCTACACAACTACACATAACACACAATACAACACACACACACACCACTTACACACACAACACACACACATAATACACCACACAATAATACTACACAACACATCACATTACATACACATACATACAATCATACACACGCACAACACAACCCACACCCACATTAACAATACACACTACATACACACACATTACACACACACCTTACACACACACACACACCACACTATACACACACCTTAGCAATAACACACACACAATAACACACATCACACGAACTCCTAATCACACAGCACACTAACACACACACATCACGTACAACACTACACACACACACACATACACACACACAAACACCACAACTTACACACACAATCATACAACACAGCACTTAACAAGACACACACATACACACACACACTTACACACACACTATACACACCACACACACACCTAACACACACACACACTACACAACCTTACACACACACACCACACACAACACACAATAACACATCACATACAAAAGCCACACACACTACACCACAATACACACACACCATATACACACACACACACATACACCACACACACATAACACCACACACATATCACACACACATCATAAGACACCACACATACTACAAACACACACAACTTGCACACACACACACAATATCACACACACACACATACACACACACACACACACTCACACATAGACAGCACACACACATATAACACAGCACACACACACACACATATAGCACCACCACTAGCACTAACCACAACACACACACCCACACACACACATACGCCGCCACACAACAACTATACAGACACACACACACACAATATACACATCCACACATACACACAAATATACACCACACACACACACACACATCACATATAACACACACACACACAACACACACACACACACAACTACACACTACACACGAATACACACACAACACATACACACACATATACACAACACACACACACACACACACATATACACACACACACACACACATACACACAATATACACCACCCCTACACATAAAAACACACACGACACAATACACACACACCACAATGCAATGAATACATGTAAAGCACAATGGTTGGGAAGTCCGAGTGTGTGACCCATAATCGCGTGTCGATGTGTAAAATCAGTCGTCCATTTGTCCATCGAATCCTGTCCGAAGGTTCCAATCTCAGGATCGGCTTGTCCTGAAGTTGCACATACAACAAGACATGTATTATTTAAATTACACCAATACAACATTTAATTATCAATTCCCCGGCGTTTCCTCGTTCTTATTTCGCACATGCTCATGATAGACTGAACCAGCTGACGTCCGATGGGGATCCTGAGTGGAAAGCGGATATCCAAACTCTCAACAAACATCCAAAGGGGGGCACGGACACTCCCTTTTCGCCCCAGTGTAAGCCCACAAACCTTGCACGAGTGCTTCCTCGTCATCCACATCGGCAGAAATCTACCACATCCGGTCGTGATGGAAAGTGATGTTTCACGGCTCTCTCTCGACCTTGAACAGACCGGGCTCCCTGAGAGGAATCAAATTAATTACAATTTCAAAGAAATATCACAACGTGATCATTTATAACCGTTTGGAGTCTCGTGACGGGGAGTTTTCAAGGGACTGTACACCAAAAATACGTGAAGGAGAATCGGCTGAAACCACAGTCCCGTGACCCGTCTTCATCGCGCCGCCATCTTGGACCTCCCTTCACTGAACCGACGGTCGACGTGACACCGCCTCAATCCGGCGGCCGCCATCTTTGAACCTCCCTTCCAACTGAACCACAACAGCAGAGCAACCGTTTCATCGGCCGCGCCATCTTGACCTCCCTTCACTGACCACAGTCACGTGACACCCGCCTCAATCGGAGTGACGCCCATCTTGACTTCCCTTAACCACAACAACAAACACGACAAAGTTCCAACGAACTGCTTCGCTTGAATTCTTCCCAACGTTTGTCAGAGGGTCCTGGTTTTAAATGATTGCGTTCGGAGAGTCACGTGTTAGTGCAGCAAACAGGACGGCCGCATTACGTCACCGTCGATTCACTTGACGGTAAGACGCAGCGGGGGACCCGCGAAACATGAAGGTATGAGCAATTGTTATTACCGCTACCTCTCTTCAAACTCACCATGACGCCGGACTTGGTGTTCGTTTCGATCGATTCAAAGTCTCGCAAACACTGTGTGTTAACCGCTGGCTTCGCTTCCTTGTCCTCCGCACTGACACGTGGTGGGATTTTACGCCGCACTATTATGAACGTGTACAATGGGATTAAATGGAGCTCGACGTCACAATGACAGGCACGGGACATGGCAGGCCAGGGACTACTTTTTCCCAACCTGCATATCAATACGCAATGAACCCGAATTCATATATCGGGGCCGTTTGTATCTTCTAAAATTATCAGTTTTTCATCCGGATTGACTTGAAATTGAAGAGGATTTGAATGCTTGGTCAATTATTTAAAAACACCAATTTATTGTTGAAGTCAAATTTGTCTCATGGATTTTACCAAGCACATCCGTGGCGATATGCGCGAGCATCTTGTTTGTTCTGTTGTCCCACGAGTTTGATCTACATACATTGACTCGCCTCTCCTATAGAGAAAGGACCTGATCCAACAGAGCTGGCTTATTTACACGAGCGTGAAGAATTTCCTTGCTTTGTGCTTCATGATGTTTACCTGGTCAGTTATGGATCTAATCTGGGACCATTTTGAGAGCAGGCTGTTTCTTTCTGCAAAGGAACAGAAAAGCGTTTGGGCACCTCAATGCCAATCTTTCTCAACTCTATCAAGAATAGAAATCCAAAAAGGTGAGTGAACCTTGTTGGAAATGAAAGAACTGTCTTGACAGTTTGTCCATAGCATCAGTTCTTGATAGGTAGAAGGTTTTGCCTGGTCTTTTATGACGTTAAAGCCAGGAAAATAGAGCTATTATTAGCACAGAAGTGGTCGAAATCTTGGATATTGTCTGCAGCCTCATCAGCTGCCTGCACTTCTTTAGCTCTTGATTTGCGTAGAAGATGATGTTGGGTGTGGGGGCTGAGGTCACCCTGCTTCCAAAACGCGTGATTTCGGGGTATTCCAGGAAATAGTGATGGGGTTCTTTTGGGCGTTGCCACCCAACTGAACAGCCGCAATCACAATTGAAAATGTGTCTCACAAATATATATCTCCTTTAAGGCACCTCAAGCTTTCTTTCTCATTTGCATTGCCAATATCCATCTCTCCATCTCCTCAGGTCTTTTGGGAAGGATATGACCTTTACATAAGAGCGTCCCATCATAGTTTCTCATACAACCAAAGCAGCTGCAAGACGTGGCAATATTGTCACCAAAGCAGGAAACAACACAAAGATCCTGTGAGATACACCGGCTGGTACAGTTTCTGAAAGAGACAATCAAACATACATTAAGTTTAACCGATGAAGAAATCAGCAAGTAGGTGCAGTAGTGCAGCATGTTACATGGTTTTGTCATAGACTTTACAAAAGTTTCCGTCTATGAGTTAGACACGAAAACGGCAAAAAAGACCAAAATTAGTAATTTGACCTCTGAAAATATGACCTTTTGACCTGAATGATGGATGACCTCAGTGTGTTGAAAATGACACGAATTGAACTCGCCGCTCCCCTCAAAAGCCCCTATGTGGATCCCGAGAGATTCGTGTCTCTAGCCCTTCTAGAAGTCATTTTAGCCCCGGACTCAAGTTATAATCCTTCAGACTCAGTTACAACCCCGAGATCGTGGAGGTTCCAGTCCTTCTCTATAAAGGAGTCTATGTTGCCCAACGAGTTGATCTAGAAGGTACAAAGCCAGTTGATAGTGGGGTTTCGAGTTTGTGACTCAGGTACCACGACAGGGTTAGAGTTTGTGACTCAGGTAGCCACGACCAGGTAGGTTCGTGACTCAGGTCCCACGACGCAGGGTTGAGTTCGTGACTCGGTACCAAACCAGGGTTAGGTTCGTGCCGTATCAGGTACCCGCGACCATTGGGGGTTAGAGTACGTGACTCAGGTAGCCACGACCAAGGGGTTAGAGTTCGTGACTCAGGTACCACGACCAGGGGTTAGAGTTCGTGACTCAAGGTACACGACCAGGGTTAGAGTCGTGGACTCAGGTACCACGACCAGGGTTAGAGTTCGTGACTCAGGCACCCTGACACATCCCATGTAAATTTACACACACCATGTAAATTACACACATCTCTATGTAAACCACACATCCATGTAAATTCACAGCACCAAAGGGCCCATAGCACACACAATGTTAACCACACATCCATGTAAATTACACACACCATGTAAACCACACACCATGTAAATTACACACACATGTAAATTACACACACTATGTAAATTAACACACACTATGTAAACCACACATCCCATGTAATTACACAGCATACCATTGTAAACCTCACACTATGTAACCACACATCCCTGTAAATTACACATGCCCACATGTAAATTAACAAGCACACCATGTAATTACACAACACTCTGTAAACCACACATCCCATGTAATTACACACACCATGTAAATTTATCACACACTATGTAACCACACATCCCATGTAAATTAACACACACCATGTAAATTACACACAGCTAGGTGTAAACCACACATTCCCTGTAATTACACACACCAGTAATTACACACACATGTAAATTACACACACCATTAAATTACACACACCATGTAAATTACAGCACCATGTCAATTACACACACCATGTAAATTACACACAACTATGTAAACCACACATTCCCATGTAATTACACACACGACAGACCATGTAAATTACACACACCATTGTAAATTACAAACACCCTATGTACAACCACACATCCCATGTTAAATTTACACCACCATGTAATTACACACACCATGTAAATTACACACACTATGTACAACCACACACCATGTAAAAATTACACACACCATGACCCATGCACACACGATCTAAATGCACGCACTGCCCAACACAGGTGCACGTTTAAACCACACACCATGTCAATTATAGCACACACATATAGTAAATTACCAAACACACACTATGTAAAATACACACACTATGTAAATTACACCCCCCATGTAAATTACACACACGCATGTAACTCACACACCATGTTAAATTACCATACCATGTAAATTACACACACTATGTAAATTACACATCACCATGTAATTACACACACCATGTAAATTACATACACTATGTAAACCACACATCCCTATGTATTACACACACCATGTAAACCTCACACTATGTAACCTCACACACTATGTAACGCACAACAATTGTAAATTAGCACACACCATGACCCATGCCACCGATGCTAAATCACGCACTCCAAACACAGGTGCACGCCGTAACCACACACCATGTAAATAACAACCACCATGGTAAAATTAGCACACACTATGTTAATATTCCACACACTATGTAATTACAACACAAACGCATGTACATTACACACCCGATGTAAACCCCACACCATGTAAATTCACACACTATGTAAATTACACACACATGTAAATTAACACACTATGTAAACCTCACAGCACTATTGTAACCACACAATCCATGTAAATTACACACACCATGTAAATTACACATCACCATGTAAATTACAACACATGTAACCACACATCCATGTAAAATTACCACACCATGAGCCATGCACACACGATCTAAATCACGCACTCCAAACACAGGTGCACCGTTTAAACCACACACGCATGGTAAATTACACACACCTGTAAATACAGCACACTATGTAATTACAGCACACTATGTAAATTACACACACCTATGTAATTACACCACCGATGTAAACCACCATCCCGATGTAATTAACAACACTAATGTCAATTCACCACCATGTAAATTACACACACACTATGTAAACCTCACACACTATGTAAACCACACACCAATGTCATTACAACCACACCATGTAAATTAGACACACCATGTATCACACACTATGTAAACACACACCATGTAAATTACACACACCATGACCCATGCACACACGATCTAAATCACGCACTCCAAACACAGTGGCACCGTTTAA
>CM068965.1:9072509-9085941 GCA_035128595.1 Eptatretus atami
TGACCTCTGAAACCAAACCGAACTAGGAACCACACAGTGACATGTATTGTGAGACAAAATAAACAGTTAAAACGGGACAGATAACGACCGGAAACTTAACTTTGAGATCATCAGCAGAGAGCCCTGAAAGACCCTGCCGGCACGCCAAACCCAGAACCGGGTTAAATTTATTATGGTGCATATCTGGTACTGATTGGAGAGCACGTGGTGAAAGCCTCTTCCTTTTATCTGAAGCCTTTATTCACTCTCATCCAGGTTATGGTTGTCAGACCTTTGGGAATATGTCCATGAGCAACCGCAAAAAAAACTGCAGAATATCCAGTTTAAAGCTCTCCATGTCTCTGGGGGCTTTCATACGCTCCCCAGTGACAGCTCTTCTGGTGGAAGCTGAAGAAATGCCCTTGGCTCTTCCTTGGGAATTTGTCAGAATGAAATACCTACTGGGCTAGAACCATTTTGTCTGGGGATAACCACCCTGGGAAAGCCTTATTTGCAGACTGTTGGGCATACCAATGGCTTGGTAAGAATTCCACTTCTCCTTTCGGCCGAACCTGTAAGAGGGCTGCGAAGGAAATGGGGCTGGATTCCCTTCCTGTTAACCCCCTTCTTAAAATACCAATTTGGCCTCCTTGGACTCTTGAACCCCCCCCCCTCCCATTCCACCTGGGTCTCTGAGGAAAAACCTCAGGGCTAATCCTGTGGCATCATGCAACTAAGCAATTGAATTTATGAACTCTAATTGTAGCCAATCATTGCACGTCTACATGGATGGGTCTAAAGAACCTTCTCTTGGGTTCTGTAGACCTCAGGGTCACCTCCGTTCGGTGTACCACCCATCTCTCGGTTTTTTTGACTGACCTATTTGCCATAGTTATGGCTCTTGAATGGATAATCAAGTTTAACCCCCCCCCCCCCCCCCCAATTGGTCATTCCTCTCTGATTAATGTCTGTGTTAAAGGCGTTGGAACCCCTGCAGGATGGTGGTAGATATGACCTGGTTCTTGAAGTGCTCCACTTGGTTAACACTGCAATTTTGAGGGAGTCAGTGATTGAGCTGTGCTGGATTCCCACTCATGTTTGCATTGGTGGGAATGAGGCCTGTGATCTGGCGGTGAAGGAAGCACTTAAAATTGATAACGCCACCCAAATTCCTCTGGGCCCATCAGAAATTGTCAGTCTCGTCAAATAATTAATTGTGAAAAAAATGGCAATTTCAGTGGGACACCAGCACGAAGGTCTGTCACAAGGTGCACCCATATGTGATAACTCCAGTTAAGCTTCCCAGGCTTGTCCGTAGAGATCAGTTGGCTACATGTACGTTAAGAATAGGACACTGTCGTTCGAATTCATACCTTCATAAAATAGGGTGTCACCCGATGGGGGTACTGTGAGCATTGCAGGAAGACTGAAGATTTGATTCACCTACTTTTAAAATGCCCGCTTTATGAGGGATGCAGACGACATGTTATCCGGAATATTAGAGAGATGGGGATCAAAATGTCGGATCTGCTGGGATCCATTCGTATGTTGAACCAGAAGCATCCTCGACTGTAAAGCCATGCTCAGAATGCTAAAAGACAGTGGGAAATTATAAACATTTTAGTGAAATAGCTCCTTGGTTATGACGTTCAAGTTTTGATAAATGGTGTACATAGAGCCTCGTGACTCTGAAAGCGCCATTAAACACCCTTCGCCCCCACCTCCCCCCCCCCCCAAAAAAAAAAGAAAGACATAAAAATAATGGAGATAACTGGTGAGGTTGGGATTTGTAGCAGCATTGCTTTGTGGTTTTTGCTGGCGTATTCATGGTTTTTCGTGGGAGTATTCGTGGTTTTTGCTGGCGTATTCATGGTTTTTCGTGGGGGTATTCGTGGTTTTTGCCGGCGTGTTCATGGTTTTTTGTGGGCGTATTCGTGCTTTTCGTGGGCGTAGTCACGGTTTCTGTGACCTGGTTCTACATTTGTGGCCCTGTGCTTCGCGTATTCACGTTTTTAGGTCAGCTCGCTGACCTAATATAACCGTTCGATGTTCTCAGATCCGTCCGTCCGTCCGTCAGTCAACAATTTTTATTTTTCTCTCTCCTCCTCGACGTCTCGGCCGATTGAGTTTTAACTTGACACGATGGTAATACTAGTTGCTCTCTATAGATCGTCTGAGCTCTTTTTCGCATTTTCACCTCGGGGTCAAGGTTACAGGGTCATCAAGTGCAAAATGACAGATTGGTCGAATGGCCGAAAAGGAAGCATCGGACGGCTATAATGCATAATGGGTTTCATAGGGATTATTGAGAAGATTTAATTCGACGAACTAGTTTCTCGTTACCTGTGTCGTCTGTCCCTGTTTATTGGGCAACACGAGGTCCGCTGACTTCGACACGGCTTTGCGCGGTTATTTTAAGTTCAATTTAAATTCTGTTTTCACTTTTCATCATCGCTAAGGTTGGTTAACACTCAGTTGCAACAAGTTTAGTATCCGAGCTGACCATCAAACTCGCTCGGGTGTATTTTTATATTTTTTTTCGCATTTTCATGGGTGTATTCCTGGTTTTTCGTGGGCGTATGTGTTTTTTCTGACCTGCTTCTTCATTTGTGGGCTTGTGCTTTGCGTTTTCGTGGTTTTTCGCGGGTGTATTTGTGGTTTTTCGCGGGTGTATTCCTGGTTTTTTGACCCCCTCCTCCCACTCTCTTTCCACCCTCTCTCACCATGCACACTGCACAGGGGAGAGGGGGGATGGGGAGAGTATCATGCACAGGGGAGAGGAGTTAGTAGTGGGTGAGAAGTGGGAGAGGGTGGAGAGCGACTTACTTCTGCCTTGACTTGATTGACTTGGGAGGATTGACTTGCGAGAGGGGAGAACCTGCCTTGACTTACTTCTGTCATTCATTTTTCACCTTGAAAGCATTTAATACACTTCATTCAAAAATTTAAAATTCCTCAAAATCAAATGTTATTTATAAATATTGGATTGCATCGTTGGTCTGCACATTCAATTTACTAGCAGTGTACCCACCCTTCAGGCGATTTTGTTCCAAGCATGCAACCTGTTCTTCTGAGTTCTGACACATTTTGGGCGGTGTATAGGCAACTGACAGCTCTGTATGGGCAAAAATAATAATTATAATAGTAATAATAATAATAACCCGGGATACATGCATGAAGCAAAAACATACCTACTGCTTACAAGTCAAAACACCTCAATGCACTGGAAAACGTGGGGCAGGAATCTTCTTCTTCTTTCGGCTAGCTCCCGTTAGGGTCGCCACACAGCGATCAACCGTCTCCATTTCGCTCTAGTCCTCTCACATCTTCCATTGACAACTCAACCCGCATGTCCGCCCTCATACTTCTGGTATCGCTCATGAACCTCTTCTTTCGCTTCTCTTCGGTCCGGCTGCCGTGGCGGCGTGTCCGATCATTCAAGCTGATACCATCTTCACAGAATATGCCTTAGGATTTTCTCGTTGGGATGACGAGAATGGAAGGATAAGAAATGAGTATTATTACCGCTGTAGGGCCCTCACAGCGCAGTTGCACACGGATGTCCAAACCAATCTCAATCTCGCCTCTCTCCTTCTCACTCCAGGCTCACTTTGATCTCCGAAACGCTGTCGTACCAACTGAGCGCTGATGCACGTAGCTAACTGTATGATCTGCAGATTCGTTGTTCGCTATTCGCATGTCTCTACGCATGGCACTGCGCACAGAGTATATATCGATGCAGACAGCAGTCTTGTATAGAATCGTCGATGGCCACTCGAGCTCTCGCAGTTCCTGAGTGCTTATGGTAGAGGACGCGGGAAAGCAAAGAAGAGGTTCATGGCATCCGCAACCGATAGACAGGCGACAGACGCTGGTGCTCAGCTACCGTCGGATGAGTATGTCTTATCCCCTTCAATGGACTCGGTGCAGGCAGACTATGCGTCGGTGGAGGCAATGGTGAGTGCGAAATGGAGGACGGTTGATCCGCTGTGGCGACCCCTCCTAACGGAGCTGCCCGAAAAGAAGACAGAAGATTCTGCCACGTTTTCCAGTGCATTGAGGTGTTTTTGACTTGTAAGCAGTAGGTATGTTTTTGCTTCATGCTGTATCCCGGTTATTTTAATTATTACTGATTATATTATTATTTTTGCCCCATACAGAGCTGTCAGTTGGCTATACACGCCAAAATGTGTCAGAACTAGAAGAACAGGTTGCATGCTTGGAACAAAATGCCCTGAAGGGTGGGTACACTGCTAGTAAATTGAATGTGCAGACCAACGATGCAATCCAATATTTATAAATAACATTTGATTTTGAGGATTTTAAATTTTTGAATGAAGTGTATTAAATGCTTTCAAGGTGAAAAATGAATGACAGAAAGTAAGTCAAGGCAGGTTCTCCCCTCTCGCAAGTCAATCCTCCCAAGTCAATCAAGTCAAGGCAGAAGTAAGCTGCTCTCCACCCTCTCCCACTTCTCACCACTTACTATTCTCCTGCATACTTTCCCCATGCCCCCCTCTCCCCTGTGCAGTGTGCATGGTGAGAGAGGGTGAAAGAGAGTGGGAGGAGGGGGTCAACAAAACCAGGAATACACCCGCGAAAAACCACAAATACACCCCCGCGAAAAACCACGAAACACGCCACAAGAAACGCACAACTCGCAACAGAAGCGTAGCAAACACTCACATATGATACCACTGCTGCAACTCTTCCAACCACGTCCATAACATGACTCGCACTCATGTTATTATACCACTCTATCGTCCCACAACACTCGATTAAACTTATTAGGAAGTTGTACCTCAAAGATATATATCATAAACCATCCCACGACTGCCCAGACTTTCTAAGAGCACTGTTGCATACACCGGCACCATAACCACCCCTCCTCGGTCATCATTTTAACACGCTAACACATTGTACGTTCCGTTTCACATCTCCGAGCTGACGTATCTATAATCCACTTCTCACTCCTAGTGAGCGATACGATCCACTCCTCGAGGCTCGCCTCAGACCTAGCTCCCACTACTCTCCCTACAGATCAAGAGTGTGATCACGCGAAACAATCATAGTCCATGGAAAGACATCGCCAGTACATTATCAATATGTGCCATACACCCTTGTCCATTTCAAACCATAATTGGCAAACAGGAAGAGGCATCACGCAGCTCGATCCTTGGTCGCACAAAGTCCCCGCTACTGTCGTTACGTCAACCCGATTCCGTATGCTGTCTTAGCTGCAAGCACCCATCTACACCAGCGTGTAAAACGATCCTCATAACCATATCCTGACCGCGGTAATCCATCACATGAACACTAATCCCAACCACTCCCGACTATCGCTCATTACATGCACACAACGTCTCCGATCATTCATTGCTGCCACCTCCACTAATAACTCCCATATGAAAACCGATATGTCTCTCCAATATAAGGCCTGTCCGAATGCTCCCTATATCCTTTATCCGGCCATATCGACCAATCTGTCATATGTTAACTGCACCTTCCCTTGATGACGCTTCCGCTTAATCATCTGAACCGTCCGATGCTTGATCAATGCAGTTCAACAAAAGCAACAGCGAGCATCAAGTCAGGTGCCACTTCCCTGTAATATTACCTCCATATTATGGCTAGCGATCACGCGCATCCGTACACCGTATTTTCTTACTCAATCCTAGCTTCCATCTACTCTGTTCCCACTAACTTCATTGCGATGAGTGGCCTTAACAACATATATTATCCCACATCTGTAATCGTCGCCACAGCTCCGACCGACATGTCACCCTTATGTCAGTTGAAAAGCGGAAGAGCCAGATAACACATAAATAACTGTCCCTGCACCGGATCCGCTCAACTACTGTGACCAAGAGCTTATGTATTAATACGGTCTTAGATCATCAACAGAACGGTCCTCACTTCCAGATTCTTATAAACAATATGTCAGCTTAACGTAAACTGACCCTCTATCCAGAGAACGACCGATCCTCGAAATACATTCTGGCACCCTTCCTTTTATCTTCTTCACTACACTCCATCACATTCATCATCTTACTGATCCACCCCACTTCCAGATTCACTATCTCCACCTCTTCCAACCTTCTCTCTCTCATTTTCTTCATTCATCAGCTCCTCAAAGTACTCCATCCACCTTCTCAACACACTTCTCTCGCTCGTCAGCACATTCCCATTTGCGTCCTTTATTACCCGAACCTGCAGCACATCCTTCCCAGCTCGGTCCCTCTGTCTGCCAATCGGTATAAATCCTTTTCCCCTTCTTTTGTATCCAACTTCTCATACAGCTCGTCATATGCCTTTTCCTTGGCCTTTGCCACCTCTCTTTTTGCCTTTCGCCGCCACTCCTTGTACTCCTGCCTACTTTCTTCATCTCTCTGACTATCCCACTTCCTTTTGCCAACCCCTTCTTCCTTATACTTTCCTGACTTCCTCGTTCCACCACCAAGTCTCTTATCTTCCTTCCTCTGTCCAGATGTCAACAAGTACCTTCCTAGCTATCTCCCTCACCACTTCTGCTGTAGTTGCCCAATCATCCCACCCATCTTTACCACCATCCAACGCCTGTCTCACCTCCTCCCTAAATTCACGCAACAGTCTTCCTCCTTCAGCTTCCACCATCTGGTCCTTGGTTCAGCCCTCACTCTCTTCCTCAACCTCACCTCTAAGTCATCCTACAGACCACCAATCGATGCTGCCGAGCTACTTCTCCCTCCACCACCTTACAGTCACTAATCTCTTTCAGGTTGCATCTCCGCTTAAGATGTAATCCACCTGTGTGCACTTTCCTCCACTCTTGTATGTCACCCTGTGTCTCCTTCTCTTTGAAATACGTATTTACCACTGCCATTTCCATTCTTTTTGCAAACTCTACCACCATTTCCCTTCCAAATTTCTCTTGTTGAGACCGTACCTACCATCACCTCCTCATCCTCTTTATTCCTTCCCCAACATCCATTGAAATCTGCTCCAATCACACTCTTTCATCCTGGATACACTCTCCCCACTTCATCTACTAACTCACTCCAGAATCTTCTTTATACTCCATCTCACACCCCATATGTGGGCATATGCACTGATGACATTCATCTCATTTCATCCACATCTCTCATCACTCTACTGGACACTCTCTTCACCTCCAATACCCTCTTGACATAATCTTCCTTCAGGATTACCCCGACACCATTTCTCCTCCCATCCACACCATGGTAGAACAGTTTGAAACCTCCTCCAATGCTCCTAGTCTTACTCCCCATCCACTTGGTCTCTTGTACACACAGTATGTCCACCTTTCTTCTCTCCATCATATCAGCCAACTCTCGCCCTTTGCCAGTCATCGTCCCAACATTCAGAGTTCCAACTCTCACCTCCACACTTCTACCCTTCCCCCTCTCCCACTGCCTCCGGACCCGCCTTCCCCGTCTCCTTCTCCTCCTTCGCCCAGCAGTAGCACAATTTCCACTGGTACCCTGCTGACCACCGTACCGTGGCGGTCGTTGGTAACCCGGGCCTCGACCGATCCGGTATGGAAATTCGTTTTTGTGTCCGCATAATGATTTGGCATAGGTTTTTAGCCGGATGCCCTTCCTGACGCAACCCTGGTCGCCTCTTACGACACACAGGGATATGGTACACCTATTCTAACCGGGGCATACACCGGGCCCAGTACAACTGGTACTCATTTCGCCGACCTCGGAAGGATGGCAGGCTGAGTCAACCCCTGGTGTTTTCGACTTGGTTTATATATATATACATATATATATATATATATATAATATATATACTATACATATAACACATACATACTATATATACATATATCATACATATACAACTACATACATATATATTCAGTGTCCCAACGGGGCTTGAACTCAGGACCTTTTGGGTCCCAAGCCACTGCCCTAACCACTCCCGCCACCCAGGCTTAAAACGTGGGGCAGGAATACAGGACTTTAAATGGTGGAGACTTGAAATACACTGGAGGCAGCTCACTTTGCTCTCGAGGCAGGATTTGCAATCCAGCCACTGTAAAACCTTTCACTCCACAAAGCACAAAAAAACGCAAAGAAAACTGAAAACCCACTCAGTGGGAGTACCTCCTGTGCAGATGCTCTTCGCAGGGCAGATCACTGGATGACGGGCTTGCGGCAAAGCTTCTGGGACTCCCATTCTTTGACGATAGGAGGAAAAGTACGGTGTAAATTTCCCGGGTCAGATTTTGGTGCTGTGTGTCGGAGTGGTGCTGAGGTGCCATCCACCAAATGGCGCTTTCCTCGGGTTAACCTGAGGCAGTCCTTTTGGGTGGGTGCCTCGAATGTCCAATCCCTAAGAGTGGATGATCCACCTGTCTGTTATCATCTGAGCTTCAGTGTTTGGACATCAGTATTGCAGCACCCTCTCTGAGGTTCGGAGACCGGATTGTAGCGAGATCACAGTGGGTGGTTACACCGGTTACTGGTATGGTCACTCTCATGGTTACCATACCCAAGTAGTTGCTGTAGATGCGTCCAATAAGCTGACTCCAATTGAGGAAACACCGTATTATGAGCGTATTATGAGAATGAGGATTCGTAACTCCTTGGGTGTCATTTCTCTGGTCTCGGTAAAATTTACAGATTTTACAGAGACCATTTACAGTGCAAATGCTCCGAATGAGGCAAGTGATCTCACCGTGACGGATGCATTCTATGCCGTGCTCGAGTCTGTGATTCATCGGTGCCCCAGGTGAGATACTCTTGTCGTCTTGGGGGATTTCAATGCATCAACTGGCACTGATAGGTATGGTTAAGAGACGTGTGTTGGTCCCCATGGGTCTGGAACTGTGAACCAGAATAGCATGAAGTTCCTTGACTCAGCAAGAAGTCATGGACTTAGGGTGGCTGGTTCATGGTTTCACCACTCACAAGCTCATCACTGGACTTGGTATTCCAACACTGGTGGTGTGGGCAAAGGAGATTGACCATGTGCTCATCAGTGGGTGCTAGAGGATGATCCAGAACTGCAGGGTCTACCGGAGTGCTCAGTTCCTCAACACCGACCACAGGCTTGTTGTAGCAACTCTGAAGTTGCAGATTAAATCCAGAAGAATGGTACCATCCCAGCCTAGGCTGGATGTTGGCAAGCTCAAGGATGAGAGGGTAGCTGAGGTGTTTGCAAACAGGCTGAGTGGGGATTTGGGGGTCTGGGTGTTCTGCGGAATGCTGAAGAGTTGCGGAGTGCCGACAAGGCTACCATCCTTGATGTTGCCAGTGAATGTCTTGAAACCCACCATCAGGCGTTGAAGAACTTTACCTCCCAAGGGATACTGGATACCATTGACCAGAGTCTCAGGACCATTCTTAATGGCACAGCTGAGCTGTTTTGGGAGTTGAGGCATAAAACTGTACGTACGCTGAAGGTGGATAAGGAGGCTGATGTGCGAGGAATCTGTGAAAGGGAGGAGCATCACCTGTGGTCAAGTGATTCTCATCCTGCTTTCAGAGGAATTTGTGCATTGTGTTTCTCCAAACCCATCCACCAGTGTACTGCAGTTAGAGTAGAGGGCGGTGGGCTCTTGAGAGAGGAGTCCAAAGTGAAGGCCCGCTGGGCCGGTTACTTTGAGCAGCTGTACCAGGCTGACGCACCAGCTGTTGAGCTGGATGTCAGGGGTGTAACCATTCATTTTTCTGCCCCTCCAATCAACTGTGAACCACCTTCGTTTGTGGAAACACAGGGTGTGGTGAACCACTTGAGTTGGGGTAAAGCTCCTGGAATTTGTGGCATCCATGCTGATTTTCTCAAGGGTGGTGGAAATGTTGTACTCATGTAGTTGCATACAGTTCTGTACTCTGTCTGGAACACAGGCATCATCCCAACTGAGTGGAAGAGGGTCCTTTTTGTCCCTCTCTGAAAGGGAAGGGTGAACGCCAAGACTGCAACAACTACAGAGGGATGACGTTGCTCTCAGTGCCGGGCAAGGTCTTTGCTCGGATAATTATTGATAGGGTTCGTCACCATCTGCTTGAGCACCAGCACCCAGAGCAGTCAGGCTTTACACGAAAGAGGTCAACGATTGACCGTATCCTTGCTCTTCGGGTCCTCACCGAACGCAGATGAGAGTTTTGGCAATGTCTGCTTGCAGCCTTTGTTGATCTCTGCAAAGCGTTTGATTCAGTGAATTGGGATGCCCTCTGGAGGATTCTTGGTATTCATGGGGTGCCACCACAACTGATTCATCTGATGTCTGAACTATACTCTGGTACTGAGAGGGCTGTGAAATGTGGTGGTACCATCTCTGACTTATTTCCAGTTGTTACTGGACTTTGTCAGGGGTGTATACTGGCCCCCACACACTTTTCCGCACTTGTGTGAACTGAATTCTGAGGAGGATGTCAAAGAGCTCAAGCTGTGGTGCATCTTTTGGGAATGTCAAGATCTATGACCTTGATTTTGCAGATGATTCCGTCGTCTTGGTGGAGATGCTGGATATCCTTATGGGGGCCCTCGAGGCACTGAATGAGGAGTCTGAGCCACTGGGATTACAGGTTTCTACCCATTGGGACCGTACTCTGTGCAGAGCGTTGGTGCTGCCGAAGCAGTCCCCTTGGCTATTGGGTACAATCCTGGACGGGTCGCTACTCCGACACAGGTCGCCACTCCGATTACAGGTTTCCTGGGTAAAAACGAAGATCCAGGATTTTAATGACATATTGGATGCTGCTATCTTGTCTGTACCTGTTTGTGGTGAGGATGTTGAGGTCATGGAGAGATTCACGAACCTTGGCAGTGATATTCTTGTCTCTGCCTGTTGTGAGCCAGAGGTCAATAGATGTCTGGGTCAGGCCTGGGGAGTCATGGATTCACTGAATCATGGGGTGTGGCACTGTCGGTACCTGTGCAAGACGATGAAAGTCTGAGTCTTTGAGTCGTTGGTGCTTCCAGTCTTGCTCTATGGAAGTGGGACTTGGACTCTTACCAGGGATCTGAGACAAAGACTTAACTCCTCCGGTACCAAGTCTCTTCGGAGAATCCTTGGCTCTTGCTGGCCAGACTTTGTGACCAACGAGTGGTTGCTGAGAGAGACTCAGATGAGATCTGTTACCTGCATAGTCCATGAGCGTCAGCCGCGGCTGTATGGCCATGTGGCTCATTTTCCTGATGCTGATCCTGCTCACCAGATTTTCTCAGTGAGGGGGTCTTGTGAGTGGACGACGCCAAGGGGCCGACCACGTTCCCCGTTGTTGCAGCAGGTTGATCGTCATCTCAAGGAAATAGGGATGGGCCAGGCATCTGCCAAGGGGATGGCCAGGCAGAGGCCCCTGGAGTACCGGCGGAAAGTGGACCCAGCGACACGCTGCTCCAGCGCATGCTCCCATAGCCTGCCTGATCCTATATAGCAAGTCTGGAGGTAATCAGCCCAGAACTGTAGGGGGAGTAGCGTGACAAACAAACACACAAACACCAGTCTGTGAGTCATTGTAAGGATTACATGCAAAGTTTTCGATGTAGAATTTCATTACAAACAAGTACTTGTAGTTGGAAAAGTTATAACTCATCTTTATAAACTCTTGATACATACCTCGGGAACATGAAGAAATAGAATTCAACAGCAGTTCGATCCCTAACTTCAGTTTTCAGTTGCTGTACTTCTACTTAGTCATAATAAATAATTAATTCCCCAGCAGGAACACGTGGAAATTCCACATAATGTAAAATGTGACTTCAACACATAAACTCTTGTGTTCCCTCCCACCCCCTCTCCTCCTGTCCCCTTCTATCTTCTGCCCCCTTCTCCTTCTTTCCTCTGCTCTGCTCCCCTCTCTACATCGTGTCCGACCAAACATTCAAAACAGATATTAAAATGTATTTTTGTCTACAAACGCCAATATTCGTCCGATTTTCTCACCCTTTGCTGTAACTGAGTCTTAAACCATCTTATCGACAATGAAAACTGAAATCAGATATCAAATTAGAGTTCAGGTAAAGTCATGAGAGAGACAAAGCACCAGCCTTACAAGAGACTGAAGAGGTCTCAGACCGGATTCTGTAGTGGGAAAAGGAGCAAACAAGAAAAATGGTGGTGATTTGATTTTAAAGCGCCTCGTTGAACGGGGGAAGTTGTTCAGGGGAAGTTGTACGGGGTTAGTTGAACGGGGGAAGTTTGTACGAGGTTAGTTGAACGGGGTTAGTTGTACGGGGTAGTTGTACGGGGTTCGTTAAACGCGTTCGTTGAATGGGGGAAGTTGTTCGGCGGGAAGTTGTACGGGTTCGTTGAACGGAGGAAGTTGAACGGGGGAAGTTGTACGGGGGAAGTTGTACGGGGGAAGTTGTACGGTGTTAGTTGAACGGGGGAAGTTGAACGGGGGAAGTTGAACGGGGGAAGATGAACTGGGGAAGTTGTACGGGGGAAGTTGTACGGGGGAAGTTGTACGGGGAAGTTGTACGGGGTTAGTTGAACGGGGGAAGTTGTATGGGGGAAGTTGTACGGGGGAAGTTGTACGGGGTTAGTTGAAGGGGGAAGTTGAATGGGGGAAGTCCCACCCTGAACGGACAAACATAGTGGAGGAGAGTTTTATCGTGTAGATACTGATGACTCTCCCTTTAGTTTATAAACATATAATACTGATGATAACTCCCTTTCTAATAAATAAATGTGTGTGTGTGTGTGTGTGTGTGTGTGTGTGTGTGTGTGTGTGTGTGTGTGGTGTGTGTTGGTGTGTGTGTGTGTGTGTGTGGTGTGTGTGACAGTGACATCAATCACGCCAAAAATGCCTGGCCAATTTCCACCAAACTTGGCACATGGACCAAGTTCGACCTCGTGGTGAACATGGGCTACTTGGTTTCATCTGTCATGGAGGGGGTTCGGGAGGGAAGGTCGACGAAAATTCTCTGTCAATGTGTATCGTGTAACGCCACCCGGTGGTAGTGGCAGAGTATTACAAGCCAGGTGTGGAGATTACTTGCATTTTTGCACTTGACACTCTCCAGAGAGTGGGAAGCCACGAGCCATCCTCTACTAATCAGTGGAGGGAGGGGAAGGGGGGGTGGGAGGGAGTCCTGAGGGAGGGTGGGAGTCTGGAGGTGGGGGGGGTCGGAGTCTCGGGGGGGGGCGTGTCTGCAAGGGGGTGGTGGTGGGGTGAGGTGTGGTGGGATGAGGTAGGGGAAGAGGTGGTAGGAGTGACCTGGCATTTCCAGGAACCCCTGATAGTAGTTTATAAATATACTAGCTGGGGTACCCACGCTGTGCTGCGGGGTTAACCACTTAAACCCCTCAAGTGCGAGGGCGACATAAATGTGCGATAAAGAGTGACGGTGTAATTGCACACCTAGGGGGTTAATAAGAAATGAGAAACTGTTAATTTCAAGTTGAATGGGTAATTGGAGTATACTGACCGTTTATGTTATCCTGCATTTTAAAACAGACTCAACTTCTCATGTGATTACTGCAGTGCCTCTTGAT
>CM068965.1:9102632-9119118 GCA_035128595.1 Eptatretus atami
CTTCGGTGTGTCTCAGGATCCTCGTGGTGTGTACAGAATACGAGGTGTGATGCCTGGATTCCGAGGCCGTGGGTACTTGGGATCAGGAGAGTTTGCCTAGATCTGAGGTGTTAAGCAGGATCCTTAGGTGTGTTGCCTGGATCGAGGTGTTGTGACCTGGATCCGAGGTGTAGTACCTGGGATGCGAGGATGTGTGCTTAGATCGAGGTGTGTACCAGTCGCTGTGTGTAAACCTGGGTGAGGTGTGGTGCCTAGATTCGAGGATGTGTAACCAGGTCCTCAGCGTGTCATCAGGATCCCGCTACTGGTCGAGTGTGCTGTATCATGAATCTATGTACCTGGATCTAGTGTTCACCTAGATCAACGATGGTGCTATGATCCTGAGTCGGTGTACTGAGACCTTGTGTAGATCCTGTGTGCGGATCCCACTGTAGTGTGTGGCCATCCGAGGTGTGTGAATCCTGGACACGAGGTGTGTGACCTTAGATCCGAGTGATTGTAACCAGTCCATTGTGTGCTGCCTGGATCGAGTGTTCCTAGATCTTCGAGGTGTGTACGGATCTCGCGTGATGGTACCGAGTGGCCTAGAAATCCTATGGTATGTACTGGATCTATGTGACCGTCCCTTAGGATCCTAAACGTGTATATGTACAGTCCGATTGTGCCTGATCCGAGGTGTGTACCTGAGTGTCCAGGATCATTGTGTGCCATAGATCAAGTGTGTACCTGGATTCGGTGTGTAAGATCCTTCGTGGTGCTAATCCAGGGCTACCTGGATCCTAGGATGTGTATCAGGATCCTCGGGTGGATCATGGTACTCGTGTGTACCTGAAGACCGAGGTTGTGCTGCTGGATCAGGGGTGACCTGGATCCAAGATGTAGTGCCTAGAAATCTGAGGTGTTACCAGATCCTTGGTGTGTGTGGATCCGAGGTGTGTGCCTGGATCCGAGTGTGGTACCTGATCCGAGTGTGTGGTTAGATCCGGGTGTGTACCAGTCCGATGTGTGTAGCTTGGATCCGAGGTGTGTGCCTATTTGAGGTGTTACCAGGATCCTCGCGTGTATCAGGATCGAGGTTGTGCGTGATCCCAGGTGCTACCTGATCCTCGACCATGCCAACACCAACGGTCGATCTTCCATAAAGCATCCAGACATTATAATGGCTCGTGATGAGCACATGTTGAGCCATGTGTTGGGCAGGTGTTCAAACCACAGTTCAAAACCACAAAGTTAATTAATTATTAATTGGTGTTTTGAAACAACGACCATCAGTCCCGTGTTGACATGTTGTCTCGAAGAGTAATATTATTATAATAATCGAGATGTGTGTGTGTGTGTGTGGATTACATTGCCTGATTAATGTGCTCATTGGTCTATGGAATGATCTACAAGTAACAAGAACTACGTGACATCTCCCGAATTACTACAGGTAAACTCATACCAGTGTACATACCGTCCAAGGGTTCTCAGTTTTACTAATTTCACAATGCTATCTTAAAGGCTTCGAATCAAGTATAATGTATCGATTGCTACGTCAAGCAAGGTGCAAACGGAACTCATTAGGTTTGAACTCGTGTAATACCTCCACCACCAGTGTGTGTACCAGGGTATGTTTCTGTCTGTTTGTCTGTGTGCGAGATATTCCAAAACTTTGGACGGATTCGGACGAAACTTGCTGGATGAGTTGGTTTGGTGACCAAAGAAGCCGATTTGATTTTGGTTCAGTCGAATCCAGATCCGGCTATCAGTGGGATACAAAACGTCAACTGTTCGACTGCGGGAGGTGTGCGCTCTACCGAGTGCCGTTGTCGTCCATCTTGTTTTGGACCACTTGGATTCACGAATCCAGCGAATCTGACGAGTTACGGTCAAAACTTCCACCCCAAGGTCTCGACACCATCATAGTAACACACCACACAATCCAACATCACGCCGGACGATGACCTATTGTGTGCGGAGTCATCCGGTATAGACGAGAGCGACGGCTTATGTCACCTGCGAGCATTTCTGGGTGCGTCGCACCACAGCACGGTGCGAATCCGATTCCATCAGGTGGATTCCATACACCATTGAAGACCTCTCCTTGGGTAGGGCACATCCGTGGCAGGAAAGGATTTGAAGTGAACCTTAAAACGCGCGAACAAGAGGAGACATTGGCCATGGCCACCGAGCCCACATGGCTACTATTCAAAAAATATCCTATCATAGTGTTTGAAATCCATCACAATCATGTGACTCGGTGGATTCGAACAGTGACCGGCAACAAACTCCATGAAAGTCATTGCTCTAACGATGAAAGATTGAGTATACGATTAGAGTGAACGATCTCTGAAATGGAAGTGGAGGTGAACCCACACTCCCAAAGTTCGGATAAATACATAACAAGACTGTTTGTTGGTGGAATGAAATTCCCAGGTGTTACTCGTCAAGAGTAGGCGACTATCGCCGGCACCTGAACAAACTCAAATTCCTGCTATAAACATACAGGGGCACTGCATCACCGGCAAGCCGTGCCCTCAGCAATTGACCCAGCAGCAGGCAGCAGTGGTGCACACGAAGGAATAATAATAAGTGAAACCAAACTGCTGATGGATGAATGTTGACATGGATATATATGTATAAAGAACGAAATCAAAGGAAATTATTTTACTCTTTAAGGGTTTTCATCTACAACGACAACCAATCTCTGTTAAAGGTCAATGTGTCACAACATTTGTACGCCTTGCGTGCACCAGCTTAATCAATAACAATGAGTAGCTGTATTGATACGTAACATGACATCACTTTCATATGTCATCCTTCTATGACTCAAGAGATGCTATAACAGACTCACTATGTCATCTCTCTTGACTCAAGAGATGTAAGAGACTCACTATGTCATCTCTCTATGACTCAAGAGATGTAACTAGACTCAACTAATGTCATCTCTCTATGATCAACAGATGTAAGACTCACTATGTCATCTCTCTATGACTCAAGAGATGTAAACCAGACTCACTAGTCATCTCTCTATGCCGTACCTGGATCCGAGGTGTGTGCCTAGATTTGAGGTGTGTACCAGGATCCTCGGCGTGTATCAGGATCCGAGGTGTGTGCCGGGATCCCAGGTGCTTACCTGGATCCTCGACCATGCCAACACCACGGTCGATCTTCCATACAAGCATCCAGACATTTATAATGGGCTCCGTGATGGTAGCACATGTTGAGCCATGTTGTTGGCAGGTGTTCAAACCACAGTTCAAAACCACAAAGTTTAATTAATTATTAATTGGTGTTTTGAAAACAACGACCATCAGTCCCGTGTTGACATGTTGTCTCCGAAGAGTAATTATTGATTATAATAATCGAGATGTGTGTGTGTGTGTGTGGATTACATTGCCTGATTAATGTGCCTCATTGGTCTATGGAATGACTCACAGGTAAACAAGGACTACAGTGACATCTCCCGAATTACTACAGGTAAACTCATACCAGTGTACATACCGTCCAAGGGTTCTCAGTTTTACTAACTTATTAACCAGTGCTATCTTAAAGGCTTCGAATCCAAGTATAATGTATCGATTGCTACGTCAAGCAAGGTGCAAACGGAACTCATTAGGTTGAACTCGTGTAATTACCTCCACCAACCAAGGTGTGTGTACCCAGGGTATGTTTCTGTCTGTTTGTCTGTGTGCAGGATATCTCAAAACCTTTTGGACGGATTCGGACGAAACTTGCTGGATGAGTTGGTTTGGTGACCAGAAGAAGCCGATTTGATTTTGGTTCAGGTCAGAATCCAGATCCGGCCTATCAGTGGGATACAAAACGTCAACTGTTCGACCTGGCGGAGGTGTGCGCTCTACCGAGTGCCGTTGTCGTTCCATCTTGTTTTTGGACCCACTTGGAGTTCCACGAATCCATGACGATGTTACGGGTCAAAAACCTTCCACCCCAAATGGTCTCGACACCATCATAGTAACACACCCAACAATCCAACAATCACCGCCGGACGATGACCTATTGTGTGCGAGATCATCCGGTATAGACGAGACGACCGGCTTATTGTCACCTGCGAGCATTTCTTGGGTGCGTCGCACCACAGGCACGGTGCCGAATCCGATTTCCATCAGGGTGGATTCCATACACCATTGAAGACCTCTCCTTGGGTAGGGCACATCCGTGGCAGGAAAGGATTTGAAGTGAACCTTAAAACGCCGCAGACAAGAGGGAGACATTTGGCCATGGCACCGACCCACAATGGCCTACTATTCACACAAAATATCCTATCATGTCGTTTGAAATCCATCACAATCATGTGACCTCGGTGGGATTCGAACAGTGACCCGGCAACATAACCTCCATGAAACGTCATTGCTCGTTAACGATGGGTAGAGAAGTGAAGATCGATCTGAAATGGAAGCTGGAGGTGAAACCCAACACTACCCCAAAGTTCGGATAAATAACTAACAAGACTGTTTTGTTGGTGGATGATAAATATCCCAGTGTTACCTTCGTCAAGAGTAGGCGAGCTATCGCCGGCATCCTGAACAAACTACAAATTCCTGCTATAACATACAGGGGGCACTGCATCACCGGCACAGCCGTGCCCTCAGCCAATGATCCCACCCAGCAGGCCAGTGGTGCACACGAAAGAAGAATAATAATAAGTGAAACCACAACTGCTGATGTGATGAATGTTGACATGGAGTATAATGTATAAAGAACGAATCAAGGAACATTATTTTACTCCTTTAAGGGGTCTTTCATCTACACGACAACCAATCTCGGTTCAAAGGTCAAATGTGCACAACATTTGTACCTTTGGTCGTGCAACCAGCTTATCAAATAACAATGAGTAGCTGGTATTGATTTGTAACAGACTCACTATGTCACTATGTCATCTCTCTATGACTCAAGAGATGTAACAGACTCACTATGTCATCTCTCTATGACTCAAGAGATTAACTATGACTCACTATGTCATCTCTCTTGACTCAAGAGATGTACAGACTACTATGTAATACTCTCTATGACTCAAGAGATGTACAGTCACTATGTCATCTCTCTATGATCAGAGTTACAGACTCATATGTCATCTCTCTATGACTCAAGAGATGTAACAGACTCACTATGTCATCTCTCTATGACTCAAGAGATGTAACAGACTCACTATGTCATCTCTCTATACTCAAGAGATGTAACAGACTCACTATGGTCACATCTCTCATACTCAATAGATGTAAAAGACTCACTATGTCATCTCTCTATGACTTCAAGAGATGTAAAGACCACTAATCACTCTCTCTAAAGGAACTCAGAGATTCAAAGACTACCTAATGCCAAGGGGGTCAACGAGAATACTAAGAATACACACCACCAGCGTTAGAATACTAAGTTCAGCAATCAGCCGGTGGGCATGGAAACCATGAACCAGCCACCCTAAGTCCATGACTTCTTGCAAAGTCAAGGAACTTATTGCTATTCTGGATCACAGTTCCAGACACATGGGGACCAACACACGTCTCATAATCATCCCCATCAGTTCCAGTCGATGCATTGAAATCCCCCAAGACGAGAAGGGTATCTCGCCTGGGGTGCTGATCAACCACAGACTTGAGCGCTTAATGGAATGCATCCTTCACGGTGAGATCACTCGCCTCAGTCAGAGCATAAACAGAGACCAGGGAAACGACACCCAAGGAGTGACGAATCCTTAGTCTCATTGTACGCTTGCTTAGCGGAGTTACCTCAATTATCATTGGAGTCAGCTTATTGGACAAAACTACAGCAACACCTTGGGCATGGTCACCATCAGAGAGACCAGACCAATAGAAGGTGTAACAACCCGCAATGATCTCGCCACTTTCTGGTCTCCGAACCTCAGAGAGTGCTGCAATACCGATATTCAAACGCTTGAACTCAGATGATAACAGAGATAGGTGATCATCCTCTCTTAGAGATCGGACATTCCAGGCAATCACCGGAAGGGACCACCTCAGTTTAACGTGAGAAGACCGCCGTCTGGTGGACGACACTTCAACACCACCCCGACACACACCACCGTAATCTGACCCAGGAAGGTTCCTTCGTGGTTTTCCTCCTATCCTCATAGAATGGGGGTCCTGAAGGCTTTGTCCCAATCCCGTCATCCGGTGAGCTGCCCTGGGAAAGGCAACTGTAGAGGAGGTCCTCCCACGGAGTGGGTTTTCAGTTTCTTTGCGTTTTTTGTTTGTTTTGTGGAACTAAGTGTTTTACGGTGGTTGAAGTGCAAATCCTACCACCAATCTCCTAAAAAACAAAAGGAACCCAACTGCAGGAGGACGTCCGCAGACACAAGTGGGCCCTAGATATCGATGGCCATTGGCTCACAAGGAGCTCCTCCACCCTTCGACAGGTTTTGATTTTAATCCTACTGGGTGTCCATATCTATACACCCTCCTCACCAGGAGGCCTTGTGGAGGAGATGGTTTAGTCACCGACAACTCGACCATGAATCAGGTTCCTCTTATTTACATGATACCTGCAGCAAGTCGTAAAAAACACCTGATGTTGAACACGTCCTCAACCATTTCTCGGACTTGTATTTACCGATGTTGTTTAAACTTGGCAAACAGATCATGAATGATCGTTTACATATACACATTATTTTTTTCTCCAACATCAGATCCAAGATGTGTGTGTGTGGTGTGTGTGTGATGTGTGTATGTGTGTGCATTTGTGTGTGAAAAGTGTGTGTGTGTGTATATGTGTGTGTATTGTGTTTGTGTGTTTGTATATGTGTGTGTGGTTGTAATGTGTGTATTTGTGTGTGTGCATTTGTGTGTTGTGGTGTATGTGTGTGTGTTTATGTGTGTGTGTATTTGTGTGTGTGCATTGTGTGTGTGAAATGTGTATGTGTGTGTGAAAATGTTGTGTGTTGTGTGTTGGTGAAAATGTGTGTGTGTGAAACGTTGTGTGTGTGTGGTGTGTGATGAAATGTGTTAGTGTGTGTGTGTTGTGTGAAAATGTGTGTGTGATGTGTTGTGAATGTGTGTATGTGTGTGTGAAATGTGTTATGTGTGTATGTATTTGTGTATATGTGTGTATGTGTGTGTATATGTGTGTATGTGTGTGTTGGTGTGAAGATGTTGTATTTGTGTGTGTGAAAATGTGTGTATTTGGGTGTGAAAATGTGTGTGTATTTGTGTGTGAAATGTGTATGTGTATGTGTGTGTGTGTGTGTGTGTGTGAAAATGTGTGTGTGTGAGTGAAAATATGTGTGTGAAAATGTGTTTATATGTGTGTGTGAATATGTGTTTGTTTGTATGTGTGTGTATGTATGTGTTTGCGTATATGTGTGTATGTATGTGTGTGTTTGTGTATGTTATGTGTGTGTGAATATGTGTGTGATGTGTGTGTGTGTGTATGTATGTTTTGTGTATATGTATGTGTGTGTTTGTGTGTGTGTGTGTGAAAATGTGTGTGTATTTGGATGTGTGAAAATGTGTGTGTGTGTGTGTGTGTGAAAATGTGTGTATGTGTGTTGTATGTATTGTGTTTGTGTATATGTGTGTATGTGTATGTAGTTGTGTGTTGTGAAATGTGTGTGTGATTGTTTTGTGTGTGAAATGTTGTGTGTGTTGTGTGTGTAAAATGTGTGTGAAAATGTGTGCGTGTGTTTGTGTGTGAAAATGTGTGTGTGTTTGTGTGTGTGTGAAATGTGTGTGTGTGTTGTTGTGGAAAGTTTTGTTGTGTGGAAAATGTGTGTGTGAAAATGTGTGTGTGTATTTGTGTGTGTGTGAAAATGTGTATGTGTGTGTGTGTGTTGAAATGTGTGTGTGGTGTGTGTGTGTGTGTGTGTGAAATGTGTGTGTGTGAGTGAAAATGTGTGTGAAATGTGTTTATATGTTGTGTGAATAGTGTTTGTTGTATGTGTGTATGTATGTGTTTGCGTATATGTGTGTATGTATGTGTGTGTTTGTGTATGTGTATGTGTGTGTGTGAATATGTGTGTGCATGTTGTGTGTGTATGTGTGTGTGTATGTATGTGTTTGTGTATATGTATGTGTGTGTTTGTGTGTGTGTGTGTGAAATGTGTGTGTATTTGAGTGTGTGAAAATGTGTGTGTGTGTGTGTGTGAAAATGTTGTATGTGTGTGTATGTATGTGTTTGTGTATATGTGTGTATGTGTATGTATGTGTGTGGTGAAATGTGTGTGTATTTGTGTGTGTGAAAATGTGTGTGTGTTTGTGTGTAAAAATGTGTGTGAAAATGTGTGCGTGTGTTTGTGTGTGAAAATGTGTGTGTGTATTTGTGTGTGTGAAATGGTGTGTGTGTTTGTTGTGAAAATGTGTGTGTTTGTGTGTGAAAATGTGTGTGTGAAAATGTGTGTGTATTTGTGTGTGTGTGAAAATGTGTGTGTTTGTGTGTGAAAATGTGTGTGTGTGTGAAATGTGTGTGTTTGTGTGTGTGAAAATGTGTGTGAAAATGTGTGTATGTGTGTGTATGTATGTGTGTGTATATGTGTGTATGTGTATGTATGTGTGTGTGTGAAAATGTGTGTGTATTTGTGTGTGTGAAAATGTTGTGTGTTTTGTGTGTAAAAATGTGTGTGAAATGTGTGCGTGTGTTTGTGTGTGAAAATGTGTGTGTTGATTTGTGTGTGTGAAATGTGTGTGTGTGTGTTTGTGTGTGAAATGTGTGTGTTTGTGTGTGTGAAAATGTGTGTGTGAAAATGTGTGTGTATTTGTGTGTGTGTGAAAATGTGTGTGTGTTTGTGTTGTGAAAATGTGTGTGTGTGTGTGAAATATTTGTGTGTGTGTGTTTGTGTGTGTGAAAATGTGTGCGACTCACCGGTCATCACAACAGCTTTTGTCATCACTGGGACACCCAGTCGGTCCATGGACGATCAAATCCAAATCATGGCATCAGACAAGGTTTACAAGGTCTCATGTTTTTGTTGGAAAGACTGTTCCTCTCATCGCTCCTCGCAGATAAATTGCTGAAACCTCCCGATATTATTGTGTGAATGAATTTCAGAGCAAAGCCAAGCCTTCTAATCCGTGACATTGCAGTTATCGCTTGAGGAAGCTCGAGGTAAGTCTTCATCTATCATTGACAACAAAACCCTTAACAATAATTTTCCGTTCAAAGAGGCATTGCTCCATGGCAACACCGAGGCAATTGTATGCCAACTTGGACAGAGTGCATTGAGCGATGGGAATCAGGGATGGTGTGCACATATCGAGGCGTCTGTTTAGGCTTGGTCTCCAATGGCCCACATTCGTGTCAAGCACACCCGATCAGTCTTGTCCCTCGATGTACAAGTGGGCTGAGCTTTCGTGTCCAAATGCTAATCCAATAACATCTGTATTTATTACAGCAGCTCCTGGATTCCAACGCCCACCGAAAGAAATATATATAATTTATAACTGGGAGCATGCTGTATTCTCTCTCTCTCTCTCCCACCTCACTCTCAAAGTCTCTACTCGTCTTCCCTATTCTCTCTTCTGCGATCCCTACTCTCACGTAACTATTCTGCGTGACTTCTGCTGCGGTCTCTCTCTCTCTCTCTCACTCTCACTCTCACTCTCACCTCTCTCTTTTTCTTTTTCCCTCCTTCTTTCTTCTTCTCTCTTTCTTTCTCTCTCTCTCTTCTTTTCTCTCTCTCCTTTTCTTTCTCTTCTCTCTCTGTGGTTAGTGTTGCAATTAAATTAATTGCTTCCATGTGTGAGATGAAAGCTCACTTACCTGTTTCACCCTTGCCCCACCCCCCCCCCCAATCCCAACATATTCGTGTGGGTCGCCATGATTGAATGACTTAGCACATCGATTCTGGCTTCCAGGGGAAAATGGAGAGAAAACATGAACAAATTGTTTGCTTCAAAGTTATCCAAAGCTGAAACGACCTTAACAGCAAACCCAGAAAAGCATACCTGTAGCTCTATGGAAGTTTCACCCCAATTAATCTCCCACCGATTATACCTGAACAGAAATCCACTTTAAGGTAGGCCTATTGGGTCTTCCATTTTGTACACATAGTTCATGATGCTGGGATTCAAGGTTCAAATCCCATAAACTGTGTTTTATTTCATTTCCTAGTGTACTTGAAGTTCATTAAAAAAAAATACAACGAAAATTCCTTAATGTCCCTGTCCTATTTGTGATATCATTTTCGGTGCGGTGCTGCTCGCAGCCACTTGAGGTGGAACCACCACCTTTACTTTGGCGGAACATTGATCTTGCTGCCAACTCTGAGGGTAGGCTGTCGGATTGGGGGAGGATGAATTGGGGGCGGGGGGGTGTTTTGGGGGGTTCTTTCTGTCTTATGGGTTGCTTTCCTGGTCCTCAGTGCCTGCTGGAGAGAACCATTGGATTCGGTGCTCCGACGGGCTTACCGTCAGACAATTAGAAGCCTGAACACCGGGAGGCTGTTTCATTCGCCATCGCATCATCTCATGCATCTCTTTTGCATACACAAGGCCAAGGCTCATGGAAGATCGAGAATAATGAATGCATCAGGATGCAACACAACACAAGCACCAATAGAGAGGGGAAACGCCAGCAGCAGGGTCAAAATAGAGGAAGACTTGGATAAATAAGGGATGTCGGGAATGGGAGGATGCATGGAAAAATTGACTTTTGGAAGGATGTGAGCCTTGGAGTCAGGGGATGGGGGGAGGGGGGGGATTAACGGGGGTAGAAAAGAGCATTGTTTTGTATGAGGGAGGATCTGAGATGGTGGTGATCAGCTGTCTTGAAGACTTGGAGGGAAGAATGAGATTGAAGAGAGAGTTAACGTTGGTTCATCAGATGGGAAAAAGAAGGAACAGATGAGTGGAGGTTTCTTTCTCTGCCAATTCATGACTGGAGCTGCGCCAAGCATGGGGCTTTGAGAGACCCTTCTGAGGCCACTAGTTTGCACCGTTGCTGCCATCTGGAACGCTCCTTGTTGTCTGTTCAAGTCCCTGAAGCCACTCTTCCCCTTTTTAATTTTGCTGTGCACCACTCTCTGCCCCTCTCCCCCTATTTGACATTTCCCCATCTTATTCGTTTTCTTTTTCACCCAGGGAGGCCCTCTCGGTTTTTGGGCTTGACCCTTCCACTGCGGCGTTAATAAATAAATAAAAAGCTCTGCCATTAGTCTTGATCAATTAGCATTGTAAATTTAAATTAAAATCCATCGTTTCTTCGCGTGATTGTACTTTATGTAAAACTATTCTCATGCATCCTAATGTCTTGTGTCCTGTACGCCGCATTATGTACAAGCTCCTCCATGAGCCTGAGACTCTGCTTGGCAAGAAATAACCATTCATTCTTCACCCACTTTCTCTCTGACAACAGTATGATGTTTCCAGGCAGGTAAGTGCATCAAAGAGTATGGAAGGAAAGTTTCTTGGAAAGATGTGTGCTTATTAAAAACATCTATCTCAGCTGTCTGCTCCTGCCAGGTGGAGATAGGACCGAACATGCGGCGTGGTTCACAGGAGCTGTGAGCAGTTCCTCATCTTTACTCATCCAACTGTGCACTCGGGCAAAGCACAAGCAAACAAACGTGTCCTCTGCAACTTGCCTTTTCAACACAATCGGATGATCGATTCATTCCTCATTCGTTCAGTCGTGCGGTTCAGGTCGCTCATTATCCATCGAGCCAGAGTGGAGACACGGACGTGGAAATGGGATCCATTGTTGGAAAAACTGTTTGTATGTGAGCCTTATAAAAACATTTCCTTGATCGCTGGACATCTTATCAAGGTGCTTGCAGAATAGGAATGAATGTTGCATAAAGAGAAGCAAGAAACAAAGACATCAATTATGGATGAAGAAAAATTGTATTGTCAAACAAGTGCTAAGTCATTTTGCTTGTGGGTTTTTCATGCCTGGAGGAATAATTTCCTTCGTGCACATGAACAGCTCGTTAGTTTCCATGGAATAATGTTCTTCACACAATTTCTGGTAGCTTTTGTCCTCCAGCAAAACGTCGATGGGCCCATAGCCTTTTTGCTGGCTTTGGAAACAGCCTACTACCCTTCTCTCCAGACAACCATCTGTGCAACTTCATCCTGAGATCAACGCCTCCTTGCCTCGGGTCACGGACAAATTACAGCCACTTCCTTGTCTGTTGATAACAAGGTGATCAAAAGTTTGTCTTTCACTTGGAAGAACAACACGAGCTTCAATGTTGACAATATGAAGAGTAACAATGATAACAGCCGTGGTGATAAAAGCTTGAATGCAAAGACTCACTGTATTCAGTTTCTCCACCAACACCAAAAGGATGACCGGAGGAAACTCTGAAGCACACCTCCAAAGTGGCCTCCAAATGGTCTTGGAGAGTGTTTTGAAGAGCCAGTCCTTCGGCCTCATATTATGCCAAGTATACTTGTACACCTCATTATAACCTTTGTATCACTTCTGTATTTTATGGCTTATCTGCATTTTCCAGGAAAATAAAAATTCTTGCTGTCAAACAGAAGAAAAAAAAAGACAAACTGCTCGAGAGACAAAACATGGTGTAAGAATCAATGCATTGAAATACAGAGAGTAACCTTCTGTTCCAGTGTATATTTATTTTACATTGATCTAAGGGACATGAAGGAGCTTGTACATCACAAACGTCAGTATACTCTTTCGTGAATTACAACTACATTAGTATGAACAAATAGATATAGTGCAGAGATTTGAACTTGGGTTACCAGCATCCTGACCATTGGTTCTGACTGAAATGCTAAATAGGCGAACATAAAAGGGCATCCATCAAAGGTTTCGACCCTTCAATTCCAGAACATTTCCGAACAACAGGTCCACATCATCAAATCAGACAGAGGTAGAGGTAAGAGTTAAGAGATTTCATTTGGAAAATACCTTCAGCTTCATAAATGTCTGTTTCAAGTACCATCCATATTATCAGCGAAGCACCATTCATCATCAAGGTTTTCCCTTTCAATCCCAGAAGCTCTCTGAACAATGGGTCCACAAGGTCATCCGATCAAGCAGAGAGTGAGAGACATGCAGAGAGAATATATATATATATATATATATATATAAATATACATACATACATACATACATACATATACTGGTGTATAAAAGCCCGTCAAAAATGATGGGGCCAAGAGCATTCCCCCCTCCTTCTTGGTTAGAGCACAGTTGTTAAATAATATAGCTCACAGGGATGTGGAATGATTTTGTTTCATAAACAATGAGAAGGGCATTCAGGAGAGCGCATACCTCCACCACGCAATGCTTGATCCACGAGAACATATCAGGCCAATTACATTTTTGAAATATCATGCTATACAGTACGACATCGTTTTTGGCCCCATCTCTCAATGATGAAGAATCACTTTTAAAATTAAATAATTCTCGTATCCAAATCCGAATTTTCACCAAAATCGAACCAATTCGTCGTGGTCACACACCTAACCTGTCCACCAATTTTCATCCGAACCTGTCCACAACTTTTTGAGCTATAATGCTATATATTAGTTTAGCCCTATTTCTCATTGGTGAAGAATCACTTAAAAAATTATCAGATCCAGATCAGGATTCGGGGCTTCACCAAAATTGAACTATTTCTTCCTTGTCACACACCTAACATGTCCACAAAATTTCATCCAGATCCATCCACAACTTTATGAGATATCCTGCACATAAACAAATAGACAAACAGACAGAAAGGGGATGAAAACATAACCTCCTTCACCTTTGGTGGTGGACATAAATATCATGCAATACGTTTTTATCTACATCGTTTTTATCCCTACCTCTCAATGGTGAAGAATCACTTAAAAAAGATCCGGATCCAGATTCGGATCCTCACCAAAATTGAAGCAAATCTTCCTTGTCACACACCCAACAAGTCCACCAAATTTTGTCCGAATCCGTCCACAACTTTTGGAGATATCGTGCTATATTGTTACGAATCTGGAACCCATCGCACACAACAGCCAGGGTCCCTATAGAAGTTATATCGGTAAGTGTGTGTTTATAATTAGGGCCCCCCTACCTGTGTCTAACGGGAACTACGTGTGTGCGCTGCGGAGATTCGTTTGCATCACCCTCACCTTCACCTCGCTTCCTCACACGGACGCCATTGCCTACATGCGTTCGACCACGTACGTGGGTGGAGATTTCCATCAACTCAGATCGAGACTCCACCCAGGAAGGCAGGGGCGTGCCCCTTGTCCAATCAGGCCACAGAGTTCGGTCTTCTCACGACACGCCAGCCAATGAGAGTGGAGGCCGCCTCAGAAGGTGATGTTCTCATGACACGCCGGCCAATGAGAGGGGAGGCCGCCTCAGAGGGTGATGGTCTGACCCCGGGAAAGAAGAAGATATAAAGGAACGCCAGGTTGGTTGGTGGGTCGTCTTGGTTGTCATCTGGTTGTCGTCTTGGGGCCGTGGGCCGTCTTGGTTGTCACCTGGCTGTCGTCTTGGGGTCGTGGTCGTCGTGGTGGTTATCATCATTGTGTTGCGGGTTTAAGTCCCGCCGAGCTGGATCATCGTCGCCTCTGATCCTTGGCCTTGGTCGGTTGGTGCATGGCCGGTTGGAGAGCGCGGTGCCCGGTGCCTGGAGCGGCGTCGTGTTACAGGTTCGAGTCCCGTCGAGCCGGATCGTCGAAGACCACATGAGGTGGACAGGTCCAAGCGAAGGCTCTGGTCTCTAGCTCACCTATCCTCGAGCTGGAGGCCTTGAATAAAGACCATTGCGGTCCGTTTCTGTGTGTGGGCCCGTCTATAAGTAGCAACTGTTAAGTGCCTTGTACATTATTTGTATTTAATTTATATTAGTCGTGATAACTCTGCCCTTGTGTGCTCCCCCCTTTCCCCCATTATAAATAAATCCATTTGTTAAATGTATCAGCTTGTTTCTGTGTTTCTTCCATTGGCTTAGCATGGCGCTTGTTGGTGAATTATAAAGGCTGTTGCTGCTGTAAAAGGGCATTTGGACCGACGGAACTTCGGCAACCGTCCGCTCGGGTTGCGCACGGGTCGGGCACGCTAACGGCTCGACTCGTACGAGGGCCGTCGAGGGAATACTCGGTAACTCGCCACGTGGATCTCTAGGTATTTTGAAGATTGGCAAATAACCCTGTACCACGTGGTGGAATTTTGACTATTCATGGTCCGGTAAGGGACCCGTACCCTCGGAGTTTTCCAAAAGGTACAATCTACATTCCGGGTGTTCGTTAGAGTCGACCCTACTGCTCCATCTAGCGGTCGTGCTCAGCCGATACCCGGTCGCAACAATATATCGTTTTTGGCTCTATCTCTCAATGGCGATGAATCAATAATAAAATTCAAGTAGCCGGATCTTCACCAAAATTGAATTAATTTTCCTCGTCACACACTCAACATGTCCACAACATTTCATCCAGATCATCTACAACTTGTTGAGATATCCACGCACAATCAACAAAACAAGAAGACGTTGTGCAGAGCCACATACTTGCAAAAATCTATAAAACAAATTTAACTTCAACAATAATTGCTAGTTGAATTCATTGACCTGAAATACAAATCCTCTTCAAATTTCAAGTCAATCAGATGAAAATTGACAATTTTAGAAATTCGGCCGATGTTGACCTTTTGGTCCATGTTGACCTCAAAAATAATTGGCTCGTTGAATTCATTGACCTGAAATATAAATCCTCTTCAAATTTCAAGTCAATGAGATGAAATTGAGGATTTTCCGAAATACCTCCTTAGTTGTTGACCTTTGGCTTATGTTGACCTTTTGGCCAATTTTGACCACAAAAATAATTGGTGGTTGAATTCAGTAAGCTGATATGAAAATCCTGTTCAAATTACTCGTCAATCGGATGAAAATTGAGGATTTTAGAATCTTGACAAATTTGTTGACATTTGGCCTATGTTGACCTTTTGACCTCAAAAACAATAGGCTTCTTGTTTATGCCAAACTCTACTATGTGGTGAAGTTTCATGAAGATCGGTTTAAAATTGGGACCTGTCGGCGATAGACAGATAAACAAACAAACGGACAGAAAAACAAAATCGACTAACCAATATACTTGCAAAATGTTAGATTTTGCAAGTTACAACAAACACACAGAAATGGGTGAAAACATAATCTCCACCTTCAGTGGCAGAGGTAAAAATATTATTATTTTAGAAATACAGGTACATTTATTTTCAAAGTGATGGTGGAATTTCAAATGACTGAGTAAAATTACTCACCTGTACATTTTTCACAGGAAATAAAAATTACTAACATCTCACCTCCAGCATTATAATTGTGAAAAGAACCAAAGTGCTCATGCAATCAATCAAATTCAGAATTCAGATGCGTGTAGTAAAAGTTTTGGACGGAATAAATTCACCTTTCCTGAGTGGATCAAAATGGCAAATGGTGCTAACACTGATATTGCATGTGCTCCCTTTTTGTGACAAACGCGATGTCACTTCCTGTGTGACAGAGAAATAAATACACAAGGCATTACAGATATATATATATATATATATACATACATACACACACACACGGAGAGAGGGGGAGAATGAGAAC
>CM068965.1:9131145-9141298 GCA_035128595.1 Eptatretus atami
ATCCATTGACCATTGCTCAAACCCATCACTCTGTTTAATCACAGCGTGATTTGAGTGATCAATGACCGGAGTGGTTATTTTACATCTGCTGATATGCAACCTCTCATACCCTAAATCAGAACTTTGCGCAATGGCAGAGAACAAACTAGCCACAACAACCACTCCTGGGTTTATAGCCTGCTGCCATACTCCAGGGTATCGATCACATCTGTGAGGCAATGAAACTGTTGGAGTTGAGATATGGGAACAAGGAAAGGACTATCATCAATATGAAGGTAACACGGAGGTGACCGGCGTCACCTCAAACATAGCAGCATGGTTTCCGGGCACCGATCAATTAACTGTCACGTCGTTAACATCAGATTGCGGTCATCATCATCGATGCGAACATCGATGAATGTGGTCATCCTTGTTAGATATTATCGTGATGCCATCCTGATGAGGACAAATAAGCCAAAATCCAGATAGGCAACTCCATTTGATGTTTAACTGATGTTGACCATGTAATCTTTGACAGAGTTGCCGGGCCGAGGCGATGCTTGTGTAGGACCTAGTCCAATGGAGATCAGGGGAGTACTCGTCGCACTCCACGTTTCAAGTTACCCACCAATCACCTCGCATGCCTTCGGGTTGAATGGGTTGCATTGCAGGAACAATTGTTTGGGTGCAGATGGACGTTGTTCTTTCTGGATTATGCGGTTTTACCATGTGCAGACAATCTTGTGTGTGCTCACCATAAACAGTCAGAGACGTGTTTATTTATAAATATAAATATATATGTATGTATGTTTGAATATATACACTGATAGCCAAAACATTTATGACCACTGATAGGTGAAGTGAGTAATAACTTGATTATCTTGTTACAATGGCACCTGTCAAGGGGTGGATATATTAGCAGCAACGTGAACGGTCAGTTCTTGAAGTTGATGTGTTGGATGCAGGAGAAATGGCAGGGTAAAAAACGCTGAGCGACTTTGACAAGGGCCAAGTGGTTATGGCCAGACGACTGGGTCAGAGCACTCTGAAACGGCAAGGCTTGTGGGGTGCTCCCTGTCAGCAGTGGTGAGTACACCGACATGGTCGAGGAGGGACCAAACCACAAACCACGCGACAGGGTTTGGGCACCCAAGGCTCATCGATGTGTGAGAGGCAACGAAGACTATCACGTCTGTCCGAACCGACAGAATGCTACTGTGCACAGCCACAGAAAATTTTAATGTGGTACGGGAGGAATGTGTCAATCCACAGTGCATTGCATCCTGCTGCAGTTGCTGCGAAGCCGCAGCTGGTCAAGCAGGCCCATTGATGACCCCTGTCCACCATCGAAAGTGCCTACAATGGTCGACCGAGCGTCGGAACTGGACCTAGGAGCAGTGGAAGAGGTCGGCCTGGTCCGATGAGTCCCGTTTTCTTTTAGATCACGTGGATGGCTGTGTACGTGTGCGCCGTTTACCTGGGGAAGTGATGCACAGGATGCACTGTGGGAAGACGACAAGCTGGGTGGAGGAGTGTGATGCTCTGGGCAATTTCGTCCTGGGAAACCCTGGGTCCGCCATTCATGGGACGTCAATTTACACGTGTCACCTACCTAAACATCGGTTGCAGACCAAGTACACCCCTTCATGGCAATGGTATTCCCTGATGGCAGTGGCCTCTTTCAGCAGGATAATGCGCCCTGCCACACTGCAACACATGTTCGAGAATGGTTTGAGGAAGCATGATGAATGTTCACGGTGTTCCCTGGCCTCCAAATTCTCCAGATCTCAATCCGATTGAGCATCTGTGAGATGTGCTGGACCAAACAAGTCCGATCCACGGCGGCTCCACCTCGCAACTTACAGGACTTGAAGGATCTGCTGCTAATATTTCGTGCCCGAATACCACAGGACACCTTCAGGGGTCTTGTAGAGTCCTGCCTCGGTGGGTCGGTGCTGTTTTGTGGCAACACGGAGGACCAACAGCATATTAGGTAGTGGTCATAATGTTTGCTCAACTGTGTATATACGTATATGTATATGTATATTATTATTGTGGCTGGGGGTTCTAGGTGAGAAGACACTGAGGAGGAAAGCTATCTCGGGCTCCCACCAGACTCCCGGGAATTGCAGGCCGTCACACACGGATAACTCTGCCGTTGACGCGGCGGGCGCTAACCGACCTGAAGGCCAATAACTCAACCACGTGACTTCGGGTCTCCGTCTAATATCGGTTACCCTAAAAAATCACGTGACCTAATTACCGGTACGGGGGGGAGGACACCTAGGTACGCCTTGCTGAAACTGGATCACCTTACCAGATCAAGATATGCAGTCGAGCGACACTCCAAGACATACCGGCTAAAAGGAAATGAACCTTGGAATAAAGTCCTGGCTATGCTTGGATACTTACCATGCTGGATCAATTGAGAGGAAAAGACAAAAAACGAAGCTGGGAACATTTCTGACAAAAGGATTATTGCAGGCAGGCAAGGAAAGATATGTGGCATATAATAGAGTTTATTGTTGTGTGTAAGTGAATAGAAAGAAAAGTTGGTGCACTAATAAAACAAGGCCACTTACAAAAGCAGACACAGAAACAGAACATATCTCGATATATCTTCTGCAATCTTAACTTAAGCAGAGGAGCAGCACCCATGACACACACACACACACACACACACACACACACACCACACCACACACACACACACCGTATGAAGAAGAGATAATGAGAAAAAGAAGAGGAGATGAGATGCGAACGGTCTCGTCATACCTTGCACGATTCACTGACCATGCCACCCAGTACGTATTGTGGGCATGACATACACGCTGAACGAATCCCTCCCTTGAAAGTAATGCACACGTCGTCTGCCTGCTGTGACCTAATCCAGAGAAGAAGGGGCGTGACATGTCAGGCAATGAGGGAAGACTATGGAACATAATGCAGACTATAATGCGCACCTAAATCAGATGCGCAACAAGATCCAGCCATGTCCAGTAGGCTGTAATTTACAGGGCTGCGCCCCGTGAGTCTGCCATCGTGTTCATAGGATAATTTATCACGCAGAGTGAGTCCCATGCCAGGTAACCGGAACCACGAATCAATATACAATGAATATGAAAGAGAAAGGAATATGGATTTGTAATAATATAGAATGAGATATGGATTGAAAAAGAGGATAGATATAATTACAGATGCAGAAATGGTTGAAAAAGAACAGCCTCGTGCTCCTTATAGCATTCATTCGCTGTTTGTTCTTTATATTCCCCGGCAACGCCATTCCTCACCTGATCCCATCTGTAGTTGATGCTTGGTGTTGCCTTTCCAAATCATTACGTTATATGGTGGGTGCAGTTTCTTACGGTGGCTGTTCTGGTGGCAGCGCCTACTTTGATTTATTTTCAGGAAGAAGAGAAAAAAGTATAGGAATGAAGGAAGAGATATATCAGACCTAACTATGAGATCCACACAACGGCACTTTGTCCCATTTGGACCCATTAGACATGAGGAAAGGTTCTATTACGTATATTAATGAAATAACTGTCTGGGGACCATGATGATGGATGCCATTGCCTTGGAGGGATTGGTTTCCAAAACGGCAACAATAGTTTATGTAGACAGATATAGATATATTATATATTAATATATGTATATACATAGTATATTTGCTATATGCATATATACCATTACAGTAATTGGAATTATATACACACACAACATACATATATATATATATAAATATACTTTAAATATATATATACTATATATAATGTACAGACACATATATGAATAGATATTATATATATTATATATATAATATACATTATATATAATTATAGAGGGTCGCCTAAAGTCACTTTCCCTTCCCCCAGTAAAAGCTATCTTGTATAAACTATTTTAATACAAAGTATATTGTGCCAGTACTATACATATTAATCAATCGGTACTGGATGCGCTCCATCATCTCCTTCTGCCACCACTGAAATCGTCGTCAAGCCCTCTTCGACGTTAGTTGTAACGTATGTGGAGTTTTGCAGCGGCTTAAGCGAGCTTTCAGGCCGACCTGGTATATTATATATGTATATAATATAATCATATATATATTATAAATATATATATAGTATATAATTTAGATGTAACCATTCAGAAATATTACATACAAATGAAGAAAGAAAAAAAGAAGACAGAAGAAGAAAGGACACCCGAATTAGGCCAGCACCAAGGTGACAGCATAAGCAGCCATGGAGCTGGAGGATTACTATTCGGCTAGAAATATGCAGTGGCGACCAGATGGAACCAAATTTGAATCCAGCCAGTCCCAAGAAATAGGACCTGCGACACGAGGCTGCTCTTTAAATGTCAGAAAGGAGAGACCCAAACGTGTGGTTTGTGGAAAGTGCACCATATCCTCCTAGTACCAACTCATAGCCACGATAGGGGATCTGAACTGGAGGAGCTGCAGCAAGAGTTCGAGCAATCACAGCATTCAATGCAGCAGGCCCCAACAGTAGCCCCAGGGCAGCCCCAACAGTAGGCCCCAGGCAGCCCCAACAGTAGGCCCACGCAGCCCCAACAGTAGGCCCCAGGCAGGGCCCAACAGTAGGCCCCCAGCCAGCCCAATAGTAGGCCCCCACCAGGCCCCAAACAGATAGGCCCCCGCCAGCCCCACAGTAGGCCCCCAGGCAGCCCCAAACAGTAGGCCCCAGCAGGCCCCAACGATAGGCCCCCATCCAGGCCCCAACAGTAGGCCTCAGGCCAGCCCAACAGTAGGCCTCCAGGCAGCCCCAACTAGAGCCCCCAGCCAGGCCCAACATAGGCCCCAGGCAGGCCCAACAGTAGCCCCCACCAGGCCAACGATAGGGCCCCAGGCAGGCCCCAACAGTAGGGCCCCAGGAATTGATCTGTGCCTGCTATCTGTGTTCATTACGACGCCATTTCCTTTTACAGTTCCTTTAGAATTGATGTTCAATTTTGTTTGACTGCCAGCAAGCCAAACAGAGTTTATCTCAATCCTCTCTGCGCATGCTCAATAGGGATGTAATTTCATCGCCAAGTACAGGTCAAAACGACAGACTTCGTTTTTTCATGTTGCCATTGTTTCAAAATGTAACATTCCAATTTAAATAAGCTGTTCCTTGATAAAACGATAAAGTATCGCCCTTATCCTTTCATTTCCAGAGCCCGGGAAGCATCCATGTGAGACGAGGGTTCGGTCGGCACGACTACATGACAACCACACTTTAGTGTGTTGCTTAGTGTTTAGAAATGTGTGTCATCGAGGCTCCCAATTACACGTGCAAAATATCAAAAAGCAGTCAAAAAAAAATCAAAAGTACAAATGGTAAAAAGTGCTATAATGAAAATTATCCACTCCACATTCTCACCTGTGAATGGAGAAATAACTAATTAGCTCTTCACCAAATCAATTAACTCAGGTGGCCAGGGTTATTCAATAAATAGACTCCTCTCATGCTCTTCTCGCCAAAGAAAGCTGCATAAAGCAACCATGAAAGCTAACCCCCTCTTCTCTCTTCTCTCACCCCTCTCCCCTCTCACCACACCACTCCTCCTCTCTCCCTCTCCTTCTCTCTCCCTCACTCCTCTCTCTCCCCCTTTCCCACCATTCTCCTCTCTCTCCCAACCCTCTCGCTCTCTCTCCCAAACCCTCTCGCTCTCTTCCCACCCGACCACAACTGTCTCCTACCCCATTTCCTCTCCCCCTCCCTCATCCTCTCTCCACTCCACCATTCTCTCACCCCTCTCCCTCTCTCCTACCCCTCTCCCCTTCTACTCCCCTCTCCCTCTCTCCTACCCCTCTCCCTCACTCCCTTCTCTCCACTCTTCCCTTCTCCACCCCTTTTCCTCTCCCCTTCCTCCTCTCTGACCCCCTCCCTCTCTTCATCAAACCCACCCCTCTCCACTCCCCTGCCCCTCTCTCTCTCTCTCTCACCACTCTCCTCTCTCTCCCACCACTCTCCTCTCTCTCCCACCACTCTCCCTCCTCTTTCCCACTGCTCTCCCCTTTCTCTCCCTCTCTCTCCCACACCGACCCATCCCCTCCCCCCTTTGCTCTCCCCTCCACTCTATCCCTCTCCCACTCCTCCCTTCTCTCAACCCTCTCCCTCTTCTCCCTCTCTCTCCCACCCATCCCCCTCTCTCTCCCCAACCCCCTCTCCATCCACCCCAACCTCTCCCCTTCTGTTAAGGAGCCTGTTAATGACTGACAGTTAGTTTGAATTTAAAACAGCTTCCCCAGAGTGTGCATGTACGAATCAGATTCTGAGAGAGCCATCCAGGGGGGGCAAAGGTCGCTGCATAGCGTGAGCATGCGTGCATGCAGGCAGACCTTTGCCAGGTAGATAAGCGTGGTTTAAAAATGCTCCTGCCCCGTTTAATGTGAAACCTGGTGGTTAAAAAGGAAATGTTGCTGTTTGGGCACTCTTCCACCCCTTCCTCACCCCTTCCTCGCCCCCCTCCCCCCCACCAATATTACCATCAGCGATAGTGACATGTTGTATTTCCTCATCCAATATATAAAAGCTCATTTTACCACTCACTGACTGACTCACTAACTCACTGACTCATGGATATAATTGTTTGTACCTTCAGGGTGATGTAGAAAGCTGAATTTGCGTGCTTTAAAATTATTGTTCTGTCTTAATGAAGGTCTTCAAAAATTACTGAAAGAAGGGCTGGAGACAGAAATTTCGAGAAGGTGTTCTCTCAATGGCACATGTAGCTAAAGTCATGGGAAATGTTCAATAAATAATTTTCCCAATTCTCAGTAATTTTACTCACGAGTTGCCAGGATAGTGAAGTATCTAACTCTCTAAAGTCCTGGTATCTTTCCTCTTGTTTGGTTCAAATATCAAGATCAAAATTTTGCAAACACATGGGCATGTCTCACTGTATTGTCAACTAATCAGGTTCAACTCCAAGGAGAAGCAAAGAGAGCAGTCCAAGAGCAATCTGGTCCAGAGTCAAGTTAATCATGCTGACATCACAATGGGGGAGTGCTCACGAAGAGGAAGGACAGTAGAATATGGCTCATGTACACGATACCCTAAGGGAACGGGCAACTACTGTTCTCATCAAAACCATTAGACTCCGATGTGATTATGATTCTAGTGGTAGTCTTTCATATCTTCGCAGCACCATCCAGGTATGCAGCTATTGGTTGGTTTTGGTGCAGGAAACACTTCCGCTATTACCATGTCAATTCAATCTGCCAGAACTTGAGGAAGCACAAGCTCGTGCTCTGCCATTTTACCATGCCTTTCTCCAGCTCTGACTGCAACATCCCAGATCAGTGGTAAAAACCAAAAAGTCAGCCTGGAAGGCAGAAAGCTTAGCCGACAACCAAAGATGGATTCACCATGAACGTCCTGTCTGTGTTTGTTCCACAGGACATGAACTTCCAGTATTCAATGTGATTGACATGGTTTACTATGTACCATTTACGACAATATGACCCCACATGTCACTGTAAACGACCTTCAACAGGAGTGTTCCTAAGGAGAGTGAAGATGATGGAAAACTTCCTCAACTCAGACGACCTGTTCCAATATGTAAACCGATGCCTGTACCAAACAAGCATTTGGAGGGGAGTCTGAAGCCCATCCTAGCTGTACCAAATCCTGAAGGGCTTGGGCGGTGGAACAAAGCAGACACCGGGTGGTGTCCTATGTGGATAACCTTACCAGATGCTGCTAATAGTGTAAAAACTGATCAAGTGTGCGCTGCAAGGTAGCCCACATGTTCAAATAAATTGCAAGTGCAGAAATGCAGGACTGACATGCACGCATTGTGTCTCTTGCAGAAATTGTGATCATAAGAAAAGGCTCATGTGTCATCCAAATGTGGCGTATCAGGTGAATATCACATATTTGTTGTACATGTACCTCTTAATCATATGTGTAATATATATATACTAAACTCTCATCTTGTATGCATGCTGTAATGTATGTTATTTCCGAAATATAGCTTAGAACGAGTACATGATAGTGCAAACATTTTAGGGCCACCCTTACTCACCATTTCTCCTGCGTGTGCGAGTATCATTTCATTCAAATCGGGCAACGAAAAAAAATATTAAAAAAATCAATTCCTGATTCATCAATACTCTTCAGGAGAATTTGATCAATGCAAACAACCTCAGCGGTATAGTTCGCTGGAGCTATCTTTTTTTTTTTTGAAATGATTATTTTAAAATCTCAAACATTTAGTTTCGACAAAGAACGGATTTATTTTAAAGCATAAGCAAAACATCGCCATTTTGATCTCATACTTCCGCTGTTCATTAATAAATAAAATTGTTTAGAAGATGTTACGCATAATAATTTCTTAGACTTTCTTTTCTCCGTTTTTTTTTTCAATTGACGCGCAATGTGAAGTTTCAGTTCAAATAGGGGCAACGAAAAAAATTATTAAAATAATCAATTCCCCATTCAGTTAAGTACTCTTCGCGATTAGTTTGATCAATGAAACAACCTCAGCGGTATAGTTCGCTGGAGCTATCTTTTTTTTTGTTGTTGTGAAATGATTTTTATTATCAACCGCTGTCACAACGGAACCCAACGGGTTCACGGGTCATCTAGTACATATATATGTGTGCGCGTGTGTGTGTGGTGTGTGTGTGTGTGTTGTGGTGTGTGTGTGTGTGTGTAATAGATACGTGTTCATTATCATCATATAAGTTAGAAATAAATGTATAGTTGCGTTCACCTTTAATTATACGATACATGCTCAAATACCATCAAACATAGTTTGTTTTGCCCCCTATGGCAGCAATTTTGGATTTATGTAAATTAGTAAGTTATCAAGTAAGAAGGACAGTGTTTCAAAAATAATATAACTTTTTAAAACACTGAATAATGTTACATAATTGTCGAGATATTGAATAAATGGAATTTCAAGATTATTTAAGCTTTCACCTTGACCTGATCTTGACCTTGACCTTTAAAGTCGGGCAGCCCCCTCTCAAAAGTTTTGTATGGTCTTAAAGTATAACTGCGCCAAATGTGGTGCTTTAGGCCAATGTGGTCACGATCATTCCTGTCTGCCACTCCACTAGTTCTCAGTTCTATAAGGTTGCACAATCTGCACTTGGTGTGTGTAAAAATGCATTCTCTTGTGTAAAACTTTGTTTTTTACATTATAATTTTCACTTCGGTTTGGATTAATTTGAAGCAACTTTTATCTAATATTTTTTCCTCTCTGAGGAGTGTTTCCGTGTTTCAGTGGGGGGCGAGAAGGCAGCCAGACAGCTTAGCCCATTATATTATTACAGACTCGGAGTTTGAGGTTCTCCACGAGGGGAAGTGCTCGGGTCCCTCCTGAACGTCCGGTCCCGGGGCCACCAGCCGTGGATAACTCCGCTGTTGGTTGTGAAGTTTCCTGAAGACTTTGAAATTGTGAGCTGTTGGTGATTGACAAACAAACAAACAAACAAACACAGACTGACAGAATAATGCACAAGACCAACCAATATACGAGGGGCAGTCAATAAGTAACCTTAAAATGGCGATATAAATTTGAGAATGTAATGTGTGTTGTTGTAGACGACATATGTTATATCTATTGGTAAGAGTTATGTTTTTCCTGTTTTAGACCGGGAAACATTGAGCGTATGACGTCAGTCAAGCAGTTCCAAGATGCATGCAATTGTGAGTGAACCTCGATTGTGTCCGGTAGAGCCGGACCTGGGACCATCGCTCACAATTAACGTTGTGGTACGGTGCGTTGTTTTAAAACCACGAACGCCACCCAGTCAACCACGAGTTCCAGTGTCCGCCGTCTAATTATTCCGTTTAACTAGAGGTCACGTGGTTACCTGAGCGGGGAGCGCGCCCTCGGTAAAGCACCAATGTTATCTGATTAGATTTTAATTAGGGCGGCCGAGCGTTTTAACCGCTGGTCTGTGCCGACGATTTTTGGTCAAATCTGTGGTAATTACCTCCCAGTCTATCTAGGTTCGGACAATGCTAGACCAATGGAAGGAAAGGACAAACACGGACAGGTTGGAAATCGACAAATAATTTATTAATAATAAGATATAAAAATAAATAAAAAGAACATTTTCTTTTCTGAGGTAAATAAAGAACGAATTTCAAAGAAAAATCAATCAAAATGCCAGGAAACAGACAAAGAGCAGATGCTTATCGGAGGTTGA
>CM068965.1:9219476-9240493 GCA_035128595.1 Eptatretus atami
CGTGGGGGTAAACAAATCTCATCCGAGTCTCTCTCAGCAACGCTCGGTGGACACAAAAATCGACCAGCGATAGCCAAGGATTCTCCGAAGAGACCTGGTACCAAAGGAATTATAGTTTCCGTCTCAGATCCTTGGTCAGAGTCCAAGTCTCGCCATCCATAGAGCAAGACTGGAAGTACCAAGGACCTGAAGACTCGGACTTTCGTCCTCCCGCACAGGTACCGCAGCGCCACACCCCATGATCCAGTGAATCCATGACTCCCCAGGCCCGACCCAGACGTCTATTGACCTCTGACTCACAGCCAGCAGAGACATGAATATCACTGCCAAGGTAAGTGAATCTCTCCACGACCTCAACATCCTCACCACAAACAGACACAGACAGGACAGCAGCATCAAGATGTCACCGAAAGCCTGGATCTTAGTTTTGACCCAAGAAACCCGTAATCCAGCGGCTCCGACTCCTCATTCAGCACCTCGAGGGCCCCAAAAGGATATCTTAAGTCTCCGCAAAGATGACTGCATCATCTGCAAAATCAAGGTCCGAGATCTTGACATTCCCAAACGATGCACCGCAGCTTGATTCTCTCCGCCATCCTCCCTAAATCCAGTCCATACAAGTGCTGAAAAGTGTGGGGCGCAGTACACACCCCTGACGAACTCCAGTAACAACTGGAAATAAGTCAGAGATGTACCACCACACTTCACAGCACTCTCAGTACCAGAGTAGAGTTCAGACATCAGATCGATCAGTTTTTGGTGGCACCCCACGAAGACCAGAATCCTCCAGAGGACTCCCGATTCACTGAATCGAACGCTTTACAGAGATCAACATAGGCTGCAAGCAGCCCCTGCCGAAACTCTCGTCTGCGTTCGGTGAGGACACGAAGAGCAAGGATACGGTCAATCGTTGACCTCTTTGTGTTAAAGCCTGACTGCTCTTGACGCTGGTGCTCAAACAGATGGTGGCGAACCCTATCAAGAATTATCCGAGCAAAGACCTTGCCCGGCACTGAGAGCAGCGTCACCCCTCGGTAGTTGTTTGCAGTTTTGGCGATCACCCTCCCTTTCCAGAGAGGAACAACAAGGCCCCTCTTCCAATCAGTTGGATGATGCCTGTGTTCCAGGCAGAGACACAAAACTGCATGCAACGACACGAGTGCAGCATTTCCACCAGCCTTGAGAAGTTCAGCATGGATGCCACAGATCCCTGGAGCTTTGCCCCGTTTCAACTGGTTCACCGCTAGCCTGTGTTTCCACAAGTGAAGGTGGACCACAGTTGATTCGAGGGTCAGCAACAGGGATTGTAACACCCTTGACGTCCAACTCAACAGCCGGGATCAGCCTGGTACAACCGCTCAAAGTAACCGGCCCAGCGGGCCTTCACTTCAGACTCGTCTGTCAAGAGCCTACCACTCTCTGCTCTAACTGCAGTGCTCCGAGGGATGGGCTTGGATGAACGCAATGCACGAATTCCCCTGTAAGCGGGACGAGAACCCTGTCCACAGGTGATGCTTACCCCCTCACAGATTCCTCGCACATAGGCCTCCTTGTCCACCCTCAGTGCACGTACAGTTTTACGCCTCAGCTCCCTGAACAGCTCAGCTCTGCCATTCAGCCTGGCCCTGCGACTCTGGTCAATGGTATCCAGTGTCCCTTGAGAGACAAAATTCTTCTTTGCCCTGCGTGAGTTCCAAGACATCCACCGGCAACATCAAGGACCTGTGGTTCTTGAAGGCACTCCACAACTCTTCAGGACACCCAAAGCACCCAGACCCCCCAAGTGTCCACTCAGCCCGTTCGCAAACTCCTCAGCTACTCTCTCATCCCTGAGCTTGCCAACATCCAGCCTAGGCTGGGATGTACCATTCTCCAGGATTTAAGGTGCAGCTTTAGAGTTGCTACAACAAGCCTGTGGTCAGTATTGAGGAACTGAGCACTCCGGTAGACCCTGCAGTTCTGGATCATCCTCCAACGACCGTCAATGAGGACATGGTCAATTCCTTTGCACACCGCCAGCATTGGAATACCAAGTCCAGCGATGAGCTTGTGGGCGCTGAAACCATGAACCAGCCACCCTAATCCATGACTTCTTGCAAAGTCAAGGAACTTAGTGCTATTCTGGTTCTAGTTCCTGACCCATGGGGACCAACACACACCTCATAACCATCCCTATCAGTTCCAGTCGATGCATTGAAATCCCCCAAGACTAGAAGTGTATCTCGTCTGGGGCACTGATCAACCACAGACTCGAGCGTGGCGTAGAATGCATCCTTCACGGTGGTGAGATCACTCGCCTCAGTCGGAGCATAAACAGAGACCAGGGAATGCACCTAAGGATGACGAATCCTTAATCTCATAATACGCTCTTGACCGGTGTACCTCAATTATCATTGGGGTCAGCTATTGGACCAGCTACAGCAACTCCTTGGGTATGGTAACCATCAGAACGACCAGACCAATAGTAGGTGTAACCACCCACCATTATCTCGCCGCAATCCGGTCTCCGAACCTCAGAGAGAGCTGCAATCCCCGATGTCCAAACGCTGAGCTCAGATGATAACAGAGACAGGTGATCATCCTCTCTTAGGGATAGGACATTCCAGGCAACCACCACGAAGGGACGGCCTCAGGTTAACCCAAGGAGACCGCCGTCTGGTGGACGACACTCAGCACCACTCCGACACACTCTCCCGCAATCTGACCCAGGGATGTTACCCCTGGTTTCCCTCCTAACATCAAAGATTGTCCCGAAGGCTTTGCCCCAATCCCGTCATCCGTGAGCTGCCCTGCGAAGGGAAGCTGCACAGGAGGTACTCCCACGGAGTTTTCAGATTTTTTGCGTTTGTTTTGTTTTGCGGAATGAAGGTTTTACGGTGGCCGGAGTGCAAATCCTGCCACCAACCTCCTAAAAAAGTAAACCAACTGCAGGAGGACGTCCGCAGACACAGTTGGGCACTAGATATGGATGGCCGTTGCTCACAAGGAGCTCCTCGCCCTTTGACAGGGTTTGTTTTTTAATCCTGCTGGGTGTCCATATCCAAACACCCTCCTCACCGAAAACCTGGTGGGGGAGCGGTTTAGTCGCCGACAACCCCGACCATGGAACAGGTTAGTACAGGTTTACATGGTACCTGTAGCAGGCCACAGATCTAACCTGACCTGACATGACATTGACCTGACCTGACATTCACATGTTGTGAGTATATTCCCCACCTTTGCCACTGCTGGTGGTACTTTGCTGAAGATGTCAGGTGGCAGAAACCACGGACTGTTCAAATCCATTTGTGTATCAATGCCCCCTTGACATTAAGAAGATTGGAGAATTTCGATGAAGAACGAAAACGGGAAAGCACCTTTAATCTAGAAATTTGATCTCCCCCCTTCTTTGTACAAACTTCATATTTTAGGAATGATGCTGGATGGGCATTCCTTTTTTCGCTAAGTGATTCTCTATAAAGCTGTTGAGGTAAGTTCCGAATGCACAGACAGATGTCTTTTCATGGCTTGTATTATGAACCAGGGAGTGCAGCATCATGGGGAATATGCTGTGTCATCTTTCAGTGTCAAACACAGGAATGTTTTGACTTTGAAAAGGGTTTATGTGTTTTTATAGTGTCAGTCCTGTGTTTTTCCACCTTTCATTTCGTTCCCCACAGGCCCTTGCACTGCCATGATCCTCGATCATGTATAAAGAGAATAAAGCCCTGTATGAGAGCGTTGTGGGTATAATTCCATTATGTTGGTCTTACACAAGTGCTGCCAATCGTCACCTCATACCATTTTCCACACGTAATGTTGCTCTCTTCTACTCTCACTAACCTCCCCTCCACACCGCTCATATTTGGCTACCCTTTGATCCTCTATTTGTCTGTGAACCTGCAGCCATCTATTGTTTTGCTTCCCCGTGAGCCAAGATTTCTACATACAAAAAATAATCGCATCGAAGGATCACAAATCAGAAACTGTGTCGTTGGAGAATGTATATGCTTGGACTGGAATGGTGGTGCAGGTTGGAGAGTTGAACTACATCCCACCCTGTCCTGTTCTGGTTGAATTGGAATGGGAGCTTAGACAAAGTAGAGACACATAGAGAGACAGAGAGTGACAGAGAGAGTGACAGAGAGAGAGAGAGTGGTGTGTGTGTGTGTGTGTGTGAGAGAGAGAGAGAGAAGCTGTGTGTGTGTGTGTGTGAGAGAGAGAGGGTTGTGTGGTGTGTGTGTGTGTGAGAGAGAGAGAGAGAGAAGAGGAGGAGAGAGAGGAGGAGAAGAGAAAGGAGAGAGAAAGAGAAAGAGAAGAGAGGAAGAGAAAGAGAAAGAGAAAGAGAAAGAAAAAGAGAAGAGGAAAGAGAAAAGAGAAAAGAAGAAAGAAAAGAGGAAAAGAGTGAAAGAGAGACAAAGTGCCCCTTTATTTTGTTGACTTCACAATGAATTGTTTGGCACATTGTGTGACAACGATTAACAAGGGATTGTCCTGCCGTTAATAACAATGATTACCCACGGGTCGCACAGGTGTTGCTCAGTGGTCCGCGATCTTTGCTCAATCGGTGCTAAAAGCTTATGGATCGAGGTTCACTCGAACTGGAATTCACTCGATGATGCGAAACAAACCTTTGTCTCCTCGAGCCTCTACAATAAAGAAGGTGCAGTCAAAGAATCCCATAAAGGAACCTTTTCCATCATCCGTGAGCTGCAGCCAAGTTGAACATACTTCGGGTGGAGCAACATGGAGTATGAAGGTAAGACATAACACCTCCTCCTACGAGGATCGACAGTGGTGACTTTTCACGGGTCCACTCGTCGGAAAGATCTACTTGCTGGCCAAAGGAGTGCTTGACACTCAGAAAAGTCTCATGTTTGACACGTGACCAAGCAGCTAGAACTCGTCCCGAAACTTGTCGGACTTTTGAGTGGAGTGAGTGACGCTTCCAAAGATGGATTTGGAATATAAATTCCTCCCACAGTTTCTATTTTGTTCATCCGTAACTCAATGTGTGCTCTTCACGATGACTCACAATGGTGTAGCCATGCTATAGCCACGGCTACACGTCACGAAACACTTTTAAGTCTTCTTTTACCCAAACGGCTGAGCTTCTGTAATGTTGTGGCACGATTCGGATTTGCTTCACCGAAACGAAACCAAACGAAGGTGGATACTTCGAGTCGTGGGAGGATTCTGTTAAACCACCTTCTGAAACCCGAATTATGGAGATCACGATATCAACGACACACCACACACACACACACACACACACACACACACACACACACACACACACACACACACACACACACACACACACACACACACACACACACACACACCCTTTCCTTGTCCTCTCCAATTTTGCAATTCCATTGTCATACCTGTCAAAATAAATCCAAGCATATCCCTTTAGCCAGTCTCACATTATTGGCTCATACCTGAGCGGACAGGACAAATTGCACGGCAGACACGCAACGTCGCTTGTGCACGCGACGTTACGATAACAAAGGCACGTCGTTACCGTCGCATCGTTTGCGAAGCTGCAGCTTCGTTCGTGTTGGGCAGCATGGTTACCTGTGCGCCGTCTGATCGGGGTTCGATTCCCGACCCGAATATAAACTGTCGGAATGGAGATTCGCAAGGAAGGGCGTCGCATCACAAAGTGTTCCGACACTCGGACGGACGCTAAGCCGGTTGTCCAATCTGCCGGCATTCTTTGGTGGATGTTTAACATTCCACGGTGTCTTTCCAAAAAGAGGAGGTGAGTTCTCGAAACGATTGCGATACAATTACAACCGAATGCTACTGCTACCTTGACTACCACTGGGAAGGCAAAGGCAAACCACCTAGAGTGGAGAGATATATTTAGTTAGGAAGTAATGAAACTATTGAACAATGTTTTACTAAAAGGATGGTGGAATTGAAGTTGTTTTTTTCGCTTCTCATTTACCTGTGCAGTGCAAGCGGAGCATGCACACCTGTAGAGGTCCAAGCGGTCTCCCTATGAGACCACCGCCGTGATGTTGAGCTCGTATTTTCTCAAGGAAGCGGCTCCTCCGGTTGGTTACACCATGGGGTGGAGTGGGTTCAATGTTCAATCCCAAGCTAATTGGGGGTAAAGACCTCATTTGCTGATAATGACGTCTTACAACTAATGAGAGGGACATTGCAAATTGGACATTGATCTTTCGGTGTCTGCATTATTCGGCCTGATGTGAGGCATGCTATGGGTGGTGCATTTTAAACCAAATCACAGTCGATGTGAACAAACAAATTCCAAAGCACGAGATTATGAACCTCAACCATGTTAGCCCCAAGAACCCCGAACTGGACCGTCACTCGACGAGTCGTGGAAATGTGGTCCACATCCACGTGTAGTCGTGTCATGTTTCACTGTCAATCAACATGTGTCATGCGCTTCCCTACAGGGCTTCAGGACAGCTGTTCACCATAACCTCTTGGGTCACCGTCCATCCATATTCATGATATCTTCCACTCTCTAATGATCCCATCCCCAAGCACTTCCCTTTTTCCTGGTTACTGTGTTGTGACCCCCAATTTTCCCTCACCTCTTTTCGTTTGTTCGTTGTCGGTTTGTTTGTTACCTCCACCAACGAAGGTGAAGGAGGTTATCTTTTCAACCCTTTCTGTCTGTTTGTCTGTTAGTTGTAAAATCGAAGATTTTTCAAGTATATCGGTCGGTCGAATTTGTTCGTCTGTCTGTCTGTCTGTTTGTCACCGACAAGTCACAATTTTAAACCGATCTTCAACATACTTCACCACATGGTAGAGTTTGTCATAAGGAAGAACCCTATTGTTTTTGAGGTCATCATAGACCAAAAGGTCAACAAAGGCCAACGGTTAACAACTAAGGTGGTATTTCGAAAATGCTCAATTTTCATCCGATTGATTTGAAATTTGAAGAGGATTTATATTTCAGGTCACTGAATTCAATGAGGGAATTATTTTTGAGGTCAACATGGACCAAAAGGTCAACATAGGCCCAAGGTCAACAACTAAAAGTTGTATTTCTAAAATCCTCAATTTTCATCCGATTGATTTGAAATTTGAAGAGGATTATATTTCAGGTCACTGAATTCAACGAGGCAATTATTTTTGAGGTCAACATGGACCAAAAGGTCAACATAGGCCCAAGGTCAACAACTAAAGTTGTATTCCTAAAATCCTCAATTTTCATCCGATTGATTTTTTTTTTTTTTGTATACCTTATCGAGGCTCGTGTGAGAGCTAAACACAACGCACATCAAGTGGGGCATGAGACAAGAGGGGCGGGAGTGGAGGGACAAAACAGTGGGGAAGAGACACATTAGGAGATCTGTGGAGGGAGAGGGATGGGACGGGGAACATGGGGAATAGAAGATGGACATTACAGGGACTTTCAGGAAGGAAAGCAGGGAATTTGAAGGAAGTGGGCTTGGGTGGATTATCGGGGTAGAAAAGATCGAGGATTTGGATGGGGGATGATAAGAGGTGTGTGAACAGCTGTTTTGAAAGCCTGGAGGGAAGAATGGGAAAGAATAAAGTGAGGGAGTTTATTCCAAAGGCGGGAAAAAGAGGAATGAAAGAGTGAAGGTGAGCAGTGATTCATGATTTTGGTAGTTTTACAGAAGGGGGTTGTTGGCTGACTTGAGCGCCCTGAGGAAATGTGGCGGGGACAAATCGCAGAGAGAGCAGGGGGGGGGGCAAGGCTGGAGAGGAGACGGAAAGACAGAAAGACCACCGACCAACCTGCGGTGATTGAGTGAGAGGCCCAAAGACTCAGCCTCATTGCGGGAGATGCCGATGATCCGAAATGCCCTGGTTTCTACAGCGTGAACCCGAGAAAGGTGGGAGGCAGGAGCACCAGCCCAGAGGAGAGCAGTACTCCATCAGGCTACGGACAAAAGCTTTGAAGTGGTCAGGAGCTCAGGAGGGCCGAGGAAGGACTTTGCACGACGGAGGATTCCCAGTCGGCGACTGACTTTAGAGGCGAGGTTTGAAATGTGGCTTTCCCAGGAAAGGTCATGGCAGATAGTGAGACCCAGAAGCTTGAAAGAAAGGACTTATTCCAGAGGATTGTTGAGAAAGTGGATGGGGGGTTTTCTAAACGGTCCTTTCGGAGAGACATAGTGAGAGTGTGAAGATTTGTCCGGATTGAAAGACATGTTCCACGTGTTGGACCAGTTTGTGATTTTATCCAGATCTGCAGTGAGCGAAGAACCTAGTGATTTGAAATTTGAAGAGGATTTTCATATCAGATCAATGAATTTAACTCGCCAATTATTTTTGAGGTCAACATGGACCAAAAGGTCAACATAGGCCGAATTTCTAAAATTGTCCATTTTCGTCCGATTGACTTGAAATTTGAAGAGGATTTATAGTTTATGTCACTGAATTCGACCAGATAATTATTTTTGAGGTCAATATCGACCAAAAGGTCAACATAGGCCAAAGGTCAACAACTTCGGTGAGATTTCTAAATTCCTCATTTTTCATCCGATTGACTTGAAATTTCAAGAGGATTTATATTTCAGGTCACTGAATTCAACGAGCCAATTATTACTGAGGTCAACATGGACCAAAAGGTCAACAAAGGCCGACTTTCAAAAATTGTCAATTTTCATCTGAATTATTTGAAATTTGAGGAGTTGCATATTTGGTCACTAAATGAAACCTGCCAATTATTTTTGAGGTCAACATGGACCAAAAGGTCAACATAGTCCCAAGGAAAACAACTAAGGTGGTATTTCTAAATTCCTCAATTTTCATCCGATTGACTTGAAATTTGAAGAGGATTTATATTTCAGGTCACTGAATTCAACGAGGCAATTATTTTTGAGGTCAACATGGACCAAAAGGTCAACATAGTCTCAAGGTCAACAACTAACGTTGTATTTCTAAAATCCTCAATTTTCATCCGATTGATTTGAAATTTGAAGAGGATTTTCATATCAGATCAATGAATTCAACTCGCCATATATTTTTGAGGTCCACTTCGGCCAAAAGGTCAACATAGGCCGAATTTCTAAAATTGTTCATTTTCATCCGATTGACTTGAAATTAGAAGAGGATTTATAATTTATGTCACTGAATTTGACCAGATAATTATTTTTGAGCTCAACATGGACCAAAAGGTCAACATAGTCCCAAGGTCAACAACTAAGGTGATATTTCTAAATTCCTCAATTTTCATCCGATTGACTTGAAATTTGAAGAGGATTTATATTTCAGTCACTGAATTCAACAAGGCAATTATTTTAGAGGACCACATGTGCCAAAAGGTCAACATAGGCCGAATTTTTAAAATTGTCAATTTTCATCCGATTGACTTGAAATCTGAAGAGGAGTTCCACATTTGGTCATTTAATTCAACCACCAATTATTTTTGAGGTCAAATTTGTTTGATGGATTTTGCAAGTGTCGTGCTCTGCATGACGTCTTCTTCTTGTCTGTTTGTTTGTCTGTTTGTTTGCTTGTCTGTTTGTTTGTTTGTCTGTCTATTTGTTTGTCTGACTTGTGCAGGATATCTCAAAAAATTGTGGACGGATTCGGATGAAACTTGTTGGACAGCTTGGTTTTGTGACAAGGAAGAATCGATTCGATTTTGGTGAAGATACGATTCCGGATCTGGATACGAGAATTATTTTTTCTTAAAAGTGATTCTTCACCATTGAGAGAAAGGGCTAAAAACGATATCATACTTTATCGCATGATATTTCAAAAATGTAAGGGGCCTCATATGTTCTTGTGGATCAGGCATTGCGTGGTGGAGGTATGCGTTCTACCGAGTGCCCTTCTAGTTCCTTCTGTTTCATTCCCGCTTTCCCCTTCCTCTTCTTGCTGTGTTTCATTCAGTTTGTGTGCACCTTGTTCACCCCGATTGGTCTTTCTCCCCATTGCCCTTGATCTCATTCTCGCTTCGACTCCGCTGTTGGTGTTTCCCCCTTTCCAGTTTGTTCCCTTCCACTCTGCTTTCACTCTTCCACAAGCCACGACCACGTTTGCAATGTTTTTTTAATGTTGTTGAAAATGGTCATGGAAATTTTCCGGACTGCCAACTCTTCCCATGCCAGTGACATGTGATGACCGATTCACCTGCATGCTCAGGTGATAAATCCCCTTTATGTACGCTCAGCTATGATGCCATTATTATTTTGACTGGCAGCAGCGGTGGATGGTATTGTAAAACTTTCCTCTCATCTGTTCGAGCTGTGTTTGAGAGTGTTTCTGTGTACCCTTGAAGGATCTTGGCTTGTTATCTCCCATGTAAACACAGCGAGGCTTTCCCCATGCGGGGCGACGTGATTTGTGACGTTTGTTTGATTTCACGTCATCCTACGCACATTGCTAACGGTTCGCCGTGTCCATGGAAAGGCACACATGGGGGAGGTTTGTGTTTTTTTACACTAATGGTGGAAATATTTTTTCGGAATATGATACATGGGAAGACCTCTTGTTTGGGGGATTGCTGGGGTGGGGGAGTGGGGTACTGTATCCACAATAATGTTATACCTCTTAACATGAATCATCACATTAACTACAAAACTCAACAACAGCCTAGCGACGAATAAATATATAGTTTCTCCTTTAGAACGACCTCAGCACAGCAAGAATGAGTTCAAATAGTCAGAACGAAATCCAAAGGAGACTTGAAACTACAATTTTGTACACCTGTCCACCTGCACCTGTGGATTAATTTCGAACTAGCATAACCCGCGCTCTGCGCGACATGTTGGGGTGGGTGTATTTGAGAAAGGAACTGATGCAGAGTATCAGTAGTAATTTTACTTTAATGCAGTAAGTGGAATACGATTTCACTGTTTCAGAACCATTTTATTTACTTTTTTTTGTACCATGCACCTCATATGGTCTTTGAGATAATGTAAGCCGAATATCACGTTACTCGAGCGCAGAACAAAGTCGAAGATAGCGCGACACGAAACCACAAACTCGGAAATAATATATAAGATTGAGAAAGCGAATCGAATCAGAATGTGTGTATGGGAGTATTGCCAACGATTTGGAAAATACACTGGCCATTGTGTATCAACAACTGAAAATTATGGTAGTAGGAAGGACAGTCAGCTTAAAGGTGCCTCTGAAAGACAACATTGAAACTCACGAGATTGCAAGTACAGTCGATTGGTGGACGGACACTTTACCTTGGTCGTGCACACCTTTACTACCTTTTGTGAATGACAGGGAGATTATGAATGTAATAGAACCAAATGAACAAAATACAATATCATATTACTAACACCAAGGGATATAACACTGAGGGATATAACACTGAGAGATATAAAATTGAGGGATATAAAACTGAGGAAGATAACACAGGGATATAACACAGAGATATAACACTGAGGGATATAACACTGAGGGATATAACACTGAGGGATATAACACTGAGGGATATAACACTGAGCGATATAAAACTGAGATATAACACTGAGGAAGATATAACACTAAGAGATATAACACTGAGGGGTATAACACTGAGAGATAACACAGAGGAATACAACACTGAGAGATATAACACTGAGGAATACAACACTGAGGGATATAACATTGAGGGATATAACACTGAGAGATATAACACTGAGAGAGATAACACTGAGGAATACAACACTGAGAGATATAACACTGAGGAATATAACACTGAGGGATATAACATTGAGGGATATAACACTGAGAGATATAACACTGAGAGATATAACACTGAGGAATATAACACAGAGGAATACAACACTGAGAGATATAACACTGAGGAATATAACACTGAGGGATATAACATTCAGGGATATAACACTGAGAGATATAACACTGAGAGAGATAACACTGAGAGATATAACACTGAAGAATATAACGCTGAGGGATATAACATTGAGGGATATAATACTGAGGGATATAACACTGACGGAGATATAACACCGACTGAGATGTAACACTGAGACATGTAACACACAGGAAGAATTATAACATCAACCCTGCACTATATAGTTGTTATTAATTAGTGATTCACCCTGATTGTTATTAATTAGAAATGTACCCAGATTCCTATTAATTAGTGATTCACCCTGATTGTTATTAATTATTCATGTACCCCGATTGTTATTAATTAGTGAAGTAGCCTCATTGTTATCCATTCGTGATTCACTTTGATTGTTATTAATTAATGAAGTAGCCTGATTGTTATCCATTTGTGATTCACCTTGATTGTTATTAATTAGTGATGTATCCTGATTATTATTAATTAGTGATGTACCCTGATTGTTATTAGTGTTCACCCTGATTATTAATTAGTGATGTACGCTGATGGTTATTCATTTGTGATATGCCATGATTGTTATTAATTAGCGATTCACCCTGGTTATTAATTTGTAAGTCATCGTGATTATTATTAATTAGTGATTCACCATAATTATTAATTAGTGATGTACCCTGATTGTTATTAATTTGTAAGGTACCACGATTATTATTAATTAGTGATTCACAATGATTATTAATTAATGATGTACCCTGATTGTTATTAATTTGTAAGCTACCATGATTATTATCAATTAGCAATGTACCCTGATTGTTATGAATTAATGATGTACCTTAATTGTTATTGATTCGTGATTCAATGTGATTATTATGAGTGAGTCACCCTGTTTATTATTAATTAGTGATGTACCCTGATTGTTATTAATTAGTGATGTACCCTGATTGTTATTAATTTGTAAGCTACTATGATTATTATTAATTAGCAATGTACCCTGATTGTTATGAATTAATGATGTACCTTGATTGTTATTGATTCGTGATTCACCGTGATTATTATGAGTGAGTCACCCTGTTTATTATTAATTAGTGATGTATGCTGATTGTTATTAATTAGTGATTCACCCAAATTATTTTTAGTGATGTACCCTGATTGTAATTAATTGTGATTCACAATCAGGTCAGGTATGGGAGCATGTGCCAGAACAGCGCCGTCGCTGTGTCCACTTTCCGCCGGTACTCCAGGGGCCTCCGTCTGGCCATCCCCCAGGCAGATGCCAGGCCCATCCCCATCTCCTTGAGATGATGGTCAACCTGCTGCAACCACGAGGCACGTGGTCGGCCCACTGGCCTCCTCCACTCATGAGACTCCCTCGCTGAGAGAATCTGGTGAGCAGGATCAGCGTCAGGAAAACGAGCCACATGTCCATACAGCCGCAACTGACGCTCACAGACTATACAGGTAACAAATCTCATCAGAGTCTCTCTCAGCAACCGTTCGTTGGACACAAAATCCGACCAGCGATAGCCAAGGATTCTCCGAGAGACCTGGTACCAAAGGAATTAAGTCTCCGTCTCAGATCCTTGGTCAGAGTCCAAGTCTCGCATCCATAGAGCAAGACTGGAAGTACCAAGGACCTGAAGACTCGGACTTTCGTCCTCCCGCACAGGTACCGCAGCGCCACACCCCATGATCCAGTGAATCCATGACTCCCCAGGCCCGACCCAGACGTCTATTGACCTCTGACTTACAGCCAGCAGAGACATGAATATCACTGCCAAGGTAAGTGAATCTCTCCACGACCTCAACATCCTCACCACAAACAGACACAGACAGGACAGCAGCATCCGAGATGTCACCGAAAGCCTGGATCTTAGTTTTGACCCAAGAAACCCGTAATCCCAGCGGCTCCGACTCCTCATTCAGCACCTCGAGGGCCCCCAAAAGGATATCTAAAGTCTCCGCAAAGATGACTGCATCATCTGCAAAATCAAGGTCCGAGATCTTGACAATCCCAAACGATGCACCGCAGCTTGATCTCTCCGACATCCTCCCTAAAATCCAGTCCATACAAGTGCTGAAAAGTGTGGGGGCCAGTACACACCCCTGACGAACTCCAGTAACAACTGGAAATAAGTCAGAGATGGTACCACACACTTCACAGCACTCTCAGTACCAGAGTAGAGTTCAGACATCAGATCGATCAGTTTGGTGGCACCCCACGAAGACCAAGAATCCTCCAGAGGACATACCGATTCACTGAATCGAATGCTTTACAGAGATCAACATAGGCTGCAAGCAGCCCCTGCAGAAACTCTCGTCTGCGTTCGGTGAGGACACGAAGAGCAAGGATACGGTCAATCGTTGACCTCTTTGGTGTAAAGCCTGACTGCTCTGGACGCTGGTGCTCAAGCAGATGGTGGCGAACCCTATCAAGAATTATCCGAGCAAAGACCTTGCCCGGCACTGAGAGCAGCGTCACCCCTCGGTAGTTGTTGCAGTCTTGGCGATCACCCTTCCCTTTCCAGAGAGGAACAACAAGGCCCTCTTCCAATCAGTTGGGATGATGCCTGTGTTCCAGGCAGAGCACAAAACTGCATGCAACGACACGAGTGCAGCATTTCCACCAGCCTTGAGAACTTCAGCATGGATGCCACAGATCCCTGGAGCTTTGCCCCGTTTCAACTGGTTCACCGCAGCCCGTGTTTCCACAAGCGAAGGTGGACCACAGTTGATTCGAGGGTCAGCAACAGGGATTGTAACACCCTTGACGTCCAACTCGACAGCTGGGGGATCAGCCTGGTACAACCGCTCAAAGTAACCGCCCAGCGGGCCTTCACTTCAGACTCGTCTGTCAAGAGCCTACCACTCTCTGCTCTAACTGCAGTGCTCCGAGGGATGGGCTTGGATGAACGCAATGCGCGAATTCCCCTGTAAGCGGGACGAGAATCACCTGTCCACAGGTGATGCTCTACCCCTCACAGATTCCTCGCACAATGCCTCCTTGTCCACCCTCAGTGCACGTGCAGTTTTACGCCTCAGCTCCCTGAACAGCTCAGCTCTGCCATTCAGCCTGGCCCTGCGACTCTGGTCAATGGTATCCAGTGTCCCTTGAGAGACAAAATTCTTCTTTGCCCTGCGGTGAGTTCCAAGACATCCACCGGCAACATCAAGGACGGTGGTCTTGAGGCACTCCACAACTCTTCAGGACCCCCAAAGCACCCAGACCCCCCAAGTGTCCACTCAGCCTGTTCGCAAACTCCTCAGATACTCTCTCATCCCTGAGCTTGCCAACATCCAGCCTAGGCTGGGATGGTACCATTCTCCAGGATTTAAGGTGCAGCTTTAGAGTTGCTACAACAAGCCTGTGGTCAGTATTGAGGAACTGAGCACTCCGGTAGACCCTGCCGTTCTGGATCATCCTCCAACGACCGTCAATGAGGACATGGTAAATCTCCTTTGCCACACCGCCAGCGTTGGAATACCAAGTCCAGCGATGAGCTTGTGGGCGCTGAAACCATGAACCAGCCACCCTAAGTCCATGACTTCTTGCAAAGTCAAGGAACTTAGTGCTATTCTGGTTCATAGTTCCTGACCCATGGGGACCAACACACACCTCATAACCATCCCTATCGATTCCAGTCGATGCATTGAAATCCCCCAAGACTAGAAATGTATCTCGTCTGGGGCACTGATCAACCACAGACTCGAGCGTGGCGTAGAATGCACCTTCACGGTGAGATCACTCGCCTCAGTCGGAGCATAAACAGAGACCAGGGAAATGACACCTAAGGAGTGACGAATCCTTAATCTCATAATACGCTCGTTGACCGTGTTACCTCAATTATCATTGGGTCAGCTTATTGGACACAGCTACAGCAACTCCTTGGTATGGTAACCATCAGAGCGACCAGACCAATAGTAGGTGTAACCACCCACCATTATCTCGCCGCAATCCGGTCTCCGAACCTCAGAGAGAGCTGCAATCCCGATGTCCAAACGCTTGAGCTCAGATGATAACAGAGACAGGTGATCATCCTCTCTTAGGGATAAGACATTCCAGGCACCCACCCGAAGGACCGCCTCAGGTTAACCCAAGGAGACCGCCGTCTAGTGGACACACCTCAGCACCACTCCGACACACTCTCCCACAATCTGACCCAGGGATGTTACCCCGTGGTTTCCCTCCTATCATCAAAGATTGGGGGTCCCGAAGGCTTTGCCCCAATCCCGTCATCCGGTGAGCTGCCCTGCGAAGGGAAGCTGCACAGGAGGTACTCCCACGGAGTGGGTTTTCAGATTTTTTTGCGTTTTTGTGTTTTGCGGAATGAAGGGTTTTACGGTGGCCGGAGTGCAAATCCTGCCACCAACCTCCTAATAAAAAAGTAACCCAACTGCAGGAGGACGTCCGCAGACACAGTTGGGCACTAGATATGGATGGCCGTTGGCTCACAAGGAGCTCCTCCGCCCTTTGGCAGGTTTTGTTTTTAATCCTGATTCACAATGATTCACAATTCACAATGATTCACATTCACAGATTCACAATGATTCTAATTAATTAGTGATTTATCCTGGTTATTAATTTGTAAGTCACCATGATTATTATTAATTAGTGATGTACCCTGATTGTTATTGGTGATGTACCTTAATTGTTATTAATTAGTGATTCACCCTGATTATTAATTAGTGATGTACCTTGATTGTTATTGATTCGTGTTGTACCTTGATTATTATTAATTAGTGATTCATCCTGATTCTTAATTAGTGATGTTCTATGATTGTTATTAATTAGTGATTCACCCTGATTGTTATTTATTGGTGACTTACCCTGATTATTAATTAGTGATGTACCTTGATTGTTATTGATTCGTGTTGTACTTTGATTATTATTAATTAGTGATTCACCCTGATTATTAATTAGTGATGTTCTATGATTGTTATTAATTAGTGATTCACCCTGATTGTTATTAATTGGTGACTTACCCTGATTGTAATTAATTAGTGATTTACCCTGCACTGTATCATTGTTATTTAGCCTGTATTTGTGTAAATGAAGATGATGAGCATGACACTATGTCCTTCAAGCTGAACACTTGATTTTGTTTTCCAGGTCAGTGATCTCCAATAATTTCCTCATCTATTCACATTGGCCGGAGATCGAGTGGGACAGCGTTCCATCAGGACGAATGGATTAGTGGTGAGGTGGGAAACCAGGGCCTTGAAAATCCAAGACTGATGGCTGCTTTCATTTGCCGCTTGTGTGGACAGGGACCTGCCTTGACTTAAATTGATGTAAACACAACGGGATTTACTTTCTATTTATTCCCTTTACTGCGTGATTGACCGTGCTGCTGTAAAGTGGTGCCCTTTCACTGGAACCCCCCCTCCCCACCCCCCTTCCCACCACACTGCTAACCATTCTGAAAGGATCCTCATGTTTGGAGCACTGGAATGTCATTGGTGTGGTGGTTTGAGGTATGGCAAAGCAGGAGTTGATTTCCAAGATTATCCAAATTAAAAAGTGTCAAAGCTTGACCTAAGGTGACCTCACAAAAGTTGGATAAAAAGTGTAGCACAATGAAGAGTTTGGCAGATTTCCAGGCTTTGTCCATAGATATATTAGAGGCCACCCAGCAACCACCTATCCCCGGGCCCATTGGACCTGACCGCTGGCCAACCAACAGTTCATCCACCTCACTCAACTGCAGCGGAAACTTCATGGACATGGAATGTTTTATGATCTTGACCCGTGAGCAGCAGGCCGCCATTGGAATCCTCACCATCACGTTGGGATTCTTCACGGTTCTTGAGAATGCCTTGGTTCTCTTTGTCATATTCCGTACTCCCAGCTTGCGTGGAAAGCCATCGTACCTGTTCCTAAGCAGTCTGGCAATTGCGGATCTCCTCGCGAGTGTAATCTTCGTCTACAGCTTTACGGACTTCCATGTGTTCCATCGAAAGGACACTGAAGGAGTGTTTCTATTCAAGCTTGGAGGCGTCACGGCATCTTTTACGGCTTCGGTGTGCAGTCTGTTTCTCACCGCCATAGACCGTTACATATCTATCCACCGCCCCCTTTCCTACAGGACCATTGTGACTCGTGGTAAGGCAGTAATAGCCCTGGGAGTGATGTGGTTGTTGGCTGTGGTCACAGGCACCCTACCTTTACTCGGTTGGAATTGCCGGCGCCTACACTCGATTTGTTCGGACATCTTTCCACTCATTGATGAGAGGTATCTGCTATCATGGATCGGCCTAGTCGCGTTGCTCCTCCTAATCATTGTGTACGCGTATGTGTTCATCCTCTGGAAGGCTCACGTCCACACCACTACCATGATGCGTCGTGCGACGGCTCTTAAAAGGATGTCCCAAGCAGAGAAGCGGAAAGCTGATGAACACCGGATGGACATTCGACTCGCCAAGACACTAGTCCTCATACTCGCAACTCTCATCTTCTGTTGGGGTCCTGTGTTGGTCATCATGGTATATGATGTGTTTTGGCACATTGACGATTTCACGAAAATGGTCTTTGCCTTTTGCAGCATGCTTTGCCTCATGAACGCCACTATAAATCCAATTATCTATGCACTCCGTAGCCGAGACCTTCGCCGAGCATGCGTCTTGGTCTTCTGCCCGCCACAGAGCACTACACAAGTTCTCGACAGCAGCCAGGAGTCAGAAGTGCTGGGACGAGGCTTAGCTTCCGATAGCACATTAGTGTCGGCTGCCCGAGACCCACCAGCAACTCGAAATACACAGGTCACCCTACTCAGTGCCAATGCAAAGCAGGCCGAAGGGGTTTGAACACCAAAGATCAAAAAGGAGACCTGCTGAAAACCCATCTGGCCTCTGGCCTATCAGACTTTACAGTGTTGTCCCTGGCGTTTCAATACAGTTGAGAGCTGCCCTCATCAGTCAGTCCATCTGTTGTCTTAGAACTTATTAACCAATGGAATCATGTGGTGTTACCAATCGATGACATCTTCATCTTACATCTCAAGTGACACTCGACAAAATGGACAGCTTCTGAAATGCCCCTCCCTCTCCCCCCCTTCCCCCTCCACCTGATTCCTCCAAGAGAAAGAGGCAGTGGCACTTTTTCCTCATCAGATTGAGCTCGGTTTCACAAATGGAGTTTGACGTTAATATTTTTGACTCAATTGTATGTTTGAGTTGAGAAGTTTATAGAGGAGGTCGAATAGCCATAAAGGTCCGCCTTGCCAAATAAATAACTCCAGAACCATAATCAAAGAAACTTTTTGTTTTTCAATCCAACGCCCTCCTGAAACTTCGAGCACTGCATATTGCTCGTGCAATTGTTGTCCTGCAGTATATAATATCCAACTATTATAATCTAATTTGGAAGAGTATTAAGATTACCTTGTGACATGTTTCTGTTGGAAGGCTCTCTTTTCAACTGGTTTGTTTTGCTGGCAAGGTGATACCTACATATTATGTATGCAATATGGTGGAATTTCTGCCCAATTACGACCCCAATCCTCCACTTCACACACCCCCCTCCCCCGGATATTCAATACAGTTCTCCTCCATTTACCTTTGTTTTGTCACAACCTCCTTTTCATTACAACTCCTACTCACCTACCCTCTCTTTTATCTGCTAACTTTGCCCCCTTCTTTTCACTTTCTCAGCTCTGAAGTTTTTCAACTTCTCTCGCATCCCTTGCACATGTACAATGTAAATAACCCTTCAAAGCTCGAGATAGAAACACCAGTTGTAGACCTATTATGATGTCAATGTTTGAAAGCCTATTTGCGCACCACATCTTGAGGTGGTACCCCGTCCCAACAGTGCCCTCTGAAGATCTGCCTCGGCATCCAAACCCGTGACCCATCCAAAGCTTCCTCCACTCAAGCGTCCGACAAGTTTTGGGACAAGTTCCATTTGCTTGGTCACGTGCCAAAGATTAGAGAGTTTCTAAATCTCAAGCACTTCTTCGGCCAGCAAGTGGATCTCCACGACCCGTGCACTGTACAAAGAACCACGGTTAATCCTCGTAAGATGAGGTCTCAAACTCGTCTATGCTCTCCACCACAATCTCATGCAGGATGTGAATGATTTATCGATGGTATAGAGCTTGTACCTGTGACGTCACCACATTTGCGATCACCCATCTTGGATTACAAGCAAACATATTGAAAGTACAGGTGGACGGCAACAACGTGTTTACATATTTGATAAAATGGTGAATTTTTGCACTGTATTTTGTTGTGGCAATCGTGCCGATACGGGGATTGGTTGACGTATCATAGACTGCCTACAAGAAACATGACAAAGATTTCAATATGGAGGCTTGACTTCAAGTTATGAGGGACGTTTGAGAGGGATTCGGAATGAGATTGTCAAGGTAGTCCATGAAACGGCAAATTTGTCTTTTATTTCTCAATACCTAATGATGTACATGGAGTAAGGGGGTACGTGTGGTGTGTGTGAGTGAAGATGGTACAGTGGTAGAACACTTACCTTGAAGCTGAATCGTCTGGGTTTGATTCCCAACACAATTATAAACTGTCCGATTGGTGCTTTGCATGCAGGGTGCTGCATCACAGATTGTGCTGACCCTTGGATGGACTTTAAGCTGGTTGTCCCATCAGCTGACATTATTTGTTTAGTTGGTGTCTTTCTTGAAGAGTTGGAGAAAGAAGATAATGCATTGGGGAAGGATGAACATCAGAGAGTATTACAGAAGATGGCAGAGCAGATAAGCATTATGTTAGCATATATATATATATATATATAATGAATCGAACCCCTAAACTTGATGAGGCAGCAGGGCACAGATCGAGTTCCATCACAGCAATTGCTGCACGACCTGTCAACAACAAGTTTCGCCTGCCACATGAGCACATTGTCTCTGCCCTGATGATTAGGAGGTTTGCAGCCAGGAACATTAAATTCAATGAAAGAAGCATGCTGATGATGACAAGATGATGACGTCGTGGGCATAAATTGCATATATATCATCATGCTTATCTGTTCTGCCAACATGAGTCCATGTCATTAATGTATTGTAGGCCGACCTTTGCGCGTACGACATGAACGCCATTCGTCATAAAAACAGCCACATCACTGATCTAGGTCGACGTCAACTGGTTGTAGGAACCCAAACTTTTCCACGCCTTCATCTCTTCCACTCCAGCGAGTAAAAACTTTCATTAAAACACAAGATAATTCACCAAAATTGCATATAAAACGGTTGGCAAAGTTCATCTCATTTCTGGACCATGCTGTATTTTGAAATTCATTTGT
>CM068965.1:9241881-9253503 GCA_035128595.1 Eptatretus atami
GGCATTAAAATTGCATATATATCATCATGCTTATTGTTCTGCCAACATGAAGTCCATTCGTCCATTAATGTATTGTAGGCGAACTTGCCGCGTACGACATTGAACGCCATATCGTCATACAAAACACAGCCACATCACTGATTAATAGGTCGACGTCAACTGGTGTAGGAACCCAAACTGTTCCACGCCGTTGCATCTCTTCCACTCCAGCGAGTAAAAACTTTCATTAAAACACAGATAATTCATCCAAATTGCATATTAAAACGAGTTGGCAAGTTCATTCTATTTCTGGACGCATGCCTGTATTTTGAAATTTCATTTGTGGGTCTGTGTTTGCCTAACCTTACCCTAACCCTAACCCTCACCCTACCAACCTAACAGCTGTTATTCTGAAATTCATTGTGGGTCTGTGTTGCCAAACCCTTACGCCTAACCTTAAACACCTAACCCTAACCTACCTCTCACCTCCAACAGCTGTATCTGAAATTCATTTGTGGGTCTGTGTTGCCTAAACCTCCGCTAACATTAACGCCTAATCATCTAACCCAACCCTAACATCTAACCCTAAACATCTAACCCTAATTCCGCTAACAGCTAACCTAACAGCTCAACACTAGCTAACCCTAATCGCTAACCCTATACAGCTAACCCTAACCCTAACTGCTCAACCACCTCATAACCCACTAACCAGCTAACAGAACTCACCTAACCCTATAAAGCAACCTCTACATTAATGATTGTAGGCCACACTTTGGCGTTACTGACATGGAAGCCCATTCGTTCATAAAAAACAGCCACATCCTTGATCCAGTGTCGACGCAACTGGTTGTGGACCCAATACTTTTTTCCACGCCTTTCATCTCTTCTCACTCCAGCGAGAAAAACTTTCATTTAACACAAAGATAATTCACCATAATTGCATATAATACGGTTGGCAAAGTTCTATCTTCATTTCTGGACCATGCTTGTATTTTTGAATTCATTTGTGGGTGTGTTGCCTACCCTTACCCTTAACTAACCTAAATCCTCACCTCTAATATCCAACAGCGTATTTGAATTCATTTGTGGGTCTGTTGTGCCTAGTCCTACCGAACTACTCTCTAACCCAAACCCTTAACCTTAACCTAACCCTTAACCTTACCTTACACCGAACCCGAACCCTAACCCTAACCAACCCTACACCAACCCTACAGCTAACCTAACCCTAACAGCTTGTATTTTGAAATTAAATTTGTGGGTCTGTGTTGCCTAACCTTACCCTAACCTTAACAATAACCCTTAACCTCACCCTAACCTAACAAGCTGTATTCTTGAATTCATTTGTGGGTTCTGTGTTGCCAACCCTAACCCTAACACTAACCCGTAACCCCAACCTTACCCCTACCCTAACCCTAACCTTAACCTTACCTCACCTTAACCTCACCCTAATGCCGAACCTTAACCTAACCTTACCCTACACCTAACCCTAACAGCTAACCCTAACCCAAACCTTTAAACCTACCTTAACCCTTAAACCTCACCCTACCTAACAGCTGTATTCTGAAATCATTTGTGGTGTCTGTTTGCCAAACCTACCCTTAACCTTACCCTAACCTAACCCTCACCCCTAACCTAACAGCTGTATTCTGAAATTCATTTGTGGGTCTGTGTTGCCTAACCCTAACTTATTAACCCTACACTAACCCTAACAAAAATCTAACCCTAAACTTTCTAACCCTAACCCTCAGCTAACCTAAAGTAACCCTAACCCTAACAGCTAACCCTAACCTAACCTAACAGCTAACCCGAACCCTTAACCCTAACGCTAACCTAACCCTAACAGCCAACCCTAACCCTAACAGCTAACCCTAACCCTAACATTAATGCATTGTAGGCCGACCTTTGCGTGTACGGAATGAAAGCCATTCGTCATAAAAACAGCCACATCACTAGATCCAGGTCGACGTCAACTGGTTGTAGGAACCCAAACTTTTCCACGCTCATCTCTTCACTCCAGCGAGTAAAACTTTATTTAAACACAAATAAATTCACCATAATTGCCTATTAAAACGGTTGGCAAAGTTCAATTCATTTTCATGGAACCATGCTGTATTTTGAAATTCATTTGTGGGTCTGTGTTGCCTACCCTTACCCTAACCTTAAACCCTAAAATCTCACCCTAACCTACAGCTGTATTCTAAATTCATTTGTGGGGTCTGTGTTTGCCTAACCCTAACCCTAACCCTAACCCTAACCTTATAACCCTAACCACCTAATCCTGTAACCCTAACCAACCTAACCTACAGCTATCTAAACCCCTAACACCTAACCTATAACCCTACAACCTAACCCTAACCTACCTACTAACTCCTAACCCTAACTAACGCTATTTTGAAATTAATTTGTGGGTCTGTGTTGCCTAACCCTTACCCTAACCTAACCATAACCCTAACCCTAACCCTAACCTAACAGCTGTATCTTATCAGAATTCATTTGTGGGTCTGTGTTGCCTAAGCCTACCCAAACCTAACCCTAACCCTCACCTAACCTAACTCTAAAACTTAACCCAACCCTAACCCTTAATCCTACACCTAACCCTCACCCTAACACCTAACCCTAACCCTAACCTTAACCTTACACCTAACCCTCACCCTAAGCCTAACCTTAACCCTAGACCTAACGCCTAACTCTAACCCTAACAGCTAACCTAACCCTAACCTTAACCCTAACTTTGCTAACCTAAACCTCACCCTAACCTAACAGCTGTATTCTGAAATTCATTTGTGGGTCTGTGTGAAACCTAACCCTAACCTAACCCTAACCCTTAACCCTTCCCTAACCTAACATCCTGTATTCTGAAATTCCATTTGTGGGTCGTGTTGCCTAACCTAACATAACACCTAACACCTAACCACCCTAACTAATCTAAACCCTAATCCTAACCCTAACAATCTAACCCTAGACCTAACCCTAACAGCTAACCCTAACCTACCTAGACCTAACACCCTAACTCAGCTAAACCCTAACCCTAACCCTAACCTAACCAACCCTAACCCTAACACTAACCCCTAAACCTAACCCAACCTACCCTAACACCTAACCTAACCTAACATTAATGCATTGCTAGGCGACCTTTGGTGTACAATGGAAAGCCATTTTCGTCATAAACAGGCCACATCACTGATTCCAGGTCGACGGTCAACTGGGTTTGTACGGAACCCAACTTTTCCACGCCTTCATCTTCTTCCACTCCAGCGAGTAAAAACTTTTTTCATTTACACAAGATATTCACCATAATTGCATATAAAAACGGTTTTTGGCAAAGTTTCATTCATTCTGGCGACCATGCTTGTATTTTGGAAATCAGTTGTGGGTCTGTGTTGCCTAACCCCTTACCTAACCTTAACCCTAAATCTCACCCTAACCTAACAGCTGGTATTCTGAAATTTCATTTGTGGGTCTGTGTGCCTAACCCTTAACCTAACCCTAACCTTAACCCTTAACCCTACCTTAACCCTTACACGAAACCCTTCACCCTAACCCTTAACCTTACCCTTACACCTAACCCTTAACAGCTAAACCCTAACAGCTTGTATTTTGAAATTAATTTGTGGGTCTGTGTTGCCTAACCCTTACCCTAACCTTAACCATAACCCTAACCCTAACCCTAACCTAACAGCTGTATTCTGAAATTCATTTGTGGGTCTGTGTTGCCTAACCCTAACCCTAACCTTAACCCTAACCCTCACCCTAACCTTAACTCTAACCTTAACCCTAACCCTAACCTTAATCCTACACCTAACCCTCACCCTAACATTCTAACCCTAACCCTAACCTTATACCTCCTCACTAACGCACCTCCCAACCTTTACCTACATTACCATGCACTGACATTTGGCAACGTTAACCCTAACAGGTGTATTCTGAAATTCATTTGTGGGTCTGTGTTGCTAACCCTACCCTAAGCCTAACCCTAACCTAACCAAGCTGTCTTGTGAAATTCATTTGTGGGTCTGTGTTGCCTAACCCTAACCCTAACCTTAACCCTAACATCTGTAATTGTGTGAAATTCATTTGTGGGTCTGTGTTGCCTAACCCTAACTGAACCCTAAACCCTAACCCTAACCCAAACCCATATCTTGTTATAATATCACTCTCGACAAATTGTCCAACGTATCAACACACCCAAGCTTCGGAACACGCTTTACCCCAATTTTTTGGTCATGACAAAGCACACAAACTACAATGATACCGATTTTCTACTTCACCGATCGTGAATGGACTGAGGATTGGGGCGTTGTCCTCCGCTTGTACTCCAATATGGCCGTGGGGTCGTGTGTGTGCTCACAAATTGCTGACGTCACCAAACACCTTCCATTTCAATCGATGGTGATACAGTAAGTAAAGTACCCTGGAGTAATTCCTGAGCTTTAATTACACAAAATAACACAATTCCTTACCATTTGTATTCACAGCTGGAAGTTTTGCTGTTTTTAAATCCACACTAATCAGCGGATTTCTTTATGACGTCATTGTGCACGTCATCCACACTCCAGAACTCGCACTAATTCAGCAAATTTTCATCCAGAAACCTTTGGCCTACGATGCATTTCCGACGAGCCAGACCGTATGGAAATAAATCCACTCCCGCGAGTTTGACGTCATTTAATCCGCATTGCAACGTCATTTTTACATTCGCGTTACGTGACCCCGATGTGGTTAGACTACGACGAGTCTCGTTCATTGCAAGGCTTCTTTCACTTGTAGATAAAAAAATTTTTTAATGACTTTGGTGAGGGATGGAAAATGGATTCAGGAGAGCAAAAAAAAAAAAAGTAGAACAAAACAGACTTTGCAGGACGTTTGGACCGTCCAGCCTGCACCACATGCACATCACAGGAGTTGAAGTCTCCAAGGAAACTTCTTCTTCGAACAATAACATTGATTAATTATCTAACACGAATATGAATGTTAAATGTTAATAGTACCTTTGGGACAGCATAATGATATACAAGTGTTCCATTAATGATGCGTTATTTATTTATTTATTTATTTATTTATTTATTTATTTCTTGTTCGTTTGATCGAATAACTGGTTGGTTATGAATTAATCAACCGTTCGTGTTTTAAACACATTGTCTGATGGATCAATTGGTCGGAACGTTTTCGCTACATCACGTCCATGCTGAATGGAACACGTACTTGTGCTGTGTACCTTATTAGTACCACTGCTGCTTACCCCCATTTACCCCACCGACGCAACACCAGCCTATGGGGTGCAGCCTGATTGTAACGACAAAATATACGGCCACCTGTAAGATTAGCATCGCACCTGTTTCACTGTGACGAGTCGAGAAAATAGGGAAAATCAAAACCAGACATATACATATACATATAATATATATATATATTTATTTATTATTGCACTAAAGTCTATGCTTGTTGCAGTTGGATATAAAACATGCCATTGTTTTGCTGTTGTTTTTCAGGTTATTGTGACGTCATTGATGATACATGCATTGTGTTTGTGATGAGTATTATTTAGAAATCGCTTTGGTTTCGGATGGACGTAAATGATCAGTTGGTGTTATTAAAGCCTTGTTAGTACAATCAAACAAGTGCACGTTGTGTTTTTTTGTTTTTAATGAGCCAATCAAAGGCTTTCACAGAATCACGTGTGTGGTGTTTGATTGTGTGTGTTTTCTTCTCCCTTTGGAAATCAAATGTGGAATTGAGAGTTTTCATTGCAGTGTGTGTGTGTGTGTGTGTGTGTGTGTGTGTGTGTGTGTGAAGAGGTAACATTCCAGTTGGATTGGGGCTAATAGAAGAAGAATAAGTAGAGGAAGAAAAAGAAGAAGACATGCCGTTGCTATGCGTTGCTATAGTAACGTTACGACTGAGGTCGCTTTTCCACGTGCACAGTGATACAAGTGATGGGGGTGGGGAGAGGGGTAGGACGAGGTGGATGAGCAGGAAAGGGGGCTTTGCGCTCCGAAAACACCATAACGAAATACACTCGTGCCATTCACATAATACATACAGTAAGCCAAATAAAGTGGTTGGAAAAGGGTGGATTTTTTTTATTTGTTCGTATGCAGCCTGTGGCTGCTTGGCTGTATCATTTGGTGGGGGCACGGCTGTGCCACTGATGCAGTGCCCCCTGTCACCAGTGAGCCGGTACTCATTTTGCCAACCCTTGAGTCAACCACCTGGTGTTAATTCAACAAAACGACAGGGGATCTTAAAGCCAGCCACCTTAACCACGAAGCCAACACCAGACTTAGGGATGGATGATGAAAGTTAAAGAAAAGGGAGGGGATGGGTCGAGATGAAAAGTGGGGAGGGAGAGGGAATGAATGGTACGGTGGTACGGGAGGAATATGGTGAGTGGAAGTTCATGGAATGTGTACGAGGCACACATGAAGTCAAGAAGACAGAGGTTGGGTGCCGATGAGTAGGGGGGAGTGGCAGGGGTTGAGGTTGGGGGGGGGGGTTACTGGGACCCAATAATTTTCCAAATGCTGAATAAACAGACATTCGTATGGAATTCAAAGCTTATATTGTGAATTTCTCACTAATTAAAATGTGTGTTAGATTTTGTGAAAGGCAAAACGTACAACTTTAGCACCAATATACCAACATGCATGCCTGGTGTTGGCTTAATGGTTCGGTTGGTGGGCTTGGGATCCGAGGATCCTGCGTTCAAATCCCATTTGGCTGTTGAATTAATACATGGTGGGGTTGACTATGCCTGTCATTCTTCTGAGGTTGGCAAAATGAGTGCCACCAGCATCCTGATATACTGTGTTGGAATGGTGACCTGTCCAGGATTGTGTCCAATAGCCAAGGAGACTGCTTTGGCAGCACCAAAGCTCTGTGCAGAGTTTGGTCCCAATAGATGGATGGATATCAATATGTAAGGAGACATCGTCAACCCCCCCCCCACCCCCCCACCCCGCACTCGCCTATCCAGTTTTGCTATCCTATGAAATTAAATAAATAGTGTTTAACATCACGGACACAAAATTGGCCTCATGTTACAAAAACAACTTCTCTTTGTCTATTGTCCTCTTCATTCATTTGTTTGTTACGTTGATTCATTCACATTTATTTATTGGACTGTGAGCCATCGCGCGTGGGCAGTATCCATTACCATCATTGGAAGCCCAAACTTCCCTCAAACCGGGAAAAACAGCTTGGAGCCATCTTAATTGCAGACGTTATGGGAAAATGAAATGTCGGTACGTTTCGTGAGATGGCACTTAATGACGAGCCCAAGCAGCCAATGTTGAGTTTGAAATGCAATCGAGGTAGCATGAGGAAATTGGTTCACAAGATTGCAAAAGAGTGAAAAGTCCCGATATTATACACATTTGTGCCTAATGTTCCATTTTGCCATTCCACAAGCACACAAATCCAATCTCTCCACTCCCGGCTCGACAACACACTCAACAAAGGGACAATTTCACACCGGTTTAAATGGCCCGCAGGTTGGCCCACTGGGAATGAGGAGCTTTGTCATTTCTCATACACCTGTAGGCGTTTTCCAATCTCCCAGTCTGCGTTTTCATTACAAAGAGAAGAAAATTTCCAAGAATCAGTTTGAAAATGTGACTTTTATAAGTGTCATCAAGAATGGCTTCCACTTCACATCGAGCAGTGGCTGGTTTGGCCTGATCCTTTGCTCGTCTAATCCATCTCAAACTTTTCAAGCTTCTTCTGGATTTCATCTCAAAAGTAATGTACGAGTTAGAGATCGATAAACACAAGTCTTATTCAACTGGCTTATAGACCTGACATACAAATTGAATCGTCAGTCCATCGATGCTGAAGTAATACGAGTTAGGACTTTCTTTCTCAAACAGATGCTGCACAATGAGGTGATGCACCATGTTTTTGAGTGTTGGTGTGTGAACGAGTTTGTGATACTGTCTGTGCACAACCTGCTTTGCCATCATGTCCAGGTGTCAAATTGTAAATTACTGCAATAAATGAATACTGTATCTCAATGGAATATAAATATCAGATCATCTCATGTGGTCAACACAGCAATCTCGAGATGAATCTTAAGCCTAAAGCCCAACATGAGGTTGCCAGCAAGGAAGCTACTTTACAAGTGTAGCGGGAAATATAAGTGAGGACACTGGGTGATTGAACCACAGGATAGACCAACAAGGACACACCAATTGCGGTGCATCAGAGCTTATTTCCCACAGGTTGTTTTGCATGTGCCATATGACAGGATAAAAACCCCCTAAGCAAAAGACAAACCATACACAGTGGGTCAATTATGGTATTTGTAATGTTACATGTACTGTATCAACCCCACAATAAACTTCTTCTTTTTTCAAGTGATTTACATCCATTCCATTATTCTACGCTCTCAGCTACTTTACGACAGTACGGCAGCTTTTAAACACTTCATTCTGTCACTACACTATAGCTGTATCTCACTCAGGATGCGACAACAAGCCGAACCATTCTAATCATGTAATGTCACATGGACACCCGAGTTTTGGTACCTGACCATTTAAATGAAAGTAACAAATCATTAACTAGAGATTAATAATAGAACAATTCCATTAAAGTTATAAAACTTCCATCCGTTAAATACCAAATAAACAGGAATTTCTTTACAAATATTATGTACCATAGCTACGATAATTGTACCTTAATTATCACAATAATTCCGAGAACATTGCATTACGCACGGCCTACTTTTACATCGGCATTCATTGCAAAATGATGATGAACTCACCGCTAACAGGCGGACGGTACAGCTCGAACCAGTGGTCTGAACTATTCAGCGAGTGTCACACCATAGAGTCGTAACATAGAGTCAGTACTCAAGGTGAGTTGTTGCAACAATGCCTGGATAACAAAACAAGATTGATGTCGTGCATAGCACGATACTTGCAAAATCCAAAAAACAAATTTGACCTTAAAAATAATTGGTGGTCGAATAAAATGACCAACGAGAAAAAGAACAATCAGAGATTGCAGACCCTCAGCAGGACTTGCCTTGCATAGTGTTTGTGTAGTTTTATTTTGTGTATTTTGTGTGATATTTGTGTACAGTGTGTTATGTAATAAATAATAGACATAACTACAACTGCCGCTTTATAACTATTGGCAGTGATGACCTGGTACGAAGACGTTCTGCTTTGATGCAAGCCCGCTTTGATCAGGCACCTGGCCCTAACCCATGACGTTTATTATTATTATTCCGTGACGTTTAAGAATCCAAAAAAACCCAGATCAAAAAATTAAATAATTCTGGCTACCAGACCATGCTTCCGATCAGGTTGGAATTTAAAACATATATTCCCCATCTCCACCAGATCATAATTTTGAAATTTCACGTCGATCGATGAAGCAGTTCAAGAGAAAGAATTTTTTAAGATTTTCGCTCAATCCAATATGGCTGCCAGACCATGTGACATGAATTATTCGTGAATACCTTGGTATCCACAAGGCTTGGGGGACATTTGTACGACGTTTCCCCCTCGATCTTTCCAGCCATTCTGGTAAGAAGATGTTTTTATAGGTTTTAGGGTAAATCCAATATGGCTGCCAAACCACGTAACCTATGACGTCATATGTGTGAATGTTTTGTTCCTCATGGATAGGCAGTCATATGTGTAAAGTTTCACCTCGATCTGTTCAGCCATTTCAGAGAAGTATATTTTTGAAGGTTTTTCTTATTTTTATGTTTTTTAAACATGGCTGCTGAATCATATGACCAATGATGTCATCAATTTTTTTTTCTGTGGACCAATTTATCGCTAGATGACCCTCAAAAATGTTCATACTGATCGGATATAGCATTCTACATATGCAATTATGACGTCATAATGAAGGAACCTATGACATCATAAAAAATCACACTATTCCACATGAGGAGCACTTGCCAGGTGCAAAGTTTCAATTTTTTCCTCGGTGGGGTTTCTGAGATACAGAGGTTCAAAATGTTTCCATTTTCGAACACGGCTACCACATCATGTAACATATGACATCATAAAAATCATTAAAACGTTATACATGAGTCGTCACTCCTATAGTGAAATTTTTATCTCAATCCGACAAGCGATTGCAGAGAAAAAACATGAAAGTTCTGTCCGGACAAACAGACAAACACACAAATGAAAAATCACTCCTAGAGTAACAACTTGGCAATACAGCACAAAGTAGATTGCCACTCGGTAGAGTGCATACCTCTGCCAGGTGGAACAGTTCACGTTTTTTATCCCACTGATGGGCTGGATCCGAACCAAAATCCAATCTGCTTGTTCTTGTCACCTATTCAACGCATCCACCTTGTTTTGTCATAACTCGTCCACAACTTTTGGAGATATAGTGATATATTTAGTTTTTGGCCCTATCTATCAATTTTAGAAATTAGGCCTGTGTTGGCCTTTTAACCTTAAAATTAATTGGTAGTTGAATTCATTGACCTGATATGCAAATATTGTTCAAATTTCAAGTCAATCAGATGAAAATTGAGGATTTTAGAAAGTTGGCCTATGTTGACCTTTTGGTCTATGTTGACCTCAAAATCAATCAGAGGTTGAGTTCAGCGACATCATGTGCAAATGGTCTTCAAATTTCAAGTCAATTGGATGAAAATTGAGGATTTCTAGAAATCTGCGCCGAATTGGCCTTTTGGCCTATGTTGACCTCAAAAGTAATAGGTGGTTGAATTCAATGACCTGATATGCAAATACTGTTCAAATTTTAAGTCAATCGGATGAAATTTGAGGATTTTAGAAAATTTGGCTCAAATTGGCCTATTGGACTCTGTAGACCTTTTTGGTCGACCGAATTTTAGGAAACTTCAATGCGTGACCGTCGCAGGTTCGGTGACATTAATCTCTGAAAATTTCAGAACGATCAGTTGAATGGTTTGGGCTGGAGGCGAGCGGACACACACACACACACACACACACACACACACACACACACACAAACAAACGGAGGCAATCAACATACTTGTCAAAAATGTTCTTTTTTTGCCAAGTAACAAACAAGAAAAAGACATCATGCAGAGCATGATACTTGCAAAATCCAACCCCCTCTCCAAAGTTTGCCATGGATACATCAAATTGCCCATTTCATTAAGATTAAAATTGACAATCTTAATTAAAGCTCAGGTCAATGGGATGAAAATTGATTATTTTAGAAGTTTGACCTTGAGTTGACCTTTGACCTTTTGACCTCAAAAAAAGTCGATGGTTTCCCAATTCAGTGATGCAATATGCAAATCTTGTTCAACTTTCAAGTCAATCGGATGACAAAATATTTTAGAAATTTGTCTTCAAGATGACCTTTGACCTTAAAATCAATAGTCTTCTCAGTTGAGACTACCTCTACAGCTTGGTTAAGTTTCATGACAATCGGCTTAGAATTGTGACCTGTAGGCAACAGACAGACAGACAGATAGAATAACAAGAAAAGGAAGTCGTGCAGAGCACGATACTTGCAAAATCCACCCCATTCTCCAAAGGTTGCCATGGATACATCAAATTGTACATTTCATGAAGATTAAAATTCACAATCTTAATCAAAGCTCAGGTCAATCGGATGAAAATTAATCATTTTTCAGATTGAAATTGATGATTTTAGAAGTTTGAACTTGAGTTGACC
>CM068965.1:9270881-9285187 GCA_035128595.1 Eptatretus atami
ATAAATAATAACCTGTTTAATATACAGTAGAATATCGATATTATATAAAACCTATTAATAACAAATTGATATAGAAATAAATAATAACCTGTTCTTACAATTAACAATATAGAGTATATAATAACCTGTTTAAAAGATACAATAGAAATAGAAATTAAATAATAAACCTGTTTCAATACAATAGATATAATATGTATATAATAAACTGTTAAGATACAATGAGAATATAGATATTAAATAATAACCTTGTTTATATACATTAACAAAATAGATATAAATTTATGAAACTGTTCCAGATACATTAGACTATAGATATTTAAAAATAACCTTTTCATTATACAATTAGTATAGATAATAAATAATAACCGTAATATACAAGTAGAATATCGATATATTAAAACCTGTTTCATATACAATTAAATAGATATAAATAAAAACCTGTTTATACACAATCACAATATAGATATTAAATATGAAATTTTAAAGATACATGGATATGATATTAAAAATAACCTGTTCATTATACAATTAGGAATAATATTAAATTAATAACTGTTTAATACACAATAGAATGAGAACACACACACACGACACACACGACGACCATGATCACCTTCAGGGCTGGCAGGTTAGCTAGACCTAGAGTATCGATAACTCATCTCTGAGCTGCTCTGCTGAGTTTGAATCCCCAAACCCCAGCTATAACTGCCATCCTGGTGTTTCACAGGCCGGGGACATCATACATGTGCTGTCTCTGAATTGGACATGTACATATCGTCGTGAAACGTTGAGATCCCATGGGGTCCTTCATCAGAGCGGCGAAATATCTTCTGGCATCCTCAACCAGATCACAAATTCCTTCTCTAACTTACACGGTATCCACAGCGATTGCCACCCTTGTAAAAAAATGACATTGCTTTATCATCTTAGCTGCAACACTGAAGGGTTCCACAAGTTATATCACATGACATTGCAGAGTACTTCTTTTACTTTATTACACATTTTACAGCATATGACACAAGCCTTATGTGTCCAGTGATCCAGTTTGTGCTCCATCATTGTCATGTACAGAGAAGCATTTGTGCCGTGTTCGTGGAAATTTTTTGGACTATTTGTGGAGTGATACAATTAAAAAGAAAGTGTCACTGCTTGTTAAAGGTCATCAGTGGGTTTCACTCAAATCTGAAAAAGGAAAAGAAAACGAATTAACACTGCCACACAAAGGCAATGTCATAATTTTTTTTACCAAGGGTGGACAAGACATTTGGTTTCACCCTTACAGGGGCACTGCATCAGCAAGTATAGCATGCTTCCCAGCATTGATGCAAAAACCAGTGCCACTGCTGTTTACGAAATGAATCTGATTATGATCTTCCTTGGCGATACTAGTACGTGTGCCCGTACATGCTAGCCGTACGAGCAAAAAAAAAAAAGAGTTGTCAAACCGCGAGCCAGAAACAACAACCCCAGGCCGTTCCTTAGTCTCACGTGCCCGTACTGCGTGCCCGTTACAGCCCCCCCCCCCAAAAACTTTCAACAACCACACAGGCCGTTCATTTCGCTCTCGTAAACGACGAGCTGGATTGGGGCATTTGTTTATCGTATAAATGCGCATAACAAATCGAGGAAATTTATTAGAATACATTAAGTCATCACGAAATCCTGGAAGTGGTGCGTGCCGACGGAATCGTTTCACATGCATTCCACGAATTATCGCTTGCATTGAGATAACAACTGCTGTGATACTTACACACACAAAAGTTAATTTTAAAATCCCATTAAAAATCAAGTTTACCTCCCTGTCTTTGCTTGCCATGACGATTCGCTGCCATGACCATTGCCACTCCTACGCCACGGTAGATAAGGCACTGATCCCCATCGTAACCGGCACGGCACGTGACGTCATCGTTCGCCGGGCCGCGCACCGCCTAGCAGCCACAGGGCCCACAGGCCACAGGCTTACCGCCCTACGCAGCCACGCACTGGCCTACCCCTACGCAGCAACTGCCCTTCATGGTTGGGAAATAAATGGCCATAACTTGGGAAGCACTGTTCATTAAATATCAAACCTTAAAAGGCACATCCCGAGGGCCAGCATATACCTGGCAAGTTTCATTTATATCGGAACCAGTGGTGGTCGAGAACAGCGTCACAGACACACACACACACACCACACACACAGAACACACACACACCACACACACACACACACAACACACAACACACACACACACACAAAACACACACACACACACCACATGCTGGAATTATAGATAGATGACCATTCATCGAGAATTGAGTTGTGGACACTGTGCAATTGGATGATTACAGAGTCGTTTTCGATAATAAAAGGGTTAAAGAGATTAATCCTCCTGTCCATAGACACAGAAAACACACACCTTTATCACAAGGTTCTTCTGATTTAAAAGGGCCCCACCCACAGACTCTTTAAAGACAAACCCAAGGATTGTTTAGCGTCCCATTGGATTGAGCAGGCACATCAGGATTTTTTTTTTATTATTATTATCTGTTTCCTACCTGCTGGCCGATGCCCTGATGAGTTTATAGTGACATCGATCCCCTGTAGCAGTGACCGGACCATATACTATAGATCATCGGCATATCTGTTGCAGCTCTCACTGACGTTTCTGTCGGCGATCTATAAATGTAAAACAAAACAATGAGACAAATCATATATATTAAACATGAAAACAAATCTGTGCCTTCTGTTAATAGCCATCAATATTGGTGGAGATTGAATATAAGGAATAACAAGGAAATTTGTTCAAGGCGCCATTATTCTATCCATGCTTCAGCAGATTAAAAAATCCGTTCAAGCTGACGATGTAATTAATTGGGGCATATATTGCATGAGAAAGTGTGCAGGTATATATATCATCAAGTATAATTATATATATATATTGCACCTGCAGAATAATGCTACTTGAGGAGGGAAGTCAACGCGACGAATCACAAAATTGTACAATGAGCCAATGTTTATGGCCAGACAGACTTTGTACTTCAAGGGTTGATCAAGTTGGAATCAAGTTTCACGGATGTTTGAGTGTAGTTTCTGGAGAAGTAAGGAAAGCAAAGAACTTTGTTGAGGGGACAAACCCTCTCCCCCTCCCCCATTGACCCCTTGGCCCGTATTTTTTGTTTTTATCGTCCATTATACAAACTGGGAGTCGCAGATACCAAATATCATTTAGCCAAGTTCACAATCCATCAGCAGTTTCAGAGCAGTTACAATCTTGTGACAGACCAGGTTGAGCTAAAAATTAGCGAAAAACTAGAGGCATCTTCAAATTCGGCGACGTCGCCAGATTATTGGCGAGCCTGCCAACATTTATTGCATCATTAAAACAACTGTACCAATTTTGATGTGTTAAATCCCGACCCAGATTCAAAATATTTAAATAAATCTGGCAGCCAGACCATGTTTGGTCTGATCAGGTTGAAATTTAAAACATATATTCCGCGTGACTTACTGATCATAATTTGATGTTTTCACGTCCGATTGATGAAGCAGTTCAAGTGAAAGAAATTTTTTAATAAGATTTCATTCAATTTAATATGGCTGCCAGACCATTGAATTTATTTAATCATGTGATTTCCACAATGGACTTCTCACATTACTATTGTAGTCCATAATCGAAATATTAATTTGAATTTGGAGGATCGAGATCGAGTGGATGTTAGTAACTCGAAACCTGGAGTGAAATCTGAAAATGTTAAGATTATCAGCGATGTTTTTGTTTTTTGCGAAGTATGTGTCATTAACGTCAGCTTGCTATCGCTTGCCAAGTGAGCTGCTCCGTATCAACCATTCACTGGATACTTGCTGAGTGCTTTAAGCCACTTGCCGAGCGCCTACAGTCAATAGCAGCACAGTTCGTGTCCCGATCTGGATGTGCAGTCAGGGCTTATGCTCCCAAGGTAGATTATGTGACAGTCACACACGCGTTTGGTTACATATTGGATTAGAATTGGATCTGTAAAGGGTATCCTCTTCGTGTGTGTGTGCATGCCTGCGGATGCTGGTTAAGTGCACCGTTTGTGGCCAAATTCACCCTTTTTTATATGAAGAGGTTTGGTGGAGGTTTGAACTTTTATACCTCACAGCATTGATGAGCGATCAAATTTCCATAGTCTAGTGACTGTTTCTAAAAGCAATTTGTATTTAATGACTCAGTGTGCTTTAGAATGGTTATATGATTTCTCTTTGTGAGTTTCAAAGCAATATATTTGATAACACCCGATTTCCTATATTTATATTATTTTCTAAATTACAAAGCCAATTTTTTTCAACTTGTCACCATGACGATTGCAACTGTTTATTAAGATATAATGTTTATGCACATCTCTTCAATACGTACCTATACGCCAAATAAAAAAGCAACCAGTTGATACACTTATATTATATTACTTATTATCGCACACGGAAACTGTGTTGTTAGTGTTTCTTTTGTGTGTGTTAGTTATTTTTATGTTCATGTTTAATTTTGATATCAAGACAGTAAGGTACCCCGCCTATAGTAACCGTCAGTCCCCCAACCGGGCTACTTAAGCGTGCAGCGCTTCACTGCACAGTTTGCTTCATACATGCGTGCGATTTTTTTTTCCTTTTTGAGCTGAGACGATCAAACTGGATATTTTTTGAATTTGGCTCTAATGCACCCATGGTTTTTTTAATTTGTTTTTGCAGAATTCCCCCAAGACAAGTGTTAAACTTACTCAAGGTTTTTGGGTGTTCACAGGTATGTCCTTGCAGTAAGTAAAACACACTGAGCTCCAAATCACCAATTTACCAAAAAACATTGCCGTTATCCAACAAAGCACTAATTATATATCGTGTTGTGTGTGTGTGTAGCGGTGTGTCTTGACCTTCAAAGATCCGACAGATAATAACGAGATAAATAAAAATAGACTTTGATACAACACCATAATTTAGCATTGCATTACTGGATCCCAAAAATGCAAACAAAATCCTTGTAAAGATGAGGTTCATCAACACAGTATGAATTCAGTTTCATGAAACCTTTGTCAGGGTAGGATCAGGGGAGATTGAACTAATTATAAATGGCTTCTAAAACGAACATGACAAGATGAGGATTATTTCTGCGTTCGGGTTTCCAGTCATTTCAGCATTTTATATATTTCATCGATGAGCATTCAAGTTTACGCATTTTCACACCTGCTGGACAAATAACGTTTCAATTTCGAATTGAAAACATTCAGTTTTATTTATGGCAGAGTTGAATTTTGTTTTGCCGAGTCAAAATCGACGTTGCCTCATTTAAGGTTTGTTATATTATAAACACAAATCCTTGCTCATATTTCAATTTCAAAACCACGTGTAGGTAACATGATGTCAGGACTCGACTTGGCATTCATTTTAATTGATGAGCAATCTATTTATGTTTGATGAATTTATCTAAAATCAAAACAGTTCACAGTGTGGTACTTCATGCTTATGCCTTCTCTTGCTAGTTGATATTTATTCATCCTAAAATGTAACCACTGGTGTTGTATATAATACACCACACACGATCATCCTTGAGTAATCGCAGTTGATTGTTCGTGGTCAATTTGTAGCGCAAGTCATTATTCAAAGGAAAAAGTTGGCATGAGTTTCACGATGATTAATCGATTGACCATCCAGACCTTGTTTCCTGTTGTTTTTGTTTTGACCTATCATTCATACAAGATTCAACTTGGCTCGTGGTACGAGCGAAATGGCTCCGATTGGAGAACCTCAACGAAAGGTCCTTGTCGATGTGCAAAACCAGGGAAGGATTTTTTCGTTGTAATAATTTTACCATTTTTTATGGGTTCGTGTTTTTAATGAAAGTTCGTTATATTTAAAAAGGTCATTTTGTACAATTTATTTTAAATTTTAAAGTTTAAATGCTCTTTTTATGTGTTTATTAAAGACTTTTTTGTTTTTTAATTGATTTGCAGTTTTCGTTGGATTGTCCTACTGTACAATTTTGACAGGTAGGTAGTTCGATAGTGAGTTTTTGTTTTACTATTAATATTGTTTTTTGTTCATCATTTATTAAATCTTTCCCTCGAGGAACGGTGTTTTCTGGTCCATTTGCTTTATTTGTTTCTTTGTTGGCTGTACACATATTTATATAACACAAAACGCCACTGGTGGTAACAAGATACAATTAAATATTTTTTCAATCAGTACCGAGGGATAAGACAAAAGTGGCCATAGCTTGCCAGACTGCAAACAGACGACTCAGGTTATGTCTATATTATATCTATCTATCTATTGCACATCCAGTAAAGTACGTACTATTAAGAATTTGAGTATGCTATAACTATATCTATATATAAGTGCATCTATAAAGTCGTACTATAAAATCCACATCATCCACATCGGTGAAATACATGTGTACGTATCATCTATTAAAATACTTCGATGGAACGTCAGTCTCGATCTATAATATATATCTCTATATAAGGTCGTTTGTCTGGCTGCAATTTATATATATCTCTATCTATAAAACACCACTATCTATATTATCACCAGCACACCAAATACACCACACAATTATTATCTAAATGTGATGTGACTGAAACCTTGAATACTCCTTATAAGTTGTATTTGGAGATGAAATGTAGCATATTTTATCCAAGATTGTGAGCTTTGTTTGACAGTACAATTTTCTCATTTTTTGTATATATATATATATGATGAAGTTCAATTCATATCAATATACTCTAACTATTCACAACTCCACATAGTGGTGGAGTTCTTGAGTTATATTCGAAAGCCCTTGATTCACTCCTCCGACACCTCTTTCCTCAGCCATCATCCAGCTGATGGTGAAAGAGAAAGGTAAAAGCTTTCCAACTCACCACCTGCTGCACTCTCCACCCCCCTAATCATCATGGTCTTATCTGTGGTTTCACAGAGATCTAATAAACCCCAAAGGGCAAACCAAGGGCGCTCCCAATCATGTTGGAGTTCTTTCTCGTTTAGTACGACAAACCCTATTAGCTTGTGTGACCTCAAGGAGCTGATTATATAGCCGTATCTTCTGACCATATATGGCTAGCAAAAGAAGTAAAAACAAATAGGAAATAAATTCCTTAAAAGGTGATTGACTCCACCGTCTTCTCGTTTGTAGCAGATCGATCACCATTTAGGCTTTTATTGATTAATTATTGTTTGTATGAAACTCCAATTGTTGGTTGAGAACACCAACTTCATGATCATGTGTTTAGCTATCACTCCCATTACCAAATGCCATTAGAAGAACCCACAAGCCTCAAAGTTCGTGTAGAAAGGTTTCACAACTCCACCTGCCCGGTCGTCCAGCTTCCTCACTTATGACATGACACACAAGCGAGCAAAAACGGACCCAAATTGCTCCGACATTCGACACAAAAACTACAGAACTTTTCAGTTGCAACGTGTTGATTGATATGGTACCAGTCATTCCTTGGCCGCATGACCATTCTCGAGGCGAACGCGTCTACGGCTCCTCAACCGTGCGACCTTTCAACTGCGGATTATGCGGTCGTTAGAGGAGCTGCACTGATCTTTAAGTGCAGCTTTAAGGTTGCCAGTATTTGAATTAACAGAATTAAATTCAACAGACGTTAGTCGAAGGCTAGCCACTGTCGCCGAAGCAAGAGAGAAGCTGGATGTTTCCGGCAGCTTAAAAACCTTCATCAAAGTGAAGAGCGTTCAACTGCTGCTGTTGAAAGGGTTATGCCTGGAATGTCCTTTTTCATTTTGCCTCCACTTTGCGTGTGGGCATTCCATAATCAAAATGTCTTGTTGATTTCCATCATCCGTTCTACCTGTCCGCCGATAGCAGATCGCACATAGCTTCACAGCAAGTCCAGTTTCTCATTGAACAATTTTTTCCTTACTGCATTGAAAGCAATGGAGCCCGGTAAAGACCTTGGGCGTTTTCCCCTGCCCCATGCTATTCCATTGATACGCCATGTTAAACCAATTACTGCAAAGGTTATTTTTCACTTGACACTAGCTTTCCTCAACCCAACCCTAAAAGGGGCATTTGTCATCCTTACTTCCAGGGGTAGCATCTGGGAGAAAGTCATGGTCCTATTTTCCACCGATGCACAAACAACTTCTGGTCCTATAAAGATAGATTTTCCATTGTGTTTTGACTGAGGGCGACTCGAAATGGGGTTTTTAAGGAAGCAGCATTGTGGATCAACTGAGGCATGTGTCAAGATGGCTTGATGGATGTGCATGAGCATTAGAAGAGACAGGGGTCAACAGTACTCAAATGGGCTAAATTTAGCCATAAGAGTCATGCATTAAAGTGAAAGTCATGTTCAAGTTGTTTGCGACCCAAATGCGGCAGAGCTTTTTACGTGCAATGACAACACAACAAGAAAACAGTGCTGTTACATAAAGGAGATGCTGTTACTTCAATTTCATTTTCAGGTCAGGTCCAGATTAGAGTCCTCGTGACTTGCACAAGTACCAGTAAAGCCTGTACTAACCATGTTCCAGAGTCGGGTGGCGGCGACTAAACCGATTCTCCCACACAGGTTTCTTGCGTGAGGAGCGAGTAGTATAATATGGACACAGCAGGATGAAAAACAAAACCTGTCAAAGGACAGAGGAGCTCCTTGTGAGCAAGAGCCATCCAATTTAGTGGCCCAACTGTGTCTGCGGACGTCCACCTTGCAGTGCGGTTACTTTTTATTCAGAGATTGGTTGTAGGATTTGCACTGCCGGCCACCGTAAAAACCCTTCATTCCGCCAAAACATATTAAAAGCAAAAAAAAATATCTGAAAACCACGCCGTGGGGAGTACCTCCTAGTGGCAGCTTCCCTTCACAGGGCAGCTCACCAAGGCATGATGGGATTAAGGCAAAGTTCTTTCTTCAGGACCCCCAATGCTTTGATGATAGGAGGGAAAACACTAGGGTAACTTCCCGAGTCAGGATTGTGTCCGTGTGTTGTCGGGGTGGTTGCTGAGTGTCCACCCCACCACCACCAGACGGCGGTCTCCTTTGGGCTTAACCTGAGTGCCTCCATTCGTGGTGCCTGGAACATCCTATCCCTAAGAGAGGACTGATTAAACCTGTCTCTGTCTTCAATCTGAGGTCCGAGTGTTTGAACGTCGATTGAAAGCACTCTCGAGGTTCGGAGACGGATTGCGGCAGATCATGCGGTGTTGGTACACCTACGATTGGTCTAGTCACTCTGATGGTTACCATTGCCCAAGGAGTGGCTGAGCTGTGGCCAATAGGCTCGACTCCAATGATAATTGAGTAACACCGTCAACAATGCGAATGATGAGACAAAGAATTTGTCATTCCTTGGGTGTCATTTCCCTGTCTCTGTATATTTCTAAACTGAGTGAGTATCTCACCGTTTAAGGACTTATTCTATCGTTACGCTCGCAGTCTGTGGTTGATCAGTGCCGCAGACGAGATAGTCCTCTAGTCTTTGGGAGATTTCAATGCATCGACTGCAAACTGAGAGAGTGTTTTGAGATCGTGTGTTGCGGTCCCATGGGTCTGAACTGTGAACCAGATAGCACTAAGTCCCTTGATTTTGCAAGAAGTCATGGACTTAGGGTGCTGTTCATTTTCATGCCCACAGGCTCATCGCTGGACTGGTCTTCCAACCCTGGTGTTGGAAAAGGAGATTGACCAGTGTGCCGTTGGTGGTCACTGGAGGATGATCCAAACTGCAGCGGTCGACCAGAGTGCCTCAGTTCTCAAGACTGACCACAGGCTTGTTGTAGCAACTCTTAAGGTTACACCTTTTAAATCCAGGAGAATGGACCATCGCAGCTTAAGCGTGTGTTGGCCAAAGCTCAAGGATAAGGAGCTGAAAGAGTTTGTAAAACAGGCTGAGAGATTGGGGCGCTCTGGATAGGCTTTGTGCGATCCTGAAGAGATGTGGAGTGCTTTCAAGACCACCTCCTTGATGTGCCGATAGATGTCTTGAATTCACCGAGGGCTGAAGAAAAGTTTTCTCTCAAGAAGACACTGGATACCAGTGACCAGAGTCACAGGGCCAGGCTGGTAATGCAGAGACTGAGCGTTCAGCCGGAGCTGAGGCAAAAAACTGTTCCGTAGCACTCAGGGCTGACAAGGTGGCCTATGTTTGAGGAATGTGGTGAGGGGTAAGCATCACCTGTGGTCAAGTGATTCCTCATCCTGCCTTACAGGAATTTGTGCATTGCGTTCTCCAACCCTGTCCCTCGGTTTACGTGCAGTTAGAGTAAGGGTGGTGGCTCTTGACAGAGCGAGCCGAAGTGGAAGGCCCGCTGGGCCGGTTACTTTGAGTGCATGTTACCACAGCGGACACAACCAGCTATTGAGTTGGGATGAAGGGTGTTACTATCTGTATTGCTGAATGCTCCAATCAACTGTGGTCCGCCCTTGTTTGCGAAACACAGGCCTGCAGGGAACCGGTGAAATGGGTGGGAGCTCTTGGATCTGCGGCATCCATGCTGAACTACTCAAGGCTGTGGAAATGCTGTACCATGCCCTTTGCCATGCAAGTTTTGTGCTCTGCTGCGAACACAGCCATCATCCCAACTGACTGGAGGAGGGGCTTGTTGTCCCTCTTTGGAAAGGAAGCGTGATCGCATAGACTGCAACAACTACCGAGGGGTTACGATGCTCTCATGCCGGGCAAGTCTTTGGCTCTAATTCTGAGAGGGTTCACCACCATCTGCTTGAGCACCAGCCTCCAGAGCAGATGGCATGTTAACACCAAAAAGAGGTCAACGATTGACGGTATGCCTTCTCTTTGGGTCCTCACCGAACGCAGACAGAAGTTTTGGCAGGTTGCTGCTTGCCAGCCGACTTTGATCTCTGTAAAGTGTTCGGATTCGTGAATCGGATCCCTCTGCGAGGGATTATTGTCTTAGTGCAGGTTGCCAACAAAATGATCAATCTGATGTCTGAACTCTACTCTGGTACTGAGAGTGCTGCAAGATGTAGTGATGCCATCTCTGATTAATTTGACAGTTTACTGGAGTTCAATCAGAGGCTGTACGCCCCCACACTTTTCAGCACTTGTATGACTGGATTCTGGAGGATGTCAGAGAGATCACAGCTGTGGTGCATTATTTGGGAATGATCAAGATCATCTGATCTTGATTTTTGCTGACGATCATCATCTTTACGGAGACTCTGGATTATCCTTTTGGGGGCCCTCGCAGGTGCTGATATGAGGAGCTGATCCTCTGCGGATTACGCGTTTCCGGTCAAAAATAATATCCAGGCTTATTATACATCTTGATGCTGCTATCTGGCTGGACCTGTTTGTGGCGAAGGATGTTGAAGTTACGAAGATTCCACTTACCCTGGCATGTATCATGTCTTTGCTGTCTGTGAGCCAGAGATCAACAGATGTCTGGTCGAACCTGGTGGAGTCATGATTCACTGGATCATGGGGTGTGCGCTGCTGTTACCTATGCGCAGGACGAAAGTCCGCAGTCTTTCAGGTGCTTAGTTCTTAGCTCTATGGTGTTGAAACTTGGACTCTGACAGGATCTTAGACAGAGACTTTCTTCCTTTGTACCAGGTTCTCTTCGGATATCCTTGGCTATCGCTGCGCGACTTTGTGCCAACGAGCGGTTGCACTTGAAGAGAGACTAAATTAGATTTGTAAAACTGCTAGTCCTTGAGCGGTCAGCTGCGGCTGTATGGGACCTTGTGCGGCTGTTTTAAACCTGTGTTGACTTGTGTTCGGTGTTGGCTTCGGATCCTTGGGTTCCTGAGTTCCAAGGCCTTGTTTGGCGCTGAATGAACACCAGGGGGTATGACTCCAGCATGTCATCCTTCCGAGGTTGGCTCAATGAGTAGCCAGTGTAGCAGTCAAAAGGCTGCACACGAAGAGAAGGCTATTGATGGATTTAAGCCATCGGTGTTGGCTTAGGTTAGCGGTGCGAGCTTGATCCTAGGTTCCTGAGTTCAAGCCCCCGTTGGACGCTGAATTAAAAAAAACACACCAGGAGGGTTACTCAGCCTGTCTCCTTCCGACGGTCGCAAAATGAGCACCAGTGTCACTCGGTAAGAGGACACTGCTCACACGCAAGAGCCACGTCCCAACCAAATGAGTGCAACCAGCAGCCACAGGCTGCACTCGATAGAGAGAGATTGGATGATATATTAATTCTGAATGTTGTGGGCAGGCATGATGGGCTGAAATCCACCCACCTGTGTCTGATTTCTGTACATCCATGTATAACTCACTCAATAAGTCAAGTTTTGAGGCTCGACCCGTCATCCCGCAGGACCTAGAACACGAAGTCACAAGTTTTTTAATTCAAGTCTGAATTGACAACTGCCGGATGAGATACCAAAAGTTAGACGAGACGTGAACATATCTATATAATGTGTTACGTTACGACTTTGTGGACCTTTTGTTAATCAATAGAAGATATGCCAAACAATAAAATTGTTGCAATTGTAATGGTGCGGTTGGAACGGTCATAAAGATTGAAGAAAAACACGTTACCCTGTGGTTGACAACGATCAGGACCTGAGCTTTGTTGGGACAAATTCTGGTGGTTTGGACGTTCTTTCTGTTTCATTGACAAGATGATATTTAAAAAAAAAATTCCCCCCCCCATTGCAAAGTCCGAGCTCGAAAGAAGTGCTAGAGCCCACAAAATATACAGTGCAGATATACTGTGTAAAGTGGCAAGCAACAAGGTAGTGAGAGGTAAGAAGAGGGACAAAGGGGGGGTAGGACATGCGGGTTTTTCATAATTTTATTCTACATTCGGGCTGGTGCATCATTCCTGGGGCACCGCTCTGCCGCTGATGCAGTGCCCTCGCCGCATGCCTCTGATAGGTTATGGCAGGAATTTGTACTTTCTTCAGGGCTGCTCAGGATAGCTCGCCAACTCTCATGAAGGACACCATGGGATCTGTAATGTCACCCAACTAAACCCGTCAGCATGGGGCGCCAGTTTGAAGTCCGATCCGATGACGACACACATTGGTTGAATCATCCTACCGTGAAACGGACTCAAACCCAGGATAAATGGCTCATAGCGTGAGGTGAATTACCTCTCGCCATCCTGACAGGCCCACACAGAGAGTGAACAAGTTGGAACGACGTGCACGCAAAACAGCGGGCATTGAAAGAGTAGGAGAAGGAAAAGCAGGATGAAACAGGCAATGGAGCCAAAGAAACGAAACGAGTTTGGAGGACAGTTGAGATAAAACACCAATAACGAAAAGGAGGGGTTAGTAGGCTTGTGAGTTTTAAAAATATGGTCGAAGGAATCATGGGTCTGGATGACCTGAAAGAGGAGGTGCTACAAAACATTCTTGAAGCCACATTTGGTTGAAAGATGTGGAACCAATGAGTGGAGTGAGCATAAGCCGGGAGATTCGTTCTAGAGTTTACAACTCGACTGTATTTCCGCAGCGGATTTTCTTGGGTGCATCGGATGTAGATTGTGGTTTCGATGTATTTCCTACACGTGAACAATCATAACAATCGTCCGTGCGAGCTGTCCAGTTGCGCTTTTATGCTGAAAAGCTACAGGTGCTGCCCAAATGCTAAAATGGTTCGTTTAAATTGAGAGAAATATTCGCCAATAAAAGTGGACAAGTTCAGTTTATTTCTGAAATTGCATCAAGATCAACAAGCTGACTGTTCAGAGCGCTGTCATTGTGCTCTACCGCTGCGATTGCTGGAGACCCACCATACTGAGCCTTTCGGTTTGTCCCTGCTCTGCTGGGCTCAATCCTTCCAATTCATTGATCTCCGTGGCCATGTTCCATGCCATTCTGATTCATCCGTTCTACGGCTTGCCAGATCTCGCAGACATGGCGCCTCGCCACGGCTGCTTGTTTATCGGCGAAAGTAACAAAAAACAGTGAGTTACTCAGGGACTTAGTTCATACACAGTATATATCTATATACATAAATATGTTGCGTATTCAGTTCTGCCAATTACTGTCAAATGGCGTAAACGTCATTGCCTCCACATTATTGTTTGTAATACAGGGCTAAGAACCCTGTCAGTATTAGTACAAGCTAGATCTCTACTTTCCTATAACACAGAAAGAAATGGTCAACCACATGAATCTCTCTCTATTAGAATATAGATAATAAATAATAACCTGTTTAATATACAAGTAGAATATCGATATTATATAATAACCTATTTAATATACAATTAGAATATAGATAATAAATAATAACCTGTTTCATATACAATTACAATATAGATATTATATAATAACCTGTTTAAGATACAATTAGAATATAGATATTAAATAATAACCTGTTTCATATACAATTAGAATATAGATATTAT
>CM068965.1:9285334-9303455 GCA_035128595.1 Eptatretus atami
ATTAGAATATAGATAATAAATAATAACCTGTTTAATATACAAGTAGAATATCGATATTATATAATAACCTGTTTCATATACAATTAGAATATAGATATTAAATAATAACCTGTTTCATACACAATCACAATATAGATATTAAATATGAAACTGTTTAAGATACAATTGGAATATAGATATTAAATAATAACCTGTTTCATATACAATTAGAATATAGATATTAAATAATAACCTGTTTAATACACAAGTAGAATGGAGAACACACACACACACACACACACACCATGATCACCTTCAGGGCTGGCAGGTTAGCCTAGACCTAGAGGTATGCATACTCATCTCTGAGCTGTCTAGCCTGAGTTTGAATCCCAACCCAGCTATAAACTGCCATCCTGGTGTTTCACAGGCCGGGGGAGGCATCAATACATGTGCTGTCTCTGAATTGGACATTATGCCATATCGGTGAACGTTGAAGATCCCATGGTGTCCTTCATCAAGAGTCGGCGAAATATCTCTGGCATCCTCAACAGATCACAAATTCCTTCTCTAACTTACACGGTATCCACAATGCATTGCCACCCCTTGTAAAAAAAAATGACATTGCCTTTTATCATCTTAGCTGACAACACTGAAGGGTTCCACAAGTTATATCACATACATTTGCAGTACTCTTTTACTTTATTACACATTTTACAGCATATGACACAAGCCTTATGTGTCCAGTGGATCCATTTGTGCTCCATCATTGTCATTACAGAGAAGCATTTTGTGCCGTGTTCTGTGGGATATTTTTTGGACTATTTGTGGAGTGATACAATTAAAAAGAAGTCTCACTGCTTGTTAAAGGTCATCAGTGGTTTTCACTCAATCTGAAAAAAGGGAAAAAGGAAACGAATTAACACTGCACACAAAGGCAATGTCATAATTTTTTTTACAAGGGGTGACAAGACATTGTTTCCACCCTGTACAAGGGGCACTGCATCAGCAGTATAGCAGTGCTCCCAGCAATGATGCAAACCAGGTGCCACGTGCTGTTTACGAAATGATCATGATTATGATCTTCCTTGGGAATACTAGTACGTGCCCCGCTAAACATGCTAGCCGTACGAGCAAAAAAAAAAAAAAAGTTTCAAACCGCGAGCCAGAAACAACAACCACACAGGCCGTTCCTTAGCTCTCACGTCCCGTACGTGCGTGCCCGTACAGCCCCCCCCCCCAAAAACTTTCAGACAACCACACAGCCGTTCATTCGCTCTCGTAAACGACGACTGGATTGGGGCATTTGTTTATCTATAAATGCGCATAACAAATCGAGAAATTATTAGAATACATTAAGTCATCACGATCCGCGGAAGTGGTGCGTGCCGTACGGAATGTTCACATGCATTCCACGAAATTATCGCTTGCATTGAAGTACAAACTGCTGTGATACTTACACACACAAAGTTAATTAAAATCCCAATTAAAATCAAGTTTACCTCCCTGTCTTTGCTTGCCATGACATTCGCTGCCATTGACCATTGCCACTCCTACGCCACGGTAACTAAGGCACTGATCCCCATCGTAACCGGCACGGCACGTGACGTCATCGTCGGCCGGCCGCGCACCGGCCTATGCAGCCACAGGCCCACAGGCCACAGGCCTACCGGCCTACGCAGCCACGCACTGGCCTACCCCTACGCAGCAACGTGCCCTTTCATTGGTTGGTAAATAAATGGCCATAACTTGGGAAGCACTTGTCCGATTAATATCAAACCTTGAAAAGGCACATCCACAGGGCCCCAGCAATATACCTGGCAAGTTTCATTTATATTGGACCAGTGGTTGTCGAGAAACAGCGGTCACAGACACACACACACACACACACACACACACACACACACACATTGCTGGAATTATAGATAGATGACCATTCATCAAGATTGATGTGACACTGCAATTGGATGATTACAAAGAGGTCGTTTTCGATAATAAAAGGGTTAAAGAGATTAATCCTCCTGTCCATAGACACAGAAAATCACACACTTTATCACAAGGTTCTTCTGGATTAAAAGGGCCCACCCACAGACTCTTTAAAGACAAACACCAAGGATTTTTAGCGTCCATTGGATTGAGCAGGCCACATCAGGATTTTTTTCTCTTTTGAGGGAAGGCATGCTCCACAATGCTGTCCTACCTGCTGGCATTGCACCTGATGGCAGTTTATAGTGACATCCGATTCCCTGTGACAGTGAACCCAGGACCATATAGCATATAGATCATCGGCATATCTGCAGTGGCAGGCTCCTCACTGACGTTGTGCGGTCGGATCTATGAAATGTAAAACAAAACAATGAGACAAATCAAAACAATGAGACAAAAACATGAAACAAATCTGTGCCTTCTGAGTGTTTCCACAATGCAGCCATCAAATTGGTGATGATGAAAATGATAACAAGGAATAACAAGGAAATTTGTTCAAGGCGGCCATTAGTCTCATCATGCCGATGCTGCAGCAGCAGCAGATTAAATAAATCCGTCAAGCTGACGATGTAATTTAATTGGGGGCATGGGAGAAGATTGGGCATGAGAAAAGTGTGGCAGGCTTAGCAATAATCATCAAAGTGTTAAAAATAATAATACAAATAGAGGCAATACCCCTGGGCACCTGGCAGAATAATGCTACTGAGGAGGAAGTCAACGCGGGACGGAATCAGCAAAATGTACCAATGAGCCAATGTTTTATGTCATGAACAGACTTTGGTACTTCAAGGGTGATCAAGGTTGTGGTCAAGTTTCATCGGAATTGTGAGTGTAGTTTCTGAGAAGAAAGCAAATACTTTTTTGAGGGACAACCCTCTCCCCCTCCCCCATTGACCCCTTTGGCCCGTATTTTTTTGTTTTTAATGTCGTGAACAAACTTGAGTCGCAGCATACCAAATATCATTTTAGCCAAGTTTGGTCACAATCCCATCAGCAGTTTCAGAGCAGTTACAAGTGTTTGTGGACAGACCAGGTGAGCTAAAAATAGGAAAAACTAGTAGGGCACTCTTCAATGTGGCGACGTCGCCAGATTATTGGCGACTCTGCCAACATTATTGCATCATTAAACATACTTGTACCAATTTTGATTTAAATCCCTGAACCCAGATTCAAAATATTAAATAAATCTGGCAGCCAGACCATGTTGTCTGATCAGGTTGAAATTTAAAACATATATTCCGCGTGACTACTGGATCATAATTTTGATGTTTCACGTCGATTGATGAAGCAGTTCAAGTGAAAGAATTTTTTAATAAGATTTTCATTCAATTTAATATGGCTGCCAGACCATTTGACCTATTAATCATGTGATTTTCCACAATGGACTCTCACATACTAATTGTAGTCCATAATCGAAATATAATTTGAATTTGGAGGATCGAATCGAGTGGATTTAGTAACTCGAAACCTGGAGTGAAATCTGAAAATGTTAAGATATCAGCGATGTTTTGTTTTTTGCGAGTATGTGTCATTAACGATCAGCTTGCTATCGCTTGCCAAGTTAGCTGCTCCGTATCAACCATTTCACTGGAGTACTTGCTTGAGTGCTTAAGCCACTTGCCGAGCGCCCTACAGTCAATAGCAGCACAGTTCGTGTCCCGATCGGGATGTGCAGTCGGCAGTTGCTCCAAGGTAGAGGTATGTTGACAGCACACACGGACGTGGTACATATTGGTAGATTTGGATCTGTAAAGGGACTCTTCGTGGGTGTGTGTGCATGCCTGCATGCTTGGTTAAGGGCACCGTTGTGGCAAAGTTTCACCCTGTGTCTTATGATGAAGATGGGTGGTGGAGGTTTTAACTTTTAACCTCAGCAGCATATGAGCGATCAAATTTTCCATAGTCCTAGTGACTGTTTCTAAAGCAATTGGTTATTTTATATGACTCGGTGTGCTTTAGAATGGTTATATGATTTCTCTTTGTGAGTTTCAAAGCAAAATATATTTGATAACACCCGATTTCCAAGCCGTTTGCCGTATTAACGTGTTTTCTAAATTACAAAGCCAAATTTTTTCAACTTGTCACATGACGATTGGCAACTGTTTATTAAGAATATAATGTTTATGCACATCTCTTCAATACGTACCTATACGGCCAAATAAAAAAGCACCAGTTGATACACAGATATGTACACTGATCAGTACGCTCGCATATCGCACACGGAAACTGTGTTGTTTAGTGTTTCTTGTGTTGTTGTTTAGTTATTTTTATGTTCATGTTTAATTTGAATCAAGACAGTAAGGGTACCCCGCCCTGTTGAGGAAGTAACCGTCAGTCCCCCACCGGGCTACTTTTTAAGCGGTGCAGACGCTTCACTGCACAGTTTGCTTCATACATGGGTGCGATTTTTTTTTCCTTGTGATGTTTGAGGCTGAGACGATCAACTGGTATTTTTTTTGAATTTGGCCTAATGCAACATTGTTTTTTTTAATTTGTTTTTTGAAATTCCCCCAAGACAAGTGTTAAAACTACTCAAGGTTTTTGGGTTGTTCACAGTATGTCCTGCAGTAAGTAAACACACTGACTCCAATCAGCCAATTACCAAAACATTGCCGTTATCGGCAAAGCACTAATATATATCGTGTGTGTGTGTGTGTGTGTGTGTCTTGACCTTCAAAGACCGACAGAATAAGTAACGAGATAATAAAATAGACTTGATACAACACCATAATTTAGCATTCATTTACTGGATCCCAAAAATGCACAAAAATCCTTGTAAGATGAGGTTCATCAACACAGGTAGAGAATTCAGTTTGAAACCATTGTCAGGTAGTATTTCAGGGGAGATGAAACTAATTTATAAATGCTTTTTAAAAACGAACATGACAAGATGAGGATTTATTCTGGCGTCGGGTTTCCAGTCATTTTCATCATTATTTCAATCAATTTCATCGATGAGCATTCAAGTTTACGCATTTTCACGCCTGCTGGACAAATTAACGTTTCAATTTCGAATTTGAAACATTCAGTTTTATTTATGCGCAGGAGTGAATTTTGTTTTGCCAGTCAAAATCACGTTTGCCTCGTTTAAGTTTGAAATTTTAAAACACAAATTCCTTGTCTCACTATTCAATTTCAAACCACGTGTAAAACAGTGATGTCAGACTCGACTTGGGCATTTCATTTTAATTGATGAGCAATCTATTTAATGTTTGGTGAATACAAAATCAAAACAGTCACAGTGCTTGTTTTACTTCATGTTATGCCTTCTCTTGCTATTGAATGTATTCTATCCTAAAATGTAACCACTGGATGTATATAATACACACACACGATTCATCTTGAGTAATCGAGATTGATGTATCGTGTCATTTGTAGGCGCAATCATTATTCAAAGAAAGAAGTGGCGATGATTTCACATGATAATCGATTGTGACCATCCATACCTTGTTTCCTGTTGTTTTTTTTGTTTTGACCTATTCATTCATACAAGATCAACTTGGCTTCGTGGACGAGCGAAATGGCATCCGATGAGAACCTCAACGAAGGTCTCTTTCGATGTGCAGAACCAGGAGATTTCTTTAATATTTTTTACCATTTTATGTTCGTGTTTTTAATGAAAGTCGGTTATATTAAAAAGGTCATTTTGTACCAATATTTAAATTTTAAGTTTAAATGCCTTTTTATGTGTTTTATTAAAGACTTTTTTTGTTTTTTAATTGATATTGCAGTTTTCTGTTGGATTGTTCCCTCTGTACAATTTTGACAGGTAGGTAGTTCGATAGTGAGTTTTGTTTTACTATTAATATTGTTTTTGTCATCATTTATTAATCTTCCCTCGAGAGACGGTGTTGTTCATGGGTCCATTTGTTTATTTGTTTCTTTGTTTGGCGTACACAATGGGTTAGCATAGACACAACGCCACCTGTTGGTAACAAGTATTACACATTAAATATTTTTCAATCAGTACGAGATAAGACAAAAGTGGGCCATGCTTGCAGACTGCAAACAACGACTCAGGTATGTCTATAAAGTACGTACTATTACCATGCGTGCACATCCATAAAGTACGTACTATTAAGAATGTGAGTATGTCTATAAACTACACGTATTAAAAACGTAAGTGCATCTATAAATACGTACTATAAATCCACATCATCCACATCGGTGAAATACATGTGTACGTACATCTATAAAATACATTCGATTGGAACGTCAGTCTCGACAATAAAACCGAAAAGGTCTGTTTGTCTGCTGCATGAACATAAATCTACATCATCAAAACACCACACAGACACACCAGCACACCAAATACACCACACAAAACAAGTGAGTGACTGAAACCTCTGAATACTCCTTATAGTTGTATTTGGAATGAAATGTGCAATATTTTATTCCAAGATTGTGAGCTTTGTTTGACAGTACAATTTCTCATTTTTTGTATATATATATATATGATGAAGTTCAATTCAATTCAATATAGCTTCCAAGGCAAGCACAACTCCACATAGTGAGGTTCTTGAGTTATATTCGAAGCCCTTGATTCACTCCTCCGACACCTCTTTCCTCAGCCATCATCCAGCTGATGTGAAAGAGAAAGGTAGAAAGCTTTCACAACTCCACCACCTGCTGCACCTCTCCACCCCCCTAATCATCATGGCTTCACTGTGGGTTTTCACAGAGATCTAATAAACCCCAAAGGGCAAACCAAGGGCGCTCCCAATCATTGCTTGGAGTTCTTTCTCGTTTAGTACGACAAACCCTATAGCTTGTATGACCTCAAGGAGTTATTTATAGCCTGTATGCTTTCTGACCATATATGGGCAGCAAAAGAAGTAAAAACAAATAGGAAATGAAATTCCTTAAAAGGTGATTGATCCACCGTCTTCTCTTTGTAGCAGATCGATCACCATTTAAGGCATTTTATTGATTATTATTTGTTTTGTCATGAAACTCCAATTGTTTGGTTGAGAAACACCAACCTCATGATCATGTGTAGCTATCACTTCCTCTACAAATGCCATTAGAAGAACCACAAGCCTCAAGTTCTGTAGAAAGGTTTCACAACTCCACCTGCCCGGTCGTCCAGCTTCCTCACTTATGACATGCACACAAGGGAAACGGACAAATTGCTCGACATTCGACACAAAACTACAGGAACTTTTCAGTTGCAACGATGGTTGTATTGATATGGTACCAGGTCTCCTTGGCCCATGACCATCTCGAGGCGAACGGTCTACGCTCCTCAACCTGTGCGACCTTCAACTGGGATTATCGGTCGTTAGAGGAGCTGCACTGATCTTTAAGTGCAGCTTTAAGGTTTCCAGTATTTGATAACAGATTAAATCAACAGGACGTTAATCGAAGTGTGCTAGCCACTGTCGGAAGCAAGGAGAAGCTGATGTTTCCGGCGTTAAACCTTCATCAAAGTGAAAGAGCGTCGAACTTGCTGTGTTGAAGGGTTATTGCCTGGAATGTCATCTTTTCATTTGCTCACTTTGGTGTGGGCATTCCATAATCAATGTCTTGTTGATTTCATTCATCGTTCTACCTGTCCGCCGATGCAGATCGACACTAGCTTTCACCAGCAAGTCCAGTTCTTCATTGAACATTTTTCCTGTACTGCATTGAAAGCCAATGGAGCCCGGTTAAAGACCTTGGCGTGTTCCCTGCCCCATGCTATTCCATGATAGCCATGTTAAACCAATACCTGCAAAGGTTATTTTCACTGACACTTAGTTTCCTCAACCCAACCCTAAAAGGGGCATTTGTCATCCTTACTTCCAGGGTGGTGAGCATCTGGTTGAGAGAAGTCATGGTCCTTATTTTTCCACCGATGCACAACAACTCTGGTCCTTATAAAGACTAGTTTTCCATTGTGTTTTGACTGAGGCGACTCGAAATGGGTTTTAAGGAAGGCAGCATTGTTGGATCGAACTGAGCATGGTCAAGATGGTGATGGTGATGGTGATGAGCATTAGAGAGACAGGTCAACATGTACTCAAATGGGCTGAAATTTAGCCATAAGAGTCATGATTAAAGTGAAAGTCATGTTCAGATGTTGTTTGGACCCAAATGGGCAGAGCTTTTTGTGAATGACAACACAACAAGAAAACAGTGCGTTACATAAAGGAGATGCTGTTACTTCAATTTCATTTGTCAGGTCAGGTCAGATTAGATCTGTGATTTGCTACAGGTACCATGTAAACCTGTACTAACCTGTTCCATGGTCGGGTTGTCGGCGACTAAACCGTCTCCCACACCAGGTTTCTTGGTGAGGAGGGAGTATAATATGGACACCAGCAGGATGAAAAACAAAACCTGTCAAAGGACAGAGGAGCTCCTTGTGAGCCAAGAGCCATCCATATTTAGTGCCCAACTGTGTCTGCGGACGTCCACCTGCAGTTGGGTTACTTTTTATTCAGAGATTGGTTGTAGGATTTGCACTCCGGCCACCGTAAAACCCTTCATTCCGCAAAACATATTAAAAGCAAAAAAAATATCTGAAAACCCACTCCGTGGGAGTACCTCCTGTGCAGCTTCCCTTCACAGGGCAGCTCACCAGATGATGGGATTAGGGCAAAGTCTTCGGGACCCCCAATCTTTGATGATAGGAGGGAAAACACTGGGTAAACTTCCCGAGTCAGATTGTGGTCGTGTGTGTCGGGGTGGTGCTGAGGTGTCATCCACCAGACGGCGGTCTCCTTGGGTTAATCTGAGGTGCTCCATTCGGGTGGGTGCCTGGAACATCCTATCCCTAAGAGAGGATGATAACCTGTCTCTGTCTTCATCTGAGTCCGAGTGTTTGAACGTCGGTATTGAAGCACTCTCTGAGGTTCGGAGACGGATTGCGGCAGGATCATGGCGGGTGGTTACACCTACGATTGGTCTAGTCACTCTGATGGTTACCATGCCCAAGGAGTGGCTGTAGCTGTGTCCAATAGGCTGACTCCAATGATAATTGAGGGAACACCGGTCAACAAGCGAATGATGAGACTAAGAATTTGTCATTCCTTGGGTGTCATTTCCCTGGTCTCTGTATATGTTCTAACTGAGGTGAGTGATCTCACCGTGAAGGACATATTCTATGTTACGCTCGAGTCTGTGGTTGATCAGTGCCGCAGACGAGATAGTCCTCTAGTCTTGGGAGATTTCAATGCATCGACTGGAACTGAGAGAGATGGTTTTGAGACGTGTGTTGGTCCCCATGGGTCTGGAACTGTGAACCAGAATAGCACTAAGTTCCTTGATTTTGCAAGAAGTCATGGACTTAGGGTGGCTGGTTCATGGTTTCAGTGCCCACAGGCTCATCGCTGGACTTGGTCTTCCAACCCTGGTGGTGTGGCAAAGGAGATTGACCATGTGCTCGTTGGTGGTCACTGGAGGATGATCCAGAACTGCAGCGTCGACCAGAGTGCTCAGTTCCTCAAGACTGACCACAGGCTTGTTGTAGCAACTCTTAAGTTACACCTTAAATCCAGGAGAATGGTACCATCCCAGCTTAAGCTGTGTGTTGGCAAGCTCAAGGATGAGAGGGTAGCTGAAGAGTTTGTAAACAGGCTGAGTGGAGATTTGGGGGGTCTGGATGGCTTTGTGCGATCCTGAAGAGATGTGGAGTGCTTTCAAGACCACCGTCCTTGATGTTGCCGATAGATGTCTTGGAATTCACCGGAGGGTGAAGAAAAGTTTTGTCTCTCAAGAGACACTGGATACCATTGACCAGAGTCACAGGGGCCAGGCTGAATGGCAGAGCTGAGCTGTTCAGGGAGCTGAGGCATAAAACTGTCCGAGCACTCAGGGTGGACAAGGTGGCCTATGTGTGAGGAATGTGTGAGGGGGTAGAGCATCACCTGTGGTCAAGTGATTCTCATCCTGCTTACAGGGGAATTTGTGCATTGCGTTCCTCCAACCCTGTCCCTCGGTGTACTGCAGTTAGAGTAGAGGGTGGTGGGCTCTTGACAGAGGAGTCCGAAGTGAAGGCCCGCTGGGCCGGTTACTTTGAGTGGCTGTACCACGCTGACACACCAGCTATTGAGTTGGATGAAAGGGGTGTTACTATCTGTATTGCTGATGCTCCAATCAACTGTGGTCCGCCTTTGTTTTTGGAAATACAGGCTGCAGGGAACCGGTTGAAATGGGGTGGAGCTCCTTGGATCTGCGGCATCCATGCTGAACTTCTCAAGGCTGGTGGAAATGCTGTACTCATGCCTTTGCATGCAGTTTTGTGCTCTGCCTGGAACACAGGCATCATCCCAACTGACTGGAGGAGGGGCCTTGTTGTCCCTCTTTGGAAAGGGAAGCGTGATCGCCAAGACTGCAACAACTACCGAGGGGTTACGATGCTCTCAGTGCCGGGCAAGGTCTTTGCTCGGATAATTCTTGAGAGGGTTCACCACCATCTGCTTGAGCACCAGCCTCCAGAGCAGTTGGGCATTACACCAAAGAGGTCAACGATTGACGGTATCCTTTCTCTTTGGGTCCTCACCGAACGCAGACAAGAGTTTTGGCAGGTGCTGCTTGCAGCCGACGTTGATCTCTGTAAAGCGTTCGATTCAGTGAATCGGGATGCCCTCTGGAGGATTCTTGGTCTTAGTGCGGTGCCAACAAAACTGATCAATCTGATGTCTGAACTCTACTCTGGTACTGAGAGTGCTGCAAGATGTGATGATGCCATCTCTGACTTATTTCAGTTATTACTGGAGTTTGTCAGGGTGGTGTACTGGCCCCCACACTTTTCAGCACTTGTATGGACTGGATTCTTGGGAGGATGTCGAGAGATCAAGCTGTGGTGCATCATTTGGGAATGTCAAGATCTCTGATCTTGATTTTGCTGACGATGCAGTCATCTTTACGGAGACTCTGGATATCCTTTTGGGGCCCTCGAGGTGCTGAATGAGGAGTCTGATCCTCTGGGATTACGGGTTTCCTGGGTCAAAACTAATATCCAGGCTTTTTAATGACATCTTGGATGCTGCTATCTTGTCTGGACCTGTTTGTGGCGAGGATGTTGAAGTTACGGAGAGATTCACTTACCTTGGCAGTGATATTCATGTCTTTGCTGTCTGTGAGCCAGAGGTCAACAGATGTCTGGGTCGGGCCTGGGGAGTCATGGATTCACTGGATCATGGGGTGTGGCGCTGCTGTTACCTATGCGGCAGGACGAAAGTCCGAGTCTTCAGGTGCTTCAAGTCTTGCTCTATGGGTGTGAAACTTGGACTCTGACCAGGGATCTTAGACAGAGACTTTCTTCCTTTGGTACCAGGTCTCTTCGGAGAATCCTTGGCTATCGCTGGTCGGACTTTGTGTCCAACGAGCGGTTGCTGAGAGAGACTGAAATTAGATTTGTAACTGCATAGTCCCGTGAGCGTCAGCTGCGGCTGTATGGACCTGGTGCGGCTGTTTTAAACCTGGTGTTGACTTTGTGTTTCGGGTGTTGGCTTGGGATCCTTGGGTCCTGAGTTCAAGGCCTGTTGGCCGCTGAATGAACACCAGGGGGTTGACTCAGCATGTCATCCTTCCGAGGTTGGCTCAATGAGTACCAGTGTAGCAGTCAAAAGGCTGCACACGAAGAGAAGGGCTATTGATGGATTTTAAGCCTGGTGTTGGCTTAGTGGTTAGGGTGGCGGCTTGGGATCCTAGGGTCCTGAGTTCAAGCCCCGTTGGCCGCTGAATTAAAACACACCAGGAGGTTGACTCAGCCTGTCATCCTTCCGAGGTCGGCAAAATGAGTACCAGTGTACTGGTAAGGGGGACACTGCATCAACGGCATAGCCACGTCCCAACCAATGATGCAACCAGCAGCCACAGGCTGCACTCGATAGAGAGAGATTGATGGATATATTAAATTCTGGAATTGTTGTGGCACAGGCATGATGGGCTGAATGGCCACCACCTGTGTCTGATTTCCTTGTACATCCATGTATAAACTCACTCAATAAGTCCAAGTGTTTGAGGCTCGATGTCATCCCGAGGACCTAAAGTCACGAGTCACAAGTTTTTTAATTCAAGTCTGAATTGACAACTCCGGATGAGATACCAAAAGTTAGATCGAGACGTGAGACTATATCTATATAATGTGTTACGTTACGACTTTGTGGACCTTTTGTTAATCAAGTAGAGAGCATATCCAAACAATAAATTTGTTGAATTGTAAATGGTGCGTTGGAAGGTCATAAAGTTGAAGAAAAACACCGGTGTACCTGTGGTTGAAACGTTAGACCTGAGCCTTTGGTTTGGGGACAAATTTATTGGTTGGATGTTCTTTCTGTTTCATTGACAGATATTATTTTAAAAAAATTTCCCCCCATGCAAAGTCGAGGCTCGAAGAAGTGCTAGAGCACAGAATATAACATGCAGAATACTGTGGAAAGTGGCAAAGCACACAAAGGGTGAGGGTAAGAATGAGGGACAAGGGAGGGGGTGAAGGACATGGGGGGTTTTTCATAATTTATTCTACATCGGGCTGGTTGCATCATTCCTGGGAGCACCGCTCTGCCGCTGATGCAGTGCCCTCTGCAGCAGTGCCCTCTGTAGGTTATGGCAGGAATTTGTACTTTCTTCAGGGTGCCAGGGATAGCTCGCCAACTCTTCATGAAGGACACCATGGGATCTGTAATGTCCACCAACTAAACCCGTCAGATGGGGCGCCCAGTTTGACGTCCATCCGATGGACGACACACATTGGTTGAATCATCCTACCTGTGAAACGGGACTCAAACCCAGGATAAATGGCTCATAGGTGAGTGTGAATTCCTCTCGGCCATCCTGACAGCCCACACAGAGAGTGAACAAGTTGGAAACGAGTGCACGCAAAACAGCGGGCTTGAAAGAGTAGGAAGGGAAAAGCAGGGATGAAACAGCAATGGAGCAAAAAACGAAAACGAGTTTGGAGGGGAAGTTGAGATAAACACAATAACCGAGAAAGAAGGGGGGTGTAGGCTTGTGGAGTTTTAAAAATGGTCGAAGGAATCATGGGTCTGGATGACCTGAAGAGGAGGTGGCTACAAACATTCTTGAAGCCACATTTGGTTGAAGAGTGGAACCAATGAGTGGAGGTGAGCAGTAAGCCGGGGAGATGTCGTTTCCAGAGTTACACTCGACTGTTATTTCCGAGCTGGATTTCTTGGGTGCACTCCGGGAGGTTAGATTGTGGTTTCGATGTATTTCCTACACGTGAACATATCAGAGCAATCTCCAGTGCGAGCTTTCCGTTTGCGTTTAATGCTGGAAGCGACATGCTGCTGCCAAGGCTAAATGGTCGTTTAAATTGAGAGAAATATTCGCAATAAAATGTTGGACAAGTTCAGTTTATTTCTGAAATTGATCAAGGATCAAAAGCTGACTGTTCAGAGCGCTGTCATTGTGCTCTTTACGGCTGCGATGCTGGAGACCCACCAGTACTTGGCCTTTCGGTGTCCCTGCTCGCTGGGCCTCAACCTTCCATATTCATTGATCTCCGTGGCCTTTCCAGCCATTCTGATTCTCGTTCTAGGCTTTGCCATGTCTCGCAGGACATGGCGCCTCGCCACGGGCTGCTGTTATCGGCGGAAAGGTAACAAAAACAGGTGAGTTACTGCAGGTGGACTTATGTTATTACACAAACAAATACATAAATATGTTGCGTTTTCAGTTCCTGCAATTACTGTCAAATGCAAACGTCATGCTGCCTCCTACATTGATTGTTGTAAGTACAGGGTAAGACCCTTGGTCATTCAGATGTAAGTACAAGGCTAGACCCTTAGCCATTCAGACTTCCTATAACGACAGAAAGGAATGGGTCAACCACCATGAGACACACACACACACAAGCATCATATGTAGACCAATTCAGTGTCCCCATCATGAAGGTCGTTGATGATCCAGCTGGGTTTTTTTTCTTTCAACTTACAGTCCAATAGTGATGCGGTAGTTCTCCTGAGATGAACTAGACTTTCTGAAAATTAGAATACAATCCCGAATGCTGCTGCTTGCAGATGTGTTTGAAGCAACAACTTCTGGGATGCCGGTCCAGTGTCCTCAGCATCAAGCCCCCACCTGTACCCTCAAAAACGTGAAAACACATCCACAGTAGTGCCGTGCACTTTCACCTGTAGACGACGTATAAGCAGACATGTTGACCCATGAGTAGGTCCAGATGGTATTAAACGATTTTTACGCTGATAACCATGTTCTAGAGTGTGTGTCCCCATCTTGACAGGCAAGATCTTTCAGGAAAACGCATGGTGCACGTTTTGTGCTCGCTCTCTGCTCAGGCTCTGCTCGGCCCCTTCACGTGGATCGTGGTGGCTCTGCTCGATGGAACATACTACACATGCGCGGCGGTTGAGTACTACGGAATGGGTTCCCTGACTCCACAAAGAGACAACACCACTGTACTCGCATGGCTGGCGTCCATGCCCTGCAGGAACTTGAGCAAAACAAGTCCGGCGTCTGTGCGGGACCTGCAGATGGTTGCGTTGCGTGAACTGGTGGCACACTCTCAGGTGTGTAAAAAGCTTGAGCACAGAGATCTCTTCCGGGCAATTGGTCCATGATGTCTCACCCATGAGACATGTTTTTCAGTTGATTTTATGATTTTTTTTTTCCAAGTCCCCATCAGCGACGTATCTTCTCTCAAATGACGAGTCGTTTTGTTAATTTAAGTCTTGGACCTTAAATCAATCCTATAGGAGTCTATAATCATAATTTTCCAAACAAATTCCACATTATGAGGAGAAACAAGGTGATGGCTTTTGATTCGCAACAGGTAAGGTGGGAAACAAATCAATACAAGGAATATATATATATATATATATATATATATATATATATATTATATATATATATATAATATATATATATATATATATATATATATATATATATCAGTAAGCATGACGTCACAGCAGAGAAAGAGCACAGTTAATTTGGAGATGATGCCATGCATAAAGTATTGGAAGAAGAGGAACAAGCATGCAGGTGTGTCGTGAATTGGAAGCTGCAAGAACAGTCGTTGTTAGACACCTTCAAAGTTCTATATCAGACAAAAATGTGCAAAATAAATGTAAATAATCTCTATTTATGAAAAATAATGAAGGGAATAACATATATATATATATATGTATAAACTCTTCAAATTTCCACATTCTAAACATATTATAGTTTGTTCTCTGAACACTTAGTCTCGGTAGACCATAAGTATATCCTGGTTTGTAGAGTCAAGGAAACAGCTGGACACTGGACATATATAAAGACTAACGGTCTTCAATTTCAATTAATTAAATTCTGAGTTCTTACAACATGAAACCTTCAAGTGGAAAACTCATCTCCAGACTCGTGGTTACAAAAACATGAGGAAAATTAACCTTGAAGGAGTTTTAATCTGGTCACATCGGCCATCTTTATCATGATGGTCACATCAACCATGTTTTTATCATGATGGTCACATCAGCCATGTTTTATCATGATGGTCACATCGGCCATCTTTATCATGATGGTCACATCAACCATGTTTTTATCATGATGGTCACATCAGCCATGTTTTTATCATGATGTCAGATCTACATAGGTCACATCGGCCATCTTTATCATGATGGTCACATTGGCCATCTTTATCATGATGGTCACATTGCCATCTTTATCATGATGGTCACATCGCCATCTTTATCATGATGGTCACATTGGCATCTTTATCATGATGGTCACATCGGCCATCTTATCATGATGGTCACATCGCCATCTTTATCATGATGGTCACATCGGCCATTTTATCATGATGGTCACATTGGCCATCTTTATCATGATGGTCACATCAGCCATGTTTTATCATTGGTCACATCGGCCATGTTTTTATCATGATGGTCACATCGGCCATGTTTTTATCATGATGGTCACATCGGCCATGTTTTTATCATGATGGTCACATGGCCATGTTTATCATGATGGTCACATCGGCCATCTTTATCATGATGGTCACATCAGCCATGTTTTTATCATGATGGTCACATCAGCCATGTTTTTATCATGATGGTCACATCAGCCATGTTTTATCATGATGGTCACATTGGCCATCTTTATCATGATGTCACATCGGCCATGTTTTTATCATGATGGTCACATCGGCCATGTTTTTTATCATGATGTCACATGGCCATCTTTATCATGATGGTCACATCGCCATGTTTTATCATGATGGTCACATCGGCATCTTTATCATGATGGTCACATCGGCCATGTTTTTCATGAGGTCACATCGGCCATGTTTATCATGATGGTCACATTGGCCATTTTTTATCATGATGGTCACATGCCATTTTTATCATGATGGTCACATCGGCCATGTTTATCATGATGGTCACATCGGCCATGTTTTATCATGATGGTCACATCGGCCATGTTTTATCATGATGGTCACATCGGCCATGTTTTTATCATGATGGTCACATTGGCCATGTTATCATGATGGTCACATCGCCATGTTTTATCATGATGGTCACATCGGCCATCTTTATTATGATGGCACATCGGATGTTTTTATCATGATGGTCACATCGGCCATGTTTATCATGATGGTCACATCGCCATGTTTTATCATGATGGTCACATCGGCCATTTTATCATAATGGTCACTTCGGCCATGTTTTTATCATGATGGTCACATCGGCTATGTTTTATCATGATGGTCACATCGCCATGTTTATTGATGTCACATCGGCCATGTTTTTATCATGATGGTCACATCGGCCATGTTTTTATCATGATGGTCACATCGGCCATGTTTTTTATCATGATGGTCACATCGCCTGTTTTTCATGATGGTCCATCGCCATGTTTTTATCATGATGGTCACATCGGCCATGTTTATCATGATGGTCACATCGGCCATGTTTTTATCATGATGGTCACATCGCCATCTTTATCATGATGGTCACTTCGCCATGTTTTATCATGATGGTCACATCGGCCTTGTTTTTATCATGATGGTCACATCGGCCATGTTTTTATCATGATGATCACATCGGCCATGTTTTATCATGATGGTCACATCGCCATGTTTTATCATGATGGTCACATCCCATGTTTTTTATCATGTGGTCACATCGGCCATGTTTTTTATCATGATGGTCACATCGGCCATGTTTTTATCATGATGGTCACATCGGCCATGTTTATCATGATGGCACATGCCATGTTTATATGATGGTCACATCGGCCATGTTTATCATGATGGTCACATCCCATGTTTTATCATGATGGTCACATCGCCATGTTTTATCATGATGGCACATCGGCCATGTTTTTCATGATGGTCACATCGGCCATTTTATCATGATGGCACATCGGCCATTTTATATGATGGTACATCGGCCATCTTTATCATGATGGTCACATTGCCATTTTTCATGTGGTCACATCGGCCATGTTTATCATGATGGTCAACATCGGCCATTTATCATGATGGTCACATCGGCCATCTTTATCATGATGTCACATCGGCCATGTTTATCATGATGGTCACATTGGCCATCTTTATCATGATGGTCACATGGCCATCTTTATCATGATGGTCACATCGGCCATCTTTATCATGATGTCCATCGGCCATCTTTATCATGATGGTCACATCGGCCATGTTTATCATGATGGTCACATCGGCCATCTTTATCATGATGGTCACATCGGCCATCTTTATCATGATGGTCACATCGGCCATCTTTATCATGATGGTCACATCGGCCATCTTACATGATGGTCACATCGGCCATCTTTATCATGATGGTCACATCGCCATCTTTATCATGATGGTCACTTCGGCCATGTTTTTATCATGATGGTCACATCGGCATGTTTTTATCATGATGGTCAACATCGCCATGGTTTTATCATGATGGTCACATCGGCCATGTTTATCATGATGTCACATCGGCCATGTTTTTATCATGATGGTCACATCGGCCATCTTTATCAGTGGTCACATGGCCATCTTTATCAATGAGGTCACATGACATGTTTTTTATCATGATGGTCACATTGGCCATGTTTATCATGATGGGTCGGTTGAGAGACAGGAGAGGGGAGTGGGGAGGTCCAGGCAGTGTATACTAAGTGAAAGGAGGGAGTTGTGTAGAGGCCAAAATTCCCTCCACATTTGCATACGCAATAAATAGATGGCCACTTTGCA
>CM068965.1:9308227-9324128 GCA_035128595.1 Eptatretus atami
GAGATCACACGCTGGCATTGCTTACAAACCCAATTGTCACCCGTGCAAAGCGTGACTTGCCTTCCAATGACCACCAACTTCAGTCCCTGAGAGACGACAGTATGGAATATGTGCGCAATGGTCACAGAATGCAGATCATTTGCTCGTTTATCACTGGCTTTTTACTTAGGTCGCGCGTCTCTTATCCTGCTCATGTGAGCTGTGTGCTCGAGTAGCTTTGTCAGAAGTTGGGTTCTGTCCGCTGCTCAGAAGTTGAGGTTCTTGTCCGCTGCTCAGAATTGAGGTTCTTGTCCGCTGCAGGTTCTTGTCCGCTGCTCAGAATTTGTTTGAAGTTGAGGTTCTTGTGGCCGCTGCTCAGAAGTTGAGTTGGGCTGCTCTCTTGTCCGCTGCTCAGAAGTTGAGCTTTACTTGTCCGCCTAGCTCAGAAGTTGAGGTCCGCTGCTCGAAGTTAGGTTCTTGTCGCTGCTCAGAAGTTGAGGTTCTTGTCCGCTGCTCAGAAGTTGATTTGCGGCTTCAGAAGTTGAGGTTCTTGTCCGCTGCTCAGAAGTTGAGGTGCTCCTTGTCCGCTGCTCAGAAGTTGAGGTTCTTGTGTCCGCTGCCTCAGAAGTGAGCGTCTTGTCCGCTGCTCAGAAGTTTGAGGTTCTTGTCCGCTCTAGCTCAGAAGTTGAGGCTTCTTGCTCCGCTGCTCAGAAGTTGAGTTAGGTCCTTATCGCTGCTCAGAAGTTGAGGTTCTTGTCCGCCTGCTCAGAGTTGAGGTTCTTTGTCCGCTGCTCAGAAGTTGAGGTTCTTGTCCGCTGCTCAGAAGTTAGGTCTTGTCCCGCCCTTTTTCTCGTTGAGATGAAAATATAACATGAAATACGACCGTGTCAAACACCAATTAACATCACTCATTCCCAAGGGTGTGTTTCTGGTAGGCAAGCGCTTGCTGTTTCTTGCTACGCTTGTCAAGCCAGCTGTTCCGTATCAACGCTTTGTAAGCAGCTTGCTAAGCCGCTCGGCAAGCGGAGACAAAAAATGATTAAAGCAGGTGTTGGGAGCGGTAAGCGAGCTGCTTGTGAGCGGAACACCTCGACATGTTACTTTCATTGTTACTTCTACTTTTCATTCCAATTATTTTTTATTCTTTAAAAATCTCCAAACATGCAAAACCCAATCCCAGCCCTTCCCCAAAATGCACACCGCCAGGTGTCCTGATAATGTTGGCATGAGGCTCCTCGTTCTAACTCCTCATTTCCCTCCTTTCTTTAATCCTCTTCCTTAGTACTCTCTTGTAGTCGCCGCGAACAAATTAAATTCGTTTGGTGGAACTTATTGGCACAAGAAGATCGAGTAAACCCGAAAACAACGGTCTGGGCATCATTAGATGGAGGACCACGATCGCATGGTTTCCATGGAAACCGCCCTGTGTTAAGCAGTGCCGAGCACTCCGTTCCGTTGCAGTGCTCGCTGAGCGCTTTTGAATCAAGTAAGCCGCTTGCTGAACGGTAAGTAAGCCGCTTGCCAACGGATACTACCCAGGTGTGAGTCGCTGCGTCCGTGATAATAATAAATGACGCCATTGTGCATGCGATTAACTGCGATTTCTTGTCTCACCTTTCAGTGAAGCGGTTTATTGAACCACAACGGAGAGTTGGGATGCCGTGACACACCTGTACACGTTCTCTTCCAGAAAACTTCTACTACAGTGTGCTCCATGAATGGGCAGCGTCTCATGGCAAGCGCGGTTCAGGTCCAGGCAGTATCTGCGAAGCATTGACCTTTGTGGACGGTCGACTCCCACCTCGTCAGGCGTGGATCCTTCACACATCGAAGACTTGAAGCTTTGATCGATGAGAATACGGGAGGAGAAGTGGGGGTTTGAAACCAGGACAACAATGGACCTTTACTCTCACCCTTTGGTGAAACCGATCGAAAATAGACACACTTCTGGTTATCAGCCAAGTTTTTTTTTGTTTTTATGTATACTTGTCGAGGTTCGTGTAGAGCTAACACACAACGCACATCAAGGGGGCATGAGACAAGAGGGAGGGAGGGAAGGACAAAACAGTGTGGGAACAGAGACATTAGGAGATCTGTGGGAAGGGAGAGGGATGGGACGGGGAACATGGGGAATAGAATATGGACATTACAGGGACTTTCAGGAAGGGAAGCAGGGAATTTGAAGGAGGTGGGCTTGGGTGATTATCTGGGGTAGAAAAGATCGAGGATTGGATGGGGGAGATGATAAGAGTGGTGGGAACAGCTGTTTTGAAGGCCTGGAGGGAAGAATGGAAAGAATAGAGTGAGGGAGTTTATTCCAAAGCGCGGAAAAAAAGAGGAATGAAGAGTGAATATGAGCAGTGATTCGTGATTTTGGTAGTTTTATCAGAAGGGGTTGTTGGCGAGACCTTGAGCGCCCTGTGGAAATGGTGGGACAAATCGGCAGAGAGAGCAGGGGGCGAGGCTGGAGAGGAGACGGTAGAAGACAGAAAGACCACCGACCAACCTGCGGTGATTGAAGTGAGAGGCCCAAAGACTCAGCCTCATTGCGGGAGATGCCAATGATCCGAAATGCCTTGGTTTCTACAGCGTGAAGCCGAGAAAGGTGGGAGGCAGGAGCACCAGCGCAGAGGGAGAGAGCAGTACTCCATCAGGCTGCGGACAAAAGCTTTGTAAGTGGTCAGGAGCTCAGGAGGCGAGAAGGACTTTGCACGATGGAGGATTCCCAGTCGGCGGACTGGCTTTGGAGGCGAGGTTTGAAATGTGGGCTTCCCAGGAAAGGTCATGGCAGATAGAGAACACAGAAGCTTGAAAGAAAGGACTTCTTCCAGAGGTTTGTTGAGAAAGTGATAGGAGGGTTTTCTAAACATCCTTTCGAAGAGACATAGTGAGAGTGTGAGATTTGTCCAGATTGAAACACATGTTCCACGTGTTGGACCAGTTTGTGATTTTATCCAGATCTGACGTGAGCGAAGAAGCTGCTGCTGTCGGTCTGAGGGATGACCGATGGTAAGGCGAGGGTGGAGTCATCAGCAAGAGATATAGAGATTTTCCAGAGAGTCGGAGAGATCACTGATGAAAACCAGAAAAAGAAACAGAACAGGGCCCAGAAACGCTACCTGAGGAACTCCAGCTCCATTTGGGCCACACGGTGACTGCGACAGGAGAGGAAGTCTGCAAGCCATGAGTGAAGATGGCCTTGGATACCATAGGAAGATAGTTTGGTGACAGGGCAGCGGTGCCAGACTGTGTCAAAAGCACGTGATATGTCCAGGGATACGGCTCGGATTTCCTGTCTGGCATTGAGGATCTCCATCCATTGTTGGGAGAGCAGAAGCAGCATATCCAGGGTAGAGTGACCTGGTCTGAAACCAAATTGATGATCGGAAATCAAGCCATTGGAGAAGAGGAAGGATTTAATGTCTGAAAGAATGATGGATTCCATAACCTTGCTGATGATTGGGAGAAGGCTGATTGGTCTGTAGTTGCAGGGATCTGTTTTGCACCTTTTTCATGCAGGGCAGTGATGTTTGCGATTTCCAAGCAGATGGCAGATGACCTTGAGCAAAAGAGGGTGATAGAACAGAGAGAGGTCAGCAAGAGCAGAGAGCAGGTTTGAGGACACGTGGGCTGATGCCGTCTGGACGGTTCAGAATCTGAGTCGAGGTTTGACAGCAAGCTCTCCACCTTGTAGAGAAAAGGACACAGAGTCAGGGACAGTTGGGTGCGACTGGGTGACGTGGGTAGAGAAAGTGATGGGTTTTGGACACAAGATTTATCTGGCAAACACCGAGTTTAGGCATTCAGCTTTTTCACGTGCGGTATAAGCAGTGCGCCATTTGAGGTAAGGGAGGGGATGGAGGGGGAATACACCAGAAACAGATTTGATTAGACGCCACCAGGATTTTGAGGAGGGAGAGAGGTTTGAGAGTTCAGACTTGAGATGAGAAAGATGTTGTTTTCTGGCTCTCCTGAGGGTAGATACCACACTTGTTCGAGCTTTATGAAGGAACTGAGATTGCCCTCAGTTGTTTGCTTCCATGAGGCAAAGGCAAGTTGATTCAGGACAACTGCCTCACCACAAGCTTCAATGAACCAAGGGTGGGAGGAAGGGTAGGACAACTGAAGACGAGAGGGGATAAACTGTGCATGAGGGAGAGCAAGTTTCTTGAAAGAATTCCCAGGATGAGTTGATATTGGAGAAAGTAGCGATAGGAGACCACTCTATAAGTTTGAGGCTGCTTGGAGAGACCCTGCCAGTCGGCTTGAGTGAAATGCCAGACTCGACGGCGGTGAGTGGTTCTCTGATAATAATAGCCAGAGAGATGTCCACTTTGACAAGGACCTGGTCAGAAGAACCGATTGGAGCGGAAGAAGAGCAGCAGATATTGTCAGGGAAATTTGTCAAAATCAGATCCAGAAGAATGGAGTTCCATTGTTGAGATCCGGTTCAGGAAGTTGACCGATTGAGTCAGTCCCAATGAGTCGCAGAAAGCTTTTGCTGAAGTGCCATGACAGGTGAGAGAGGTACCCACACCTAGCCAACTGGCATGATGACAATTGAAGTCGCCACATATGAGGAAGAGAGAGTTTGGATGAGAAGATAGAAGTGGTCCATGTTTTCGGATAGTGAGGTGTAGATGGAGTCATCACTGTTAGGTGGACAGTACAGTACACATATAAACATGAGGTGGGAGTGGAGGGGAAGCGTACCAGAGGTATTCCTGGGGGTGGGGGAGTGAGGGCTGTGCATGGAGAGTGAGGAATAGTGTCTTTGATGAGAGAGCAACTCTTCCACCAGGACGAGGCTCAGGTCTGTCATACCGGAGGAGGGAGTAACCAGGGAGAGATACTTGGAGTCAGACACGTCTTGGGGAGGAAGTTTCTGTTAGGCAGATTATGTCTGGTTTGTCAGTGGCAACCTGTATAGAAAGATCTGAAAGGTTTGAGCGAAGGCCCCGGATATTTGGAGTCCACACTTTTAATGAAGAGGAAGGGAGGAGCTTTGGGAGCAGGGGGTGGGGGGGGGGGAGGGTAGGACAAGTGACGAGGGGGGGAGGTAAGGAGGGTTGTTGAAAGAGTGTGGGGGATTGCCGAATAGCTGAGGGAGGAGGCTGAATGAGGAGGAGAAAAGGCTCTGTGGTGCTGGGGGAGAGGGGGACAAGAGAGGGGAAGAAGCAGTGAGGATTTGAGGAGGTGGAGTGAAGAGATGGAGGTGAGAGGTAGTGGAAGGAGGCAGCTTTGTGGATGAGAGGGGGGCAACTTTGAGAAGGATGAGTGAGGGGGATGAAAGGTGGGAGAAAGGTGAGGGGGGAATTTTTGAGAGAGGTGAGAGGGAGGCTTGGGGGAGAAGAGTGGGATGGTTGCTTTGAGAGTGAGGGGTGAGAGGGGTGAGTTGGCACTGAAGTTGGAAAAAAAAATGGTTGATGGAAAGCGAACACTCATAGCAAACTGGGTTTTAAAAAGTTTTAGGTCAGGATGCGATTAAACACTTTCTTGATGGATGCAATAAAGGCGAATTCAGAGAATGAGAGAGAAGAAACACTGTAACAGTAGGATTTTTTAGGCAAGGTATTAAGGAAAGGTCGAATTGAGAGCAGTCTGTTTAAATAGCAGAAGAGTAGTGCATTATGATGCAGTAAAGAGTACCACATGTGTGAAAGAGAAGATGAAGCATTTTAAGAGATCGTTTTTGTTATTATTATTAATGTTTGAGAGAGTTTTCAACAGATTAGGTCATGGAAGTGTTGTAGAAAAAATTAGAGCAAGAAGAGAGAAGGGCGATGAAGAAGAAAAAGAAGAAAGAAGAGAAGAAGAAGAAAGATGAGGAGAAAAGGTGGGTTTTTTATTTAAGATAAGAAATAAGTGATTAGTTGGGAGGGATGGGGGACGTTAGGAAAGTGGGAAAGATAGAAATTGAAGGTAATAGGGAAAAAACAAATAAACACGATCGTACACTGAGGGGAACCGGTAGGCCTCAAGCCTCAAGGGTAGGCCTCAAGCACCCGGAAGACAACGTCTACAAATCTCACAAAATAGCATGATTTTTGAAACAAAACCGAACTAGGAACACACAGTAACATGTAGGTTGAGAAAATAAGCAGTTAAAAAGGGACAGATAACGACCGGAAACTTAACTTTGAGATCGTCAGAGAGAGCCCGAAGGAGACCTGTCGACGCTCCAAACCCAGAACCGGAAGTTTGCTACAAACTAAAATAAATTTATCCGTTTTTTTTAAAACCACGCTTGTGAGTTCATAGTTATTTATACTACATCAGGCTATCCATATTGGGAAATGTAATGATTTAGATAAACTTTTTAAATGCTGAAAAGAAAGTTTAACTTTGACGAGGTCTGGAATTAGATCATACAGTGAGTAATACAATGTGTAGCTTAACAATGTTAGCTCCTAAAGATTGCTCGTAAGTTCACGTACAGTCAGCATCAAGCATCAAGCATCAGTTACTTTTTAGGCCTACTTTGACACCACGTCTAAAACTTAAGTCACACGACGTCCCGTTTCACCTGAACGATGTCATCACATGTGGAGCCTTTAACCTACTCGGTGGTGTAAATGGGTACGGAACGTTCACTCTGGGTCTGTGGGGTCTGTGGTTCGAACCTGATACTGGCCGAGTCAAACCAAGACTTTTAAAATGATAAGTGCTGTTTCCTTACTCGATGCTTGGCATTTAAAAAGGAGAGAGCATGAACAAATAACTATAGATTCTCAACCATCGCACAGGTTTGATGAGCCGAATGACCCCTTCCTCTGTTGAAGTTCCTTGAAACAAAACTCGTATTCACCTTGAGCTGCTTGAGCATGGTGAGCACCCCCATTGGTCAATATTGGTCTAACTATACTGTCTTTGTTAAGGCCAGAGGCCTATTTCCCAAACACAATAAGAGGTGATTAGAGGTGAAGTAAAACAAAGATTACTCCAGGGGGAAGGCTTCTGGGCTGTCATGACCCCATGGCTTGGAATGAGATTGTTGTGGACTTTTCATTGGTGTCACTTTGTTCGTACTTTTCCATCATGAACTTTGCTCCATTGACTTGGCCAACCAATAGCAGTAGTGTAGGTGTGATATTTTATCTGATTTTTAAACAATCATTTTGCCCAACACGACTACGGATCTGGAGGACCTCTCCCTTGTATTATGAGGAGAGGAAAAAAGGGCTTTTCCTTCTTGCAGCTCACCATTTTACACCCTCGTCATTCTTCTTGCCTGGCAACTGGCCATTTTACATCGTCGTGGAAATGATTGACAGACTTGAGTGTCACTGGAGTTAAACAGGAGTACACTGGAGTACACTAGAGTTCACTGGAGTTAAACCACATTTGCAGCAGTATCTTCAGTGACGCATTTCCTCTCTTGACGAATGAAGTTTCATACCACGTGCCGTATCACAGCTCGCTATCTCCAGTGGGGTTTCACTCCTTTTAACCGTGGGACTTCTATTATCATACCCCTTTTGGGGAGCAGCTTATTCCCATGGGCATTTCACATTTATGACACCTGCGTCATTGAGTGATTCATATTACTTTGTGGCAGAGATGTCAACAAGTCACTTGAGTCAAGTCTCATGTCTTTGAGGACAAGTCTCAAGTCAAGCGTCATGTCATGTCATTATCATAGACCTTGGTTATGTGTGAGCAGTGGCGTAGTGGTAAAAAAATGATGTGGGTAAACTATACGAATGTCAGTTGAGGCTGGGAAGCAGCCAAACTAAAGGCTAAGCCATTGAGGTGTGTCTACGGGTCACAAGGCACAAGTTGTGCAGAGCATGGGGAAGGTGCGGAAAGGGGGTATTCCTCTCTCTCTCTCTCTCTCAATTTAAATCTGTGTGGTCTTGGCTCTACATGGGTGTCTCATTTGTGGGGGATCTTTGGGCCACCTCTGCAGAATCGATTGGCTGCCGCCATGCTGCGGGCCAGTTTGTGCAGTACTGACTGGGATTATTCTTCAATAACAACAACAATATGTAAGATTGTGCAGTTCTGGCTTCACCTAGGCAACAGCACAACACTTCAGTAATGTCACGTAGCTCTTCAACGAGATGTCTAACTGTATCACCTTGTTCTCTGTCTGACAATAAGTTATACCCTTCCCAGATAAAACACAATGTGGATTTGTGTTAGTCTGTCCCCCTTCATAAGGACGATTTAAGAAGGGGTTTAAAGGACAATCTTTCAACATCACTGTGTGTTCACGATGCTCTATTTTTCAGGATAAATGTTTTTTTTTTTTAACTCTATTGGAAATGTAGACGGTGACTTGCAACCGGACCTGAAGGGCGGTGTACAGAAAGTTTAAAAAAAACAACAATAAATACAAGACACAGGGAGGTGAAATTCGCTGCACATGTTGTGTGGCACGTGCAGAGTAAAACGAGTGTTCACTTATGTCCGTAGGATGTCAAATAAATAAATAAGATATAATTAAGCACACCTGACGCAAGGCCGAGGCTTCAGACTTTGGCATGCTCACAATGCTGTACTGTCAAAATGAAACATCCCCGAAGATAAAGAAAATATGATCACATTTGTACATGTCGTGTTTTAGAATAACGCTTTTTCTTGCTACGAAATATCATATATCTTCCAGTCTCCTTCAATATTTGGAATAAAATAATTCCAACCAGTCATTTTGATGGGCTTTTATATGAGTAGATTCTAATACACGAGCAGAGTACCCACCCTACGGATGATCTTGTTCCAAGCATGCAATGCAACACGTTCTTCTGACACATACCTTTATTTGGGCAGTGTATAGGCAACTGACAGCTCTGTGGAGGCAAAAAAATTAATAACCCATGAAGTTACGTGCATGAAGCAAAGCCATACCTACTGCTTATAATTCAAAACACCTCACTGCACTGGAAAATGTAGGGACGGGAATACTGTACTGTAAATGGTGGAGACTTGTAATACCCTAGTCCATCTGGAGGTGACGCTACACGATACACGTTTACATTGAGAATATGCATCTCCCCTCCAAAAGTACCAACAAAGATAAAAACACCTCCACAATTGGGGTTATGCTGATCTTATGTCGCAAGTATGGATATAATCGGCCCATGACTGGAGGAGGAGTAGCACGACAAACACCGGTCCATGAATTATATAGTTAGGATTCAATAGGTGTGGAGAATGTGGACTATATACGTAAGCCATTTGCTCATCCCTTAAATGAGACCTTCATATCGCTCATCACCAAATTGATCATGTCATGTGTATACATACAGCATGTAGATATAAAGATATTGTTGCGGACCCAGGGGCGGAGACGAAGACCAAGAGGGGTGAGCTACCTCGGGTTCCCACCACTCTCCAGAATCGCAGGCCGTCGCACACGAATAACTTTGTGACGCGGTGTGGGTCGCTAATCGGCCATGAACGCCAATAACTCGATCAGGTGACTTAGGGTCCTCCATCTGATACCATTTGCCGAAAGGTCACGTGATCTAATTATCGGGGGACACGCCCTCGGTGCGCACTTGCTCAAACCGGATCACCTTACCAGATCAGATGCAGCCGAGCGGGACTGCCAAGCACGTACCAGCTCGGAAACAGATTGTTGGGGGATAACGTCTCGGCTAAACTCGGGTGCGAACCGTGCAGGACCAATGGAGGAAAAGACAAAAACGAGCTGGGAACATTTATATACAAAGCATTTATTTACAATGGCGAGGAAAAGTATGTGGCACATTGAATGGGGTTTATTTGTATGTACAGCAAGGATAGCAAGGAATTTGTGGGGTGCGAAAAAAGGCAAGCAATATTATAAAAGCAGACACAGAGCAGACTTATCCCATGATAACTTCTGCAATCTTAACTTAAGCTAGAACAGGCACCATCACACACACACACACACACACACACACACACACACACACACACACACACACACACACCTGGGGAAGATTAGATATAGCCCAGAGAGAAAGACAGCAGATGAGGATAAACGATCTCTCAATACCTGGCACGATCTGCATACCAATGCAACCTGAACGCTTAGGGAGGGTAGGTGGGAGGAATACGGGTGGTGTCTAAGGTGTGGGTGTGGGAGGTGTGGTGTGTCATGCAATGTGGGGGGGGGGGTGCAGTGCCAGAGGAAATGGATTGCGAGTCGGTAATAATGCTCTTTGTGCGTACAAAGAAGACGGGATAGAGAGAGAAGAGAGAAGATGCGTAAGGAGAAAGATCCCTAACCTAACCAGGAATAGTCTGTTTGTGTCGCGTGTACCTCCGTAGGACGCTCCGCCTGAGCGTTCCCACCTCAAGATGTGGCGCGTTATCTCCTGCTTAATCACTTTGTCAGGGCTCGTGGCAACGTACGCTCCGCACCGGTCCGTCTGGCTGCACGGGGTTGGTGGAACGTCAACAGCATGGCAGGGAGTCTCGGCAGTCGCCCCAGATTAAGCTCTAACTGCACGAAGACTAACGGAGGTCTAACTGCATGAAGACTTACAAAATAACTGCCTGGGGATCACTGTATGTTGGGTGCCATTGCCTTAGAGGCATGTGGTTTTGTCGAACTGCAACAATTTTTGTCTGTTCGGTATAAACAGGCCCTTACGAGTCACGGTTTGTGTCACTATCGGTAGCTGCAGGCTGTGCAGGGCTTGAGTTTTTTGCTGGGTATTGGATTGGAATCCTGAGTTTGACATTCAAGAAATTCTCTGATAACAGTCTCCAACATTACATGGGCTTATCTCTGCGAACACGGATCTTTTCCTGCGACTGTGACTCGTGACGCAAGTTAAAGGCCGATTCTTACAGAAATGCAAACTGTCTTCAGGGCACAAGACAAACAAATCCACAAAAGGGAACCGCCCAATAATGGACACGAGGGCACGTCAATAAACTGGTGATATATAATTCCCCCATACCTACTTTAGTGTACTAGCAGAGTACCCACCCGATGGACGGTCATATTCCAAACATGCACACGTTCTTCTGATGCATATCTTTATTCGAGTGGTGTAGAGGCAACTGACAACTCTGTAAAGGCAAAAAACCCCCCAATAACCCAGGGCACGTGCATGAAGCAAAACCATACTCGCTGCTTACAATTCAAAACACCTCACTACACTGGAATAGCTTGATGTTGGCTTAGTGGTTAGGGTGGTGGCTTGGGATCCTAGGGTCCTGAGTTTGAGCTCCGTTGGCCACTGAATTAACACCAGGGGGTTGACTCAGCCTGTCATCCTTCCGAGGTGGGTGAAATGAGCACCAGTATACTGGTAATAGGGGCACTGCATCAGCGGCATAGCCATGTCCCTAACCATTGATGCAACCAGCAGCCAAAAATGCAGCACGCAATGGGAACTGCACTGGGATGTGGAGACAGGGATACTGTACTGTAAATGGTGGAGACTTGTAATACCCTCTCCTACCTAGAGGTGGCATGACATGAAACACATTTAAGTAGAGAATTTGAGTAGTACCCCATCCCCCCCCCCCCAAGATCACCGGCAAAGCGTAAAAACACCCCAAAACATTAATTTGGTCATTGTCATCCGATGCAGCAAGTCTTGTTGTAATTGGCCCAGAATTGTAGGAGGAGTAGCGTGACAAACAAACAAACAAACCCACAAACACCAATCCGTGAATTATAATGAGGACAGTGGTCAAAATCTGGCTCCGGACCCACCATTACCATTTTTTTCAGAAAGAAAACATTTATTGCCGATGTTAGTCAGTGTTAGCACAAAGCAAACGTTAGAAACGAAACGTGTTAGGATGTCTAACCTCACTGAGGGTGGGTTTTTAGGTGACAAATTAAAATTTGTTGTTGTTGATGGACCATCTGAATTTTTATTCCACACGTATGACATACAACACTCCTTTTATTCAATGCACCTTCAAAATGTTTAAAGCAAATAGGATCACCCTCGAAACCTTTGCCATGATACCGACGATGAAGTGAAGTACGTATGCTCAGAGTAGCAGCAAGCTACGTAGTGATGCTCAGTCTCGATGGTGTATTATGATGAGAACCTGCACTCAAAGCTCAAACGAGTACGTGTGTGTGTGTGTGTGTGTGTGTGTGTGTGTGTGTGTGTGTGTGTGTGTGTGTGTGCATGTGTGAGTGTTTCTTTATTGTAGTTCCATTATGAGCCATAAAACATGTAGACCAAAAAAAAACAAAAACATGGAAGAAGCTAAATGGGCATGAACCGAGCAGCGCAGCAGTCACAATTCCATACGTACACTGTACGGCATACATGCCTCAAGATAGACTGGAAAGGTAGATAACGAAAGAGAGGAAAAAAGAGTAAAAAGAGGTGAAAGAGAAGGAAATAAAATTACCCCCGTGTGGGGGTGACGGTCATCTCTATAATGTTTTTTACTATCATTAATCGATGAACCGTTGCCAGATATCTCCTAAAATGACAACTCGATAGGTTTTGAAAATGGGACTTTCACAACTTTCGTGACCTCGTGACCTTGACCCTGACGTCGAATCCGGGAAAAAATATGTTGTTGGGTATCACTCATCGACCTCTACCCACATACCAAACTTCATCAAGATCGGAAGTAAAAAGTTTTCTTTGTACCGGGAGGTGTTTTTGACCATCTTCCAGGTTACGTGGCGGCCAAACGGGACGGAAATTCAAAAATCTGTCCGGTTAGATACAAGATATATATTTTACTATCATAATCAATAAACAGTTGCCGATATCTTGTAGAATGGCAGACTAGATAGGTTTTGAAAATGGCGATTTTAATAAATTACGTGACCTCGTGACCTTGACCCTGACCTTGAACCCGGACAAAAGTTATATCGTTGTGTAACACTCATCGACCTCTACCCACATACTAAGTTTCATCAAGATCGGAAAGAAAAATTGTTGACGACAGGACGGACGGACGGACATTTGGTCCGGCTTTATTAGGTCATCTCGGTAGAGATGACCTAAAAAGCCAAAGAGACAAAAAAAGCAATTAGAATGAATAAAGAGAATTGTGAAATTTTTTTTAGAAAGAAGTGTGAAACGAACAAAGAACAAAGATGCCAGGAAGAACCTGGACATATAGATTTCAGCAGTTACTCCCCAGGCTCAACACAGTGACATGTACAAGCTACCAGAGTACAAGCTATAACTAACACCTTTCAAGCTCGGTGCGATCTATTTACTGAGTTTGGGCTCCCTTTGTCACGCGACTCTGGCGGTCTTTGTTTATAAATATAATAATCACATCCTACCAGAAATCGAATTAAAAATAGTCACAAACACATCACTGAGATGCATTTCTTTTGATAAAGTGTTCATTCATTTATCGTCATCGTCAACAAGTCTACAAGCTCAAGTCCCAAGTCTTTAAGGCCAAGTCTCAAGTCAAGTGGCGAGTCAAAAAATTTGCGACTCGGGTCCAAGTCGCCGACTCAAGTCTCCAACTCAAGTCGCCATCCCTGCTTCATGGACACAATGCCGAATTAGCCCACCGGTGAGATGCCATCGTCGTTTTTCTTGCTTCTTATTGAACTCGTGACTGTATTCACATCCACTCAAGCTTAACAGCTTATGAGACACCACTCAGACTGAACAAAGTCATCAACCTTTAGCGGTGAGTAGAAGTCGATAAACCCGATTTTCCATATTGGTGACCCCGACACGATCACTTGTTATCATGTCCATCGAACCTACCTCCGTCGACGACATCCACCAAGGTGCATCTGCTGAGGTACCAGCACAGCAATCAGCGTGGCAACCTGTGCGGCAACCAGCGTGGAAACCTGTGCGGCAAACAGTGTGGCAACCTACATGGCAACCAGTGCGGCAACCTGCATGGCAATCAGCGTGGCAACCTGTGCGGCAACCAGCGTTGAAACCTGTGCGGAAACCAGCGTGGCAACCTACATGGCAACCAGTGCGGCAACCTGCATGGCAATCAGCGTGGCAACCTATGCGGCAACAAGAGTGGCAACCTGGCATGGCAATCAGCGTGGCAACCTACGTGGCAACCAGCGTGGAAACCTGTGCAGCAACCAGCACGGCAACCTACGTGGTAACCAGCGTGGCAACCGGCGTGGAAACCTGTGCGGCAACCAGCGTGGCAACCTGTGCGGCAACCAGCGTGGCAATCAGTGTGGCTAACGTGTGCAGCAAGCAGCACAACCACCATCACCAGCAGCTGTCCCTCGCATGCTGGCAGCCAAGAAGGAGCGGTCTGGCCGTCAAGTCCATTGGCCATCTCGTTTTGTACAATTTTTTTGGAACTTGAAACTTTGGGACTGTTCGTCATTTTACATTACAATTTTTACATCTTTCTGATTGATCGCTTTCTTCCTATGTTGACAAATTCGGGTTACTAGGGAGACATGTATTTTTTTCGTCGGTGCCAATTTATTAGTACTTTTACATCATGGTTTCTAAATCTGGTTTCTAACCAATTATTTTGCTACAGGTCTGGAGGACTACATGTCAGGAGGACCTCCCCTTCATGTGACGAAGAGAGGAAGAAAGGGCTTTTCCTTCTGGCAGCTTGCCATTTTACATCTTCGTCTTGCTGTCTCTCTTCATGCTCAGCTTTGTTTCATCATCAGGACAGGGAGGACTGCTTTCTGGAAACGTGGATGCCACCTCACAATCCCTCACTCCACTGCATCGCTCCTGCCACCCTTCCTGCTCCCGAGCTGCACCATCACCCTACACATCCTCAACTTCTTGCTTATTAAGTCCTTGCCCGTTTTCCCCTTCATTGTAGTGATTAAATTTTCTGTGGCACCTCGAGGGGTTCGGTTTATTTATTTCATTTCACTGTACATAAGCTGTGTGTTCCCTTGTCCCCACTCGTGCCTGACTCGCTTAGTTTGTCTGCTTTGCGCGTCCCGTTCCCGTTACTCCCCATACTCCTTATAAATATACCCTTATAAGGGTAAGAAACGTTTTTTTTCCAACCTTCTGCCTCCTGTGCATGCCACCGCCAAATTAGGCTTTCCGTCGTGTGACCTTGGGGAACAGTAAGTGGAAACAATTGAACGCAGTTACATAGTTAGAAACCTTTTGGGCATTCACGGGATCAAAAGATCCCAGCGCTGAGGCTTATCATGTTTGCGAGCCTCCATCGTGACATCTGGCGTCAGGTCATGGGATACCAACCCATTTAATTTCCCTCAGGAAAATTGTTGAAATCCAATTTAAGTGCAAAGAAAGCGCAATTGGCGTTGTTAAATTGAAGAGATTTTACTTGCAAATTCTAGCGCATGCGGGAATAGTGGACAAAATGGCGGATCATGTGGAACATGTGGTCAGAGGTGAGCCAGGGATGGGGTCCAGTGAGGAGGAGCTCAGGTTAAGAACCTCCCCCACTCCTGAACAGTATAACTAGGAGGCTGATGCGACATTCACTCAGGCCATGTATGAACAATTAATGGTAAAAAAAAATGGACAAAATAAATATGCGAATAAAGGGAGAAATAAACAAACTGGAAGAGAAAACAAATGAAAGAAAATAAAGATGATTTGGGGGAGAAAATGAGAGAAATCAATAGAAACAATGACGTTTTTGGGGCAAAGGCACAGGCACAGATAAATGGTGGAATTGAAGGTTGGTTTAGACTTTAGGAGATATGCCTGGTGTTGGCTTAATGGTTAGGGTGGTGGGCTTTGGATTCTCGGGTCCTGAGTTCAAATCCCACTCAGCTGTTGAATTAATACCAGGTGGGGTTAACTTGGCCTGTCATCCTTCCCAGGTCGGCAAAATGAGTGCCAGCATGCTGGTATACTGTGTCGGAGTGGCGACCCGTCCAGGATTGTGCCCAATAGCCAAGGAGACAGCTTAGGCAGAACAAACGCTCTGCACAGAGTATGGTCCCAATCTCCTCCTCTTAGACTTTAGGGGATAGCAATAAAGGGAAATTCCACGGGGATGTTTGCAAATGGTAATGGCCTGGAAATACATCGTG
>CM068965.1:9358528-9379237 GCA_035128595.1 Eptatretus atami
TATGTGTGAACCTTTTGTTCCTCATGGATAAGCAGTCATACCTGTAAAGTTTCACCTCGATCTGTTCAACCACTTCAGAGAAGATTTTTGAAGGTTTTTGTTGGTTTTTTTTAAACATTATGTCTGCCGAATCACATGACCGACGATGTCACCAATTTTTTTGTGTGGACCATTTTATCCCAAGATGACCCTCAAAAATTTTCATACTGATCAGATGTAGCGTTCACACGCAATTAAAATGATAACAAGCACTTGTTCAAAAAAAAAAATCACACTTTGCCATGAGTAGTATTGCCGTGTACCAAGATTCAATTTTCCTTGGTGCGGTTTCAGAGATACAGAGGTCATAAGTTTTTCCGTTCGTCCAACCTGGCTGCCACACCACATGACATATGACGTTATAATATCATTACAATAATCTACATGAGTAGTTTGCATCTATGGTGCGAATTTTGTCTTAATATGACAAGGAGGTTGCGGAGACAAACATGAAAATTCTGTCGAACAAAAAGAAGCGCATAGACTGGTACTTACGAAATCGTCAACTTGACCTCTGACCTTGTCTAATAAAAGCTGTCTCTAGAGAAGGTAGCGATCCAAACCAGAAGTTTCTACGATGATTTTGTACCAAACCATCAAAATCGTAACTCAACCGAAGCAAAAATCTCCATTTCTCCACGCAATATTAATATTGTTTATCAAAGTCACAAAACCGTAATATCGGCCATCCACCAACAATCTTTACATAATCGAGGTTAGCGAGTCAGGCATGTGACGATAACCTTTATTGGGATAAAAAAATGACTTAAACACCATCTTTATCGAAAACACAGTCAGCGCGCACACGGAAAACCTTTACGTGATCAACGACGCCGCTGCTCAAGCCGCTGCACCACGTGACGAGCCGTGACGCGGCGAGTGAAATATTTTTATACAATCTAAAACGTCTCCAAAAACATCCGATTTTTACCAGAATTTCGACAACCGAGTGTTAAGCGTCCTAAGCGATGCAAAAACCGAGAGAAAATTTAAAATCGAAGTTAAACGAACTCGTAACATCGATCGACAGCAAAAATATCCATATGAATTTACGGAATATGTTGGACCTCACTGTGACCTTGACCTTTGACCATTTTGCCAAAATCTAATCAGCGCTAGCCATCACCTCCTGAATCAGTGGTGTAATTTGACATTGGTAGCTTCTTCCTCTCGAGTTATCGTGCCTACAAACAAACACACACAAACAAACAAGCAGTCATAGACTGGTACTTAAGTCGCAACTTGACCTCTGACTTGTCTATAAAAGCTCTCGAGAGAAGGTAGCGACGCAAACCAGAAGTTTCTACGATGATTCTGTATCAAACCATCAAAAATCGTAACGTCGACCGAGGCAAAAATCTCCATTTCTCCACGCAATAAACCTTAACACGTAACCAACGACGCGTCTGCTCGAGCGCACTGCATCATGGGACGACCCGTGACGCGTCGAGTGAAATATTTTTATACAATGTTAAAACGTCTCCAAAACATCCGATTTTCACCAGAATTTCGACAACCGAGTTTTAAGCGTCCTAAGCGTCGCAAAACCGAAGACAATAAAATGAAGTTAAAACGAACTCGTAACGTCGAGCGAAGCAAAAAATCTCCATTTCTCCACGCAATTATACCTTAACGTGACTCAACGACACGTCTGCTCGAGCGCACTGCATCATGAACGACCCGTGACGCGTCGAGTGAAATATTTTTTATACAATGTAAAACGTCTCCAAAACATCCGATTTTTACCAGAATTTCGAGAACCGAGTTTTTAAGCGTCTAAGCGATCGCAAAAACGAAGACAAAATTAAAATCGAAGTTAAAACGAACTCGTAACGTCGAGCGACAAAAAAACTCCATTCTCCACGTGAATTTACGGAATTATGTTTGACCTCACTGTGACCTTGACCTTGACCATTGACCAAATCTAATCAGCACTAGCCATCACCCTCGATCACGTGGTGTAATTTGACATTGGTAGCTTCTTCCGTTCGAGTTATCTGTACCAAACCACAAAACGAATATTGACCTCACGTGATGACCTTGACTTTTGACCAAATCTAATCAGCACTAGCCATCACCCTCCTGAATCACGTGATGTAATTTGACATTGGTAGCTTCTTCCGTTCGAGTTATCGTGCTACAAACAAACAAACAAACATACAAACAACAAAGCAGTCATAGACTGGTCTTACGAAATCGTCAAACTTGACCTGTGACCTTGTCTAATAAAAGCTGTCTCTAGAGAAGAGCGACGCAAACCAAAGTTTTACGATGATTCTGTACCAAACCATCAAAAATCGAATGTTTGACTCATGTGACCTTGACCGTTTGACCGATTTGACAAAATCTAACCAACTAGCCATCACCCTCCTGAATCACGTGGTGTAATTTGACATTGGTAGCTTCTTCCGTTCGAGTTATCTGTACCAACATCAAAAATCGAATATTTGACTTCACTGGACCTTGACCTTTGACCGATTTTGACCAAAATCTAATCAGCACTAGCCATCACCCTCCTGAATCACTGGTGTAATTTGACATTGGTAGCTTCCCGTTCTCGAGTTATCTGTCTACACAAACACACACACACACACAAACAATCAGCAGTCAAGCTGTATTACGAAACGTCACTTGACTTGACCGTTATGCTGTCCGACGTCGAGATTTGATCTCACAAAACCATCAAAATCGAATGTTTGAACCTCCGTACCTTGAACAGATTTTGACCAAAACAATCACAACTAGCCATCACCCTCCTGAATCACGTGGTGTAATTTGACATTGGTAGCTTCTTCCGTTCTCGAGTTATCTGTACCAAACCACAAAAAATCAAATTTTGACCTCACCGTGACCTTGACCGTTGACCGATTTTGACCAAAATCTAATCAGCACTAGCCATCACCCTCCTGAATCAAGTGGTGTAATTTGACATTGGTAGCTCTTCCGTTCGAGTTATCTGTACCAAACCATCAAAAATCGAATAGTTTTGACCTCACCGTGACTTGACCGTTGACCGATTTTGACCAAAACTAATCAGCACTAGCCATCACCCTCCTGAATCACGTAGTGTAATTTGACATTGGTAGCTTCTTCCGTTCTCGAGTTATCGTGCCTACAAACAAACAACAAAAAGCAGTCATAGACTGGTATTTACGAAATCACTCAACTTGACCTCTGACCTTGTCTAATAAAAGCATAATCAGTCAGAAGCCCAAGGGAGCTTGAATTCGAATTCATTGTGGTCTAACGATTTTTACACTGTGGTTTGCAGATATGAGTCCGACAAAAACTAGATTTCTTATAAAAATTCCATTTTTTTTTTTTTAAGTGATTCAGTACCAGCAGGATATGCCAGATAATAGGTGTATTACTTTTAGAGAATCTGATAAAAACTTATTATTTATTATATATATTCAGTTATTCATCGCTGTTCCACAGCATTTCGACACACCGAGTTTAAGCGTCCTAAGCGATCGCAAAAACCGAAGACAAAATTAAAATCGAAGTTAAAACGAACCTCGTAACGTCGAGCGAAGCAAAAAATCTCCATTTCTCCATGCAAAACCTTAACGTCCCAACGACATGTCTGCTCAGGCGCACTGCATCATGGCCGACCCGTGACTCTGCTCGAGCGCAATGCATCATGGACGACCCTTGACGCTCGAGTGAAATAATTTTTTTAACAATCTATAAAACTCTCCAAACACCGATTTTTACCAGAATTTCGACAACACGAGTTTTAAGCGTCCTAAGCGATCGCAAAAACGAAAGACAAAATTAAAAATCGAAGTTAAAAACGAACTTGTATAACGTCGAGCGAAGCAAAAAACTCCATTTCCTCCATCAAAACCTTAACGTCAATCAACGACGCGTCTGCTCGAAGCGCAATGCATCATGGACGACCCGTGACGTCTGCTCGAGCGCAATGCATCATGGGACGACCTTGACGCTTCGAGTGAATATTTTTTTTATACAATCTAAAACGCTCCAAACATCCGATTTTACCAGAATTTCGACAACCGAGTTTTAAGCGTCCTAAGCGATCGCAAAACTGAAGACAAAATTAAAAATCGAAGTTAAAACGAACTCGTAACGTCGAGCGAAGCAAAAATACTCCATTTCTCCACGTTAATTACGGAATTATGTTTGAACCTCACTGTGACCTTGACCTTTGACCGATTTGACCAAATCTAATCAGCACTAGCCATCACCCTCCTGAATCACGTGGTGTAATTTGACATTGGTAGCTCTTTCCTTTCTCGATTATCGGCCCTACAAACAAACATACAAACAAACACAAACAAGCAGTCATAGACTGGTACTCTACGAAATCGTCAACTTGACCTCGACCTTGTCTAATAAAACTGTCTCTAGAGAAGGTAGCGACGCAAACCAGAAGTTTCTACGATGATTCTGTACCAAACCATCAAAAATCGAATGTTTTGATGTTGACCTCACTGTGACCTTGACCTTTGACCGATTTGACCAAAATCTAATCAGCGCTAGCCACACCCTCCTGATCACGTGGTTAATTTGACATTGGTAGCTTCTTCCGTTCCGAGTTATCATTTTTTGGATGTTTGACCTCACGTGACCTTGACTTTAACCGATTTGACCAAAATCTAATCAGCATAGCCATCACCCTCCTGAATCAATGGTCTAATTTGACATTGGTAGCTTCTTCCCTTCGAGTTATCTGTACAACCATCAAAAATCGAATATTTGACCTCACTGTGACCTTGACCGTTGACCGATTCGAACAAAATCTAATCAGCACTTGCATCACCCTCCTGAATCACGTGGTGTAATTTGACATTGGTAGCTTCTCCGTTCCGAGTTATCGTGCCTACAAAAAAAAACAAAACAAACCAAACAGAAAACGTAGTCATCAATATACTTACGAAATCTTAGATTCGTAAGTAAAAACAGAAACGAAGTCATCAATATACTTACGAAATCTTTAGATTTCGTAATAACAAGCAGCATAGACTGGTACTTACGAAATCGTCAACATGACCTCTAACCTTGTCAAATAAAAACTGTCTCTAGAGAAGGTAGCGACGCAAACCAAAGTTCCTACGATGATCTGTACCAAACCATCAAATCGAATGTTTGACCTCACTGTGACTTGACCTTTGACCGATTTTGACCAAAATCTAATCACACTGCCATCACCTCTCTGAATCACGTGGTGTAATTTGACATTGGATCTTCTTCCGTTCTCAAGTTATCTGTACCAAACCATCAAAAATCGAATGTTTGACCTCACCGTGACCTTGACCGTTGAACGATTGACCAAAATTAATTCACTAGCCATCACCTCCTGAATCAGCATGGTGTAATATAACATTGGTAGCTTCTTCCGTTCGAGTTATCTGTACCAAACCATCAAAATCGAATATTTGACCTCACTGTGACCTTGACTTTGACCGATTTTGACCAAAATCTAATCAGCACTAGCCATCACCCTCCTGAATCACTGGTGTAATTTGACATTGGTAGCTTCTTCCCTCTCGATTATCGTGCCTACAAACAAACACACACACACACACAACAACAACAGTCAGACTGGTATTTACGAAATCGTCAACTGACCTCGACCTTTCCTAATCAAAAAGTGTCTCTAGAGAAGGTACGACGCAACCAGAAAGTTCTACGATGATTCTGTACCAAACCTCAAAAATCGAATGTTTGACCTCACCGTGACCTTGACAGATTTGACCAAAATCTAATCAGCACTGGCACTCACCCTCCTGAATTCACGTGGTGTAATTTGACATTGGTTCTTCCGTCTCGAGTATCTGTACCAAACCATCAAAATCAAATGTTGACCTCACCCGTGACCTTGACCGTTGACCGATTTTGACCAAAATCTATCAGCACTAGCCATCACCCTCCTGAACAGTGGTGTAATTTGACATTGGTAGCTTCTTCCGTTCGAGTTATCTGTACCAAACCATCAAAAATCGAATTTGACGCTCACTGTGACCTTGACCTTTGACCGATTTTGACCAAATCTAATCAGCACTAGCATCACCCTCCTGAATCACGTGAGTAATTTGACATTGGTAGCTTCTTGTTCTCGAGTTATCGTGCCTACAAACAAACGAAACAAGCAATCATAGACTGGTACTACGAAATCATCAACTTGACTCCTGACCTTGTCTAATAAAAGCATGAATCAGTCAGAAGCCCAAGGGGAGCTTGAATTTGAATTCATTGTGTCACGATTTTACACTGGGTTTGCAATAATAAGTCCGAAAAAACTAGATTCTATAAAAAATTCCATTTTTTTTTTTTTTAAGTAATCATACCAGCAGGATATGCCAGATAATAGTGTATTACTTTTTAGAAAATCAAAAAAGACTTATTATTTATTATATATATCACTTATTCATCGCGTTCAGAATTTCGACAACCGATTTTAAGCGTCCTAAGCGATCGCAAAAACCGAAGACAAATTAAAATCGAAGTTAAACGAACTCGTAACGTCGAGCGAAGAAAAATCTCCATTCCTCCATGCAAACCTTAACGTCACTCACGACATGTCTGCTCGAGCGCACTGCATCATGGACGACCCGTGACGTCTGCTCGAGCGCAATGCATCTGGGACGACCCTTGACGCTTCGAGTGAAATATTTTTTATACAATTCTTAAAACGTCTCCAAAACATCCGATTTTTACCAGAATTTCGACAACCGAGTTTTAAAGCGCCTAAGGATGCAAAAAACCGAAGACAAAAATTAAAATCGAAGTTAAAACGAACTTGTAACGTCGAGCGAAGCAAAAAATCTCCATTTTCTCATGCAAAACCTTAACGTCAATCAACGACGCGTCTGCTCGAGCGCAATGCATCAGGGCACCCGTGACGTCTGCTCGAGCGCAATGCACATGGACACCTCTGACGCTTCGAGTGAATATTTTTATACAATCTTAAAACGTCTCCAAAACATCCGATTTACCAAGTTCGACAACCGAGTTTTAAGCGCCTAAGCGTCGCAAAACTGAAGACAAAATTAAAATCGAAGTTAAAACGAACTCGTAACTCGAGCGAAGCAAAAATACTCCATTTCTCCACGTTAATTTACGGAATTTGTTTGACCTCACTGTGACCTTGACCTTTGACCGATTTTGACCAAAATCTAATCAGCACTAGCCATCACCCTCCTGAATCAGTGGTGTAATTTGACATTGGTAGCTTCTTCCTTTCTTCGAGTTATCGTGCCTACAAACAAACATACAAACAAACAACAAACAAACAGTCATAGACTGGTACTTACGAATCGTGAACTTGACCTCTGACCTTGTCTAATAAAAGCTGTCTCTAGAGAAGGTAGCGCGCAAACAACAGAAGTTTCTACGATGATCTGTACCAAACATCAAAAATCGACATGTTTGGATTTTGACCTCACTGTGACCTTGACCTTGACCGATTTTGACCAAAATCTAATCAGCGTCTAGCCACCACTCCTGAATCACGTGGTGTAATTTGACATTGGTAGCTTTTCTCGTTCTCGAGTTATCATTTTTTGGATGTTTGACCACTGTGACTTACCTTTAACCGATTTGACCAAAATCTAATCACACTAGCCATCACCTCCTGAATCAAGTGTCTAATTTGACATTGGTAGCTTCTTCCCTTCGAGTTATCTGTACCAAACCATCAAAAATCGAATATTTGACCTCACTGTGACCTTGACCGTTGACCGATTTCGACCAAAATCTAATCAGCACTTGCCATCACCCTCCTGAATCACGTGTGTAATTTGACATGGTAGCTCTTCCGTTCTCGAGTTATCGTGCCTACCAAACAAACAAACAAACAAACAAACAGAAACGGTAGTCACAATATACTTACGAAATCTTTAGATTCGTAAGTAAAAACAGAAACGAAGTCATCAATATACTTACGAAATCTTTAGATTTCGTAGTACAAGCAGTCATAGACTGTTACTTACGAAATCGTCACTTGACCTCTGACTTGCAAATAAAAACTGTCTCTAGAGAAGGTACGACGCAAACCAGAAGTTTCTACGATGATTCTGTACCAAACCATCAAAATCGAATGTTTGACTTCACTGGGACCTTGACCTTTGACCGATTTTGACCAAAATCTAATCAGCACTAGCCATCACCTCCTGAATCACGTGGTGTAATTGACATTGGTAGCTTCTTCCGTTCTCGAGTTATCAGCCTACAAACACACAACACACAAACAGATGACGAAGTCATCAATATACTTACGAAATCTAAAACAAAAAGACAAACGAGACCCAAATGCAATAACCTCCCTTGGCGAGGGTAAAAATTTGATGACGTCATCGGTCACATGAATTGGCAGCCATATTGCTCTTTTTTTTTAAACTTCAAAAATCTGCTTCGCTGAAGTGGCTGAACAGATCAAGGTGAAACTTTACATGTATGACCTCCTATCCAAGAGGAACAAAAGGTTCACTCATATGATGTCATGCCTGGTGTTGGCTTAATGGTTAGAGTGGTGGGATTGGGATCCTGGGGTCCTGAGTTCAAATCCTGCTCAGCTGTTGAATTAATACCAGGTGGGGTTAACTCAGCCTGTCATCCTTCTGAGGTCGGCAAAATGAGTGCCAGCATTCTGGTATACTGTGTCGGAGTGGCGACCCATCCAGGATTGTGCCCAATAGCCAAGGTGACTGCTTAAGCAGCAACAACGCCCTACACAGGGTATGATCTCAATCTCTTCCTCCTCCATATGATGTCATTGGTCACATGGTTTGAGAGCCACAATGGATTTACTTGAAAACCTATAAAAATCTTCTCCAGAAAGGGTGGACAAATCGAGGGGAAACTTCAAACAAATGTTTCCCAAGGCATGGGCGTACAAATTTAAGGAATAAATGATAGGTCACATGGTTTGGCATCCATATTGGATTGAGGAAAAGGTATTAAATAATGTTTTCTCTGGAACCGCCTTATCAGTTGAAGTGAAACTTCAAATTTATGATCCGGTATTGATGTAGAGCACGTTTTAAATTTCAACTTGATTGGACGCATAGTCTGGCAGCCAGAGTTATTTAATTCTTTGATATGGGGTTTTATTTGTTATTTTTGATTTTTTGTTTTTAAAAATAAAACTCACTTTGCTGTGCCTGGATGGGTTTGAGGGTAGAGGAGTAGCAGCTGAAATGTGAATCCTATCCAGGTTCCTCCTGATGACTTCATCTTTGCTTTTTACTTGTTCGGGTTCTTTCTGATTATTCCAATGCAGGACTGTCCCTATTTGGTCTGCCATTTGATTTGAATTTAATTTATTTTAATCCCATTTTCAATTCAATTGAATAATGAATAATAATATTTTAAAAATCGTTATGGGTCATTATCTTTGTTTTTGTGTGCATATATACACTGTGTATATATGTGTTCCACAGCGTGAAGTCAGGTGTCCGATCAAAGCGGGGTTGCATCAAAGCTGGATGTCTTGGTCAGCTGGCATCAAAGCTTATGTCTCATTAATTACGTAACACACCAGTCCACAAACGCCACACAAAATACACCCCACAAAAGAAGTCCTGGCGAGGGTCTGCAATCTCTCATTCTTCTTTCTCTTGTTTGTTACTTGCGAAAATGGAAGATTATTCAAGCACTGCATATTGGGTGGTCGCTTGTGTTATTCTGTCTGTCTGTTTGTTGTTTTCGAAAATCGACAAATTTTCAAGCATATTGGCTGGTCGCATGCGTTATTCTGTCTGTCTGTTTGTTTGTCTGTCTGTCTGTCTGTTTGTTTGTCTGTCTGTCTGTATGTCAATCACCTACAGGTCATAATTTTAAACAGATCCTCACGAAACTTCACCACCTGATAAAGTTTGTCATAAGCAAGTTTGTTTTTGAGGTCAAAATGTGAAAAGGTCAACATAGGCCAAAGGTCAACAACTTTGTGAAATTTTTGAAATCCTCAATTTCCACCCGATTGACTTGAAATTTGATGATTATTTGCATATTGGGTCACTGAATTCAACCATCAATTATTTTTTTAGGTTAACAGGCCAAAAGGTCAACATAGGCTGAATATCCTATAAATGGATGAGGGATGTGTGTGTGCGTGTGCGTGTGCGTGTGAGGCATACTTTTGTGTCTTGTAACTGTCATGTAATCTATTCATTAATTGCGCACTATTGGAATGTACCTTTTGACCCTTTCGACTGCTGACACCCCTTTGACATTTGAAGACCCTTTTAGACCCCTAAAAACCCCAAAAGACCCTGAAGATCCCAAGGACCCAAAAGACCCTGAAGACTCAGATGAGCCAAAATACTCAAAAGACCCCAGGGCCCAAAAGACCCTGAATACCCGGATGACCCAAAAGTCTGTGAGGACCCAAAGACCCAAAACATCCAGAAGACCATGAAGATCCAAAAGACCCAGAGGACCCAAAAGACCCAGATGATACAAAAGACCCCGAAGACTCAAAAAAAACCCGAAGAATAAAAAGACCCAGATGACTCAAAAGACCCACATGACTCAAAAGACCCAAAATACCTTGAGGACCCAAAAGTCCCTTATAACCCAAAAGACACAGACGGCACAAAAGACACTGAGGACCTAGATGACCCAAAAAACACCGAGGACCAAAAAGACCCATATGACCCAAAATTCCCCGAGGACACAAAATACCCAGAGGACCCAAAGGACCCCGATGACCCAAAAGACCCCAAATATCTAAAAGTCGCTGAGGACCCAAAAGACCCCAAATATCTAAAAGTCGCTGAGGACCCAAAAGACCCTGAAAGACCCAAAAAGCCAAGAGGACCCCAAAAAACCCAAAAGACTCCGAAGACTCATAAGACCCAGAAGACCTCAAATATGCAGAGGACCTAAAAGACCCACAAGACCCCAAAGACCCAGTAAATGCTTTAAAATGATAAATGGATGAGGTGTGTGTGTGTGTGTGTGTGTGTGTGTGTGTGTGTGTGTGTGTGTGTGTGTGTGTGTGTGTGTGTGTGTGTGTGTGTGTAGTCCTACTAGAGCATTCTGATGTGGAATCTGAAACACCAAAATGATCGTCATGACTTCCTGAGTTGATTAGGCTGATTAACTACAAAAAAATCCATGAGAATTCCCATGTTTTAAATGCACGCTATGTTAAAGTGTATAAAGCAGCGTAATACATCCTTCTACGACGGCATGGCACTCCAATTACAAAATAAACTAGAAGGGCACTTGGTAGAGCGCAACCTCCACCACATAATGCCTCATCCTCGAGAACATATCGGGCCCAATCAATACATTTTTGAAATATCATGCTAAATCTCCTTTCTGGTCCGATCTCTCAATGGTGAAGAATCACTGAAAAAAATGATCGGATCCGGATCGGATACAGATCTTCATCAAAATTGAATAAATTCCTCCTTGTCACACACCCAATGTGTCCACCAAGTTTCCTCCAAATCCGTCCACAACTTTTTGAGATACCCTACAATATATAATTTTTGGCCCAATCTCACAATGGTGAAGAATCACGTAAAAATTATAGTAGTCGTGTCCGGATCCTGATCTTCAACAAAATCTAATCAGTTCGTCCTTGTCACACACTCAAGCTGCCCACCAAATTTCATTGGATCCTTCCACAACTTTTTGCGATATCCTGTACACAAACAGACAGCAGACAGACAGACAAACAAACAAGAGGAAGACGTCATGCAGAGCACCAGAGCACATCCATAAAACAAATTTGACCTCAAAAATATTGGCTGGTTGAATTCAGTGACCTGAAGTATAATCCTCTTCAAATTTCAAGTGAATCGGATGAAAATGGAGGATTGTAGAACAACCACATTAGTTGTTGACCTTTGGCCTATGTTGACCTTTTGGTCCTTGTGACCTCAAAAATAATTCGCTGGTGAGATTTAGTGACCTGAATATAAATCCTCTTCAAATTTCAAGTCCATCTGAGAAAATTGAGGATCTTAAAATCTAACTAAGTTGTTAACCTTTGGCCTAGGTTGACCTTTTGACCTCAAAAACGACAGGCTTCTTTCTTATGACAAACTCTCCCATTTAAAAAAAAAAAAAGAAATAATAAAAAAATAATAAATAAATAAAAAATATATTTATATATACAATGTCAAGGCCCGTATAAGAGCGAACACACAGATCATATAGCAAGGGGACCATGAGACAAGAAGGGATGGGAGAGGGAAGCACAAACCATGGGAATAGACACATGAGAGATCTGGAGAAGGGAGCGGGATGGGAGGGTTACACGGGCAAACGAAATGGACACTACAGGGACTTTCAGGTCCTTACACGACAGGACTTTCAGGAAGGAAAGCAGGGAATTTGAAGGTGGTTGGTTTTGGGTTGATTAACGTTGGTGAGAAAGATCGGGTTTTAGATGGGGGAAGATAAGAGATGGTGTTGAACAGCTGTTTGAAGAGAGTGTGGTGGGGAAAAAGAGGAATGAAAGAATGCAGGTGAGCAGTGATTCTTGATTGGGTAGTTTTACCAGGATGGGGTTGCTGGCGGACCATGAGCGCCCTGCGGAAATATGGGCACACACAGACAGAGCACCCTACGAAAACAGATAGCAGAAATAGCAGGGAGGGGGTGGGGGGGCGATGCGGAGAGGATTTAGAATAAACAGAAAGACCACCGACCTGCCTGCGGTGAGAGACCCAAAAACTCAGCCTCATCACGGGATACACCAATGATCCTAAAATGCCCTGGTTCCACAGCGTGAAGCCGAGAATGGTGAGAGGTGGAGCAGCACAGCCCGGAGGGGAGAAGCAGTACTCCATTCAGGCTACGGACGAAAGCTTTGTACGTGGTCATTCGCTCAGGTTTGCCAAGGAAGGACTTTGCACGACGGAGGATGCAAAATCAGTGACTGGCTTTTGAGGCAGCTTGGAGATGTGGCTTTCCAGGAAAGATCATGGTAGATAGTGAGACCAGAAGTTTGAATGAAAGGACTCTTCAAGAGGATTGTTGAGAAAGTAGATGGGGGTGGGGGGGGGGGGGGTTCCAGATGGTCCTTTTGGAGAGACATCGTGAGAGAGTGAGATTTGTCAGGATTGAAAGACAATTTCCACCTGTCGACCAGTTTTGATTTTATATCCAGATCTGCAGAAAGTGAAGAAGTGCCTGCTGCCGGTCAGAGGGATAAGCCATGTGGTGAAGTTTTGTGAAGATCCGTTTAAATTGCGACCTGAAAGGCGATAAACAGACAGACAGAATAACAATATCGACTGACTAATATACGTGAAAAATCTTTGATTTTGCAAGTACAAACAGAGATAGAGAGGGGTGAGAACATAACCTCCTTCACTTCAGTGGTGGAGGTAATAACAAAAACAATGATAGCATTGTAAACAAAGCATATTTAATAATTAATTCGAATAATATTCACAACAATAATAAGAATAACAGTGTCACATGGCAATAATAATAACAATGAACATATAATCCCACGCTGGCTCCAGCACATCTGGGCTTGGTGAAAGGCAAGCTAATGCTCAAACAGTACTGCAGGTGGTTATGTCACAAGGCTGTGAAGTGCAATGAAAATTTCGTCCATCTGACCAACGGGCCTACTGATTTCTAAAACTGTCAATGTTCATCGATTGACTTGAATTTGACGCGGATTTGCATGACAGGTCACTGAATTCAACCAACAATTATTTTGAGGTCAAACATAGGCCAACAGGTCAACAATCGCCAAAGTCAACAACTAAGGAGTTTTTCTAAATCCTCCATTTTCATCCGATTGACTTGAATTGAAGCGGATTTGCATGACAGGTCACTGAATTCAACCATCAATTATTTTTTTAGGTTAACAGGCCAAAAGGTCAACATAGGCTGAATATCCTATAAAATGGATGAGGGATGTGTGTGTGCGTGTGCGTCGTGCGTGTGAGGCATACTTTGTGTCTTGTAACTGTCATGTAATCTATTCATTAATTGCGCACTATTGGAATGTACCTTTTGACCCTTTCGACTGCTGACACCCCTTTGACATTTGAAGACCCTTTTAGACCCCTAAAAACCCCAAAAGACCCTGAAGATCCCAAGGACCCAAAAGACCCTGAAGACTCAGAGAGCCAAATACTCAAAAGACCCCAGGGCCCAAAAGACCCTGAATACCGGATGACCCAAAAGTCTGTGAGGACCCAAAGACCCAAAACATCCAGAGACCATGAAGATCCAAAAGACCCAGAAGACCCAAAAGACCCAGATGATACAAAAGACCCGAAGACTCAAAAAAAACCCGAAGAATAAAAAGACCCAGATGACTCAAAAGACCCACATGACTCAAAAACCCAAAATACCTTGAGGACCCAAAAGTCCCTTATAACCCAAAAGACACAGACGGCACAAAAGACACTGAGGACCAGATGACCCAAAAAACACCGAGGACCAAAAGACCCAATGACCCAAAATTCCCGAGGACACAAAATACCCAGAGGACCCAAAGGACCCCGATGACCCAAAAGACCCCAAATATCTAAAAGTCGCTGAGGACCCAAAAGACCCCAAATATCTAAAAGTCGGAGGACCCAAAAGACTCAGATGATCCAAAAGTCCCAAGGACCCAAAAGACCCGAAGACCCAAAAGACCAAGAGGACCCCAAAAAACCCAAAAGACTCCGAAGACTCATAAGACCCAGAAGACCTCAATATGCAGAGGACCTAAAAGACCAAAGACCCCAAAGACCCAGTAAATGCTTTAAAATGATAAATGGATGAGGTGGTGTGTGTGTGGTGTGTGTGTGTGTGTGTGTGTGTGTGTGTGTGTGTGTGTGTGTTGTGTGTGTAGTCCTACTAGAGCATTCTGATGTGGAATCTGAAACACCAAAATGATCGTCATGACTTCCTGAGTTGATTAGGCTGATTAACTACAAAAAAATCCATGAGAATTCCCATGTTTTAAATGCACGCTATGTTAAAGTGTATAAAGCAGCGTAATACATTCTTCTACGACGGCATGGCACTCCAATTACAAAATAAACTAGAAGGGCACTTGGTGAAGCGCAACCTCCACCACATAATGCCTCATCCTCGAGAACATATCGGGCCCAATCAATACATTTTGAAATATCATGCTAAATCTCCTTTCTGGTCCGATCTCTCAATGGTGAAGAATCACTGAAAAAAATGATCGGATCCGGATCGGATACAGATCTTCATCAAAATTGAATAAATTCCTCCTTGTCACCACACCAATGTGTCCACCAAGTTTCCTCCAAATCCGTCCACAACTTTTTGAGATACCCTACAATATATAATTTTTGGCCCAATCTCACAATGGTGAAGAATCACGTAAAAATTATAGTAGTCGTGTCCGGATCCTGATCTTCAACAAAATCTAATCAGTTCGTCCTTGTCACACACTCAAGCTGCCCACCAAATTTCATTGGATCCTTCCACAACTTTTTGCGATATCCTGTACACAAACAGACAGCAGACAGACAGACAAACAAACAAGAGGAAGACGTCATGCAGAGCACAATCCATAAAACAAATTTGACCTCAAAAATAATTGGCTTGTTGAATTCAGTGACCTGAAGTATAAATCCTCTTCAAATTTCAAGTGAATCGGATGAAAATGGAGGATTTTAGAAACACCACATTAGTTGTTGACCTTTGGCCTATGTTGACCTTTTGGTCCTTGTTGACCTCAAAATAATTCGCTGGTTGAATTTAGTGACCTGAAATATAAATCCTCTTCAAATTTCAAGTCCATCTGAGAAAATTGAGGATCTTAGAAATCTAACCTAAGTTGTTACCTTTGGCCTAGGTTGACCTTTTGACCTCAAAAACGACAGGCTTCTTTCTATGACAAACTCTCCCATTAAAAAAAAAAAAGAATAATAAAAAAATAAAAAAATAAAAAAAAAAAATATATATATATACAATGTTAAGGCGCCGTATAAGAGCGAACACACAGATCATATAGCAAGGGGACCATAGACAAGAGGGATGGGAGAGGGAAGCACAAACCAATGGGGAATAGACACATGAGGAGATCTGGAGAAGGGAGCGGGATGGATGGGTTACACGGGGCAAACAAGATGGACCATACAGGGACTTTCAGGTCCTTACACGACAGGGACTTTCAGGAAGGAAAGCAGGGAATTTGAAGGTGGTTGGTTTGGGTTGATTAACGTTGGTAGAAAAGATCGTGGTTTTAGATGGGGGAAGATAAGAGATGGTGGTGAACAGCGTTTTGAAGAGAGTGTGGTGGGGAAAAAGAGGAATGAAAGAATGCAGGTGAGCAGTGATTCTTGATTTTGGTAGTTTTACCAGGATGGGGTTGCTGGCGGACCATGAGGCGCCTGCGGAAATATGGCACACACAGACAGAGCCCCTACGAAAACAGATAGCAGAAATAGCAGGGAGGGGGTGGGGGCGCGATGCCGGAGAGGATTTAGAATAAGACAGAAAGACCACCGACACTGCCTGCGTGAGAGACCCAAAAACTCAGCCTCATCACGGGATACACCAATGATCCTAAATGCCCTGGTTTCCACAGCGTGAAGCCGAGAATGGTGAGAGGTGGGAGCACCAGCCCGGAGGGGAGAGCAGTACTCCATCAGGCTACGGACGAAAGCTTTGTACGTGGTCATTCGCTCAGTTTGCCAAGGAAGGACTTTGCACGACGGAGGATGCAAAATCAGTGACTGGCTTTTGAGGCCAGCTTGGAGATGTGGCTTTCCCAGGAAAGATCATGGTAGATAGTGAGACCCAGAAGTTTGAATGAAAGGACTTCTTCAAGAGGATTGTTGAGAAAGTAGATGGGGGTGGGGGGGGGGGGTTCCAGATGGTCCTTTTGGAGAGACATCGTGAGAGAGTGAGATTTGTCAGGATTGAAAGACAATTTCCACCTGTCGGACCAGTTTGTGATTTATATCCAGATCTGCAGAAAGTGAAGAAGCTGCTGCTTGCCGGTCAGAGGGATAAGCCATGTGGTGAAGTTTTGTGAAGATCCGTTTAAAATTGCGACCTGAAAGGCGATAAACAGACAGACAGAATAACAATATCGACTGACTAATATACGTGAAAATCTTTGATTTTGCAAGTACCAAACAGATAGAGAGGGGTGAGAACATAACCTCCTTCACCTTCAGTGGTGGAGGTAATAACAAAAACAATTATAGCATTGTAACAAAGCATATTTTAATAATTAATTCGAATAATATTTACAACAATAATAAGAATAACAGTGTCACATGGCAATAATAATACAATGAACATATAATCCCACGCTGGCTCCAGCACATCTGGGCTTGTGTAGAAGGCAAGCTAATGCTCAAACAGTACTGCAGGTGGTATGTCACAAGGCTGTGAAGTGCAATGAAAATTTGGTCCATCTGACCAACGGGCCTACTGATTTCTAAAACTGTCAATGTTCATCCGATTGACTTGAATTTGACGCGATTGCATGACAGGTCACTGAATTCAACCAACAATTATTTTTGAGGTCAACATAGGCCAAAAGGTCAACATCGGCCAAAGTCAACAACTAAGGTAGTTTCTTAAAATCCTCCATTTTCATCCGATTGACTTGAATTTGAAGCGGATTTGCATGACAGGTCACTGAATTCAACCAACAATTATTTTTGAGGTCAACAAAGGCAAAAAGGTCAACATCGGCCAAGGTCAACAACTAAGGTAGTTTTTTCTAAAATCCTCCATTTCATCCGATTGGCTTGAATTTGAAGCGGATTTGCATGACAGGTCACTGAATTCAACCAACAATTATATTTTGAGGTCAACATAGGCCAACAGGTCAACATCGGCCAAAGGTCAACAACTAAGGTAGTTTTTCTAAAATCCTCCCATTTCATCCGATTGCTTGAATTTGAAGCGGATTTGCATGACAGGTCACTGAATTCAACCAACAATTATTTTTGAGGTCAACATAGGCCAAAGGTCAACATCGGCCAAAGTCAACAACTAAGGTAGTTTTTCTTAAATCCTCCATTTTCATCCGATTGGCTTGAATTTGAAGCGGATTTGCATGACAGGTCACTGAATTCAACCAACAATTATTTTTGAGTCAACATAGGCCAAAAGGTCAACATCGGCCAAAGGTCAACAACTGAGGTAGTTTTTCTAAAATCCTCCATTTCATCGATTGACATGAATTTGAAGCGGATTTGCATGACAGGTCACTGAATTCAACCAACAATTATTTTTGAGGTCAACATCGGCCAAAGGTCAACAACTAAGGTAGTTTTCTTAAATCCTCCATTTTCATCCGATTGACTACAAATTTGAAGAGGATTGCATTTCGTCGGATCACTGAATTCACACCATCAATATTTTAAAGGTCAAAGTTGTTTTAGGGATTTTGCAAGTATCGTGCTCTGCACGACGTCCTTCTTGTTTGTTTGTCGCGCTACTCCTGCAGTTCTGGCCTGATTACATCCAGACTTGCTACATAGGATCAGCCTGACCGCAATTTAATGTGGAGGGGTGTTTTCATCTTTGCCGGTGATCTGGGGATGGGGGGCAGGTGAAGGTTGGGGAAACAAATTCTCGATGTAATGTGTATCATGTCACACCACCTAAGGTGGGGAGGGTATTACAAGTCTCCACCATTTACAGAACAGTATTCCTGTCCCCACGTTTTCCAAGACAGTGAGATGTTTTAATTATAAGCAGAAGGTATGTTTTTGCTTCATGCACGTAACCTGGTTTTTTTTAACCTATAAAGACGCTTCATTACCTTATCACCGCCCAAATGAAGGTATGCATCAGAAGAACATGTGTGATGCTTGAACATGATCGCTGGTAGGATGGGCACTCTGCTAGTTCTCACAATAAGCTGAACTTTTGATGGCAAAAACTCAAACATTAAAAATCTTATACCCTGGACACACACACACAACACACACACACAACACACACACACACACACACACACCCACACAAACAACACACACACACTTGCCAAACCCTTGGTGTGTTCCATTGAAATGCTTGCTTGAGCCTTTCAATCAAGCAAGCCGCTTGGCGAGCCGTAAGCAAGCTGCTTGCTAACAAACACATCCTTTTTTTCCCGCTGCACAGGAAAGAATGTAACCTGATATTATAAGCATCGGCGATGCGATACAACACGCTACTTTGTAGTATTTCATCGAATTGCGGTTGTAAAACGGGAAAATGGGATTTTTTGGGTTAAGATGTGTACAAAAATAGCCGGAGGTCCTGCTTCAAACAGGTGTTCGTGTACCTCCGGTTTTTTAATGGAGAGCCTGTAGCATATCAGGTCAGTGCAATTAACGAGTGGATTTCTGTGCAGGAAATAAAGAAGATGGACGATTTCAAGAAACTCATCAATTATTCACTGCTGAAGAAGGTTGCCATAGTTGGTGGAACGATGGGAATTCAGGAAATTGTGGAGTTCGTGGACTTAAAATGTCCATGTTAGAAGATACAACGGTGGGTATGCTGGTGTTCCATCTTGATACCTGCTTTGGTATTTTTTCTCGTGGGACTTTACCGATGAGAAGAATGTGTGGGTATTCCAGGTAAGTTACGTTTCAACCTCTTATTTAAATCCCCAGTTGATCACAGGTGAGTACACTGAGAGTAGCCACTACAATGTTGGTGAATTCACTTCATCGGTGTTGAGATAATTATATTAAATATATTAGATGTTTATAAACTCCACAATACGTAACATTGCATTTTCGGAGAGTCTTTTAGCAAACACTCACCATTATGGTTTAGGTCCAATTCTGGGTAAGATCACCAACCAGGTCAAACCTTACTTACAAACTGCCATTCTGGTGTATGGTTAGCAGAGGACGTTGGGCAATCCTGGCAGGCAGTCATTCGGATAGGGCAATGGCCTCCATGGGTGTCTCATGTGATTTGGGGTTGTGGACATAATTAATTGAAAGATCGACAAATTGTCGTGTGGGGTACCTGGATATAATCATTGCTATGATGATGGTTACCTGATGGTTACCTGGATAATCTTACCTGGATAAGATTTAATTTGGATATGGCAGACGCATAAATGGGTCAAGTGATCTTTAACGTGTTTTAAATACATCGTAAGAGAACGAGCAAAATCCTTTAAAAGAAAAGGAAATAACATCATTTCGGGCTAATCAGGGCTCAACATTAACTTTTTTTTCTCGCTTGTTAATGGGACAGGGAGGTTTTAGATTTTACCTGTCCAATCAACCATTACACTTGTACATCTATTCAAAACTACTAACATGTGGAGATACCATCACGTTTCTGTGAAGTTTTCGCTGGCGTGCGGGGTTGGTTGGGTCTGAAAAATAATCCTTAATAGTCTCTTCTAATCACTGTGACTTTACTTCAAAAAGAACAACTACTTTTCAGGTTAAGATAAATGAGGTTTATAAAAACTTCCTTGTTGGGAAAATGGACCTGTCCTTCAGACAACTTTATTGAGGTTTTCACCTGTCCAACAGACAAAATTTACTGTCTGTGACGATTGGATAACCGTTATTATTGAGCCCTGCTCATCTACATTTAGTTGCATGGATATCCCAAAACAAAGTGATATTCACTTCAGTGGAACTGATAATTCGGAGCGAAAGCTCCAAATGATTGGGCACAAACCCCCCCCACCCACACACCCAGGGTTCTCAGGGCACATGCAGTCCACAAGCAACCCCTTCTGGTGAAATTCCAAATTCCAGAACGCATCTT
>CM068965.1:9432698-9447545 GCA_035128595.1 Eptatretus atami
AAGTGAACATGATATCCTATCATGTCAATTTGACGTCAATCAGTGCTTCACAGAGTATATAGTTTGCAACTTTCCCTTTACTTTTAACTTTTACATCTCAAATTCATTCGTCATAACTAGATTTCCTTGAGACAGAAATTGATTTTACGTGGGTATATCCACGCTGAAGTTTCCAAAATCAGCCGCGAATTATAATTTTGCATGTCTTTTGTTGGAAATCACTCTATAACTTGATGAAATGCAACCCAAAAAAAATCGAAATTTTGTTAAAAAAAAGGTGCAAAAATTGTTTTTTTTTTCTTCTAAAAATTTTTTTTGGGGGGGGGGGGGGTTGGAATCACTTAAAACATGTAGAAATGCAAACAAAAAATTCAAATATTTTTTCAAAATGGCCGCCATAGCGCCATATTGGACTTTGGACCAGACCAAAATCGAGTGGCATGATCCTGTGGAGCATACACTAATCCCCCATCAAGTTTCGTCGAAATCCATCAAGGAGTTTTCCGTAATACTGTTCACAAACAATACAAACAAACAGACAGGGGTGAAAAAACGTAACCTCCGTCCGATATCGATGGCGGAGGTTAATATTCATTGATCACGTCTGTTTGAAAGATGATATAAAATATAAAAGAAAATGTCAGTGTCTTAAATCGTAATCGCTCAGTTAACATGAGCCTTGCTCAGGATGGGCCGCAGAGATCAGCCTCCTTTTTGGACTTATGAGGGCCCCTAGTCAGAGAGCCGGGAGGGGAGGGGGGAAAAATTCAGCCCCTCTGTGTTAACCGTATGCGGCCTTGAGACAGCTCAAGGGTTACATTTGGTTTGTATGGGGGGGAGGAATCAGTCTCGCTGTTTGGCTTTCTTTGGGGGTTGATCAGAGAGTTTCCCCCTTTTCCCCATTCATTTGAATGGATGGCCTCAGAAACCCCATTTATCCTCTACTGGTAGCTCATCTACTTACTGCGATGATTTGACAGACAGTTTTACTGTGCACCTTATCCCATTTGAGTTATGTAACAACATGTTTCCTTTTTTCTTTTGTGCTGAGAGAAGCAACAAGTGATTTACCCTGCCCTTCACATTCCTTTGGAAGGCCTGGTTTTGGGCTCAGTGGTTAGGGTGAGCGGCTTGTCATCCAGGGTCCCTGATTCAAGCCCGTTGGCCGCCTGAATAATACACACAGTGGGGTTTGACTCAACCTGTCATCCTTTCCGAGGTTTCAAATTGAGTACCAGCTTGCTGGATATTGGAGCCTTTCGAGTACCTGTGACGGAAGTGGCGACCTGTCCGCGATTGTGCCCAACAGCCCAGGAAACTGCTTCGTGCAGCACCGACACTCTCTGTGAGAGTATGGTTCAATAAATCCACATTCATTTGGGTATGAGAATGTTGAACTGCCACATAGTGATACCTGCCCTCCACCTTCCGTGGGTATAAATAGTGGGAAGAGGTCTGTTAAAGTGTAACTTCATTGCTGTAATAGTATCAATTCACCCAGAGATCAGGAACATATTTATCACACAAGGGTTGTAAAGTGGAGTATTGAAGATAAGTTATTTAGAACAAAGGTCAGCTCTTCATCTTCCTCGATGATTTTAAAACAGACAGTTTATGTGCAGTCCTTAATCAATGAATCGTTAATGTAAACAGTTTCCCTTTTCTTTTTGGTGTTGAGGCTGACAAGTGATTTATCTGCCCATCCAACTTCCTTGGGGATGAAGAAAGAGTTGGAGAGGTTCTGATAAAGTGTTTAAACTCATCTGTTATAAACAACATCAACACCCCATATCAGGAATCATATTTTGTATCACACACGGTGTTATAAAGCTGAAAGTAGTTGAAAGATAAGGTTGGTGTAGTACAGACAAGGTAGCTCTTCTATACTCTGTGGGGTTTTAACAGAGTTTTACTGTGGCAGGCCTATCTGCCATGATAGTTAATCTAATAAACAATTTCCTTTTTCTTTTAAGTGCTGTGGTTGCAAGAAGGGATTTATTCCCGCTCACATTCCTTTCAGTTGAAGAAGGTGTTGTATGTTTCTTGTAAAATGTTCATTTTCATTGCTGCAGAACCTGTATGATGTATATCAACCCCGATGTTTTTAATGCGATGTTTAATCACCACATCAAGATGTTGTAAGACCGTTGGAGTATTGAAGATAAGGTTAGACAAGGCTGAAGACGACGATGTTCACACGAGCGGTATTTGACGATGTAGAATTGTTTCAGAAAGTAATGGATGAGACAATGTGATAATGTGACCAAGTTATAAAAATGACAACATGTGTGGTACGAGGACAGGTATAGCTGCAAGATGTCGAAAACCCGTTCCGTTCAAGCAATCTTCAAAAATAAAATGTGACTTGCAGAACCTTTAAAAAAGGGTCCCACAAAACAATGTTGTGGATCATAAAATAAGGAAACAGAAACGGCCTATAGCTTAATGGAGTTGTTTTCGTCGAATAAAGGTCGAAAACCCGGTTCGATTCCACATACTTTGATAAATTTAACCCTTTGTGAACTTTAAAGGACAAGGTCAAGGATATGACCTTGTGGGGGGGGGTTGGGATTGCCCTAAAAACCTCCTCTGGAACATTCCAGGAAGCAATTATATAACGTAATGGCTATATGGAGAGTTTTCGCACCTCATCGGAATTATCCATACTTTGATGAATCAGCGTAAAAACAAATTGAAGGGGGTGCCGACTGGGCGAAGGTGTTTCGTCGAGTAAGAGCGGCAAAATGGTCAAAGACTTGGTGGCGAATGACTCAAGATTATGCATAAAATTGTCATCCTAGCTCTCAAAGTTTGGGTGGTCGTCAATGATTTTTAAAAGTCAAAATTTGAAATTTCTAAGTACATGGCCTTGTGGACCTTGACCTTGGTGGACCTGACCCTGGCGACTAAAAATTGAAAATCGAGCTCTGTGGGGCTATCGCAGGTGCCATTGGGCAACCAACATACCGAAACCCCTGCAGATCGAAGCAAACCCATAGGAGAAGATGCCAAATGAAAATCCGGCTACCCCCCTAAAAACACATTCGGCAGCAATTTCTAAGTTCATCGACCTTGTGGCCCTTGACCTTGGGACGAAAATGAAAAATGCGAGCTCTCCGTGGGGCTATGCGGTCCATTTGGCTAACCATACCGACCCCTGTCAATCCGATACAAACCTCCTGAGTGAGAAGATCAATTGAAATCGGCTTACCCCCTAAAACAACATGTTTTTTGGGCGTGCTCGCCATAATGGGCGCACCACCATGCCCATTTTCAGGACAAACAACAACTAGATCCCTGGATATAAACCTCCACCAAAATTTGCATCAAGGAATCCGGATCAAAAACCACGGAGCTATGCCGGGAGCAGACGACAGACAGACAGACAGACAGACACGACAACAATACACGAATATGATGAGGTCACTTATATTATCGTGGAAATATTTTTCGTGAACCAATACCGAACAAAGGTAGCTCTTCTATTACTTCATTTTAACAGATAGTTTACTGTGCAGCCTTATCCCAGATAGTGAATGTAACAACATGTTTCCTTTATTCCCGCTGCCGGTGGAGGAAGGGGGGATATTCTTGTCAACCGCGGTCGTCGCGGCCGTTCCGGTCGTCCGTCCGTTCGGGCGTCCAACATTTTATAGCTGTGAGTGCAATAACTGCCATAAACTCTTCACACAGTACGATTGTGAAATTTGGGGTCACACATGTACCACCTGAAAAGGAAGAAACCTAGTTGATTGGGCGTGGCCTGATCAAGATGCCACGGGGCGCATCTGAAATAAATTGTTTTTGTAAAGGAATGGAAAACCGCTTAAATCTGATTTCAATTCATTTTGGTTAGCTTAAACGTTCCTTAGCCTGGGGAACTTTTTCGAATGATGACCAAATGGTTGTCTTGTTCCCAATTCAACCTCCCTCAATATCTGGAATATGTGACTTTTCATTCAGTTGGTGGGGGATTCCTCATCTCTGAATCGTACATTTCTTTTGTGCTGAGAAAGCAACAAGTGATTTACCTGCCTTTCCACTTTTCCTTTAGTATGACGAGGTTGAAAGAGGTCTTTAAGTGTTTTTAACCTCATTCTGAAATATCAATATCATCCCCATGATCAGTAATCATATTTTATCACCAAAGGTGTTGTAAAGGTGGAAGTATTTAAGAGAAGAATTTTAGACAAAGGTAGCTCTCCATTACCGATGATGTTTAACAGAACGGGGTTACTGTTGCACCTTATCCAATGTATCGTTAATTTGTAACAACAGTTTCCTTTTTCTTTTAGTCGAGACCGATAATACTTTCCGTGGGGGCAAAAAAGGATATTTCAAACCGTTTCAGGTTACTCTGGTAGCGCAGACAGCTGTTTGAAGAGTCTGTATATAAGTGTTTAACCTTCAATCTGGTATATCAAATGCATCACTCCATGATCCTTGTGTCTGATATTTTATCACACAGGGGTTACATGAAGGGTTGGGGAAAAAAGTATTTGAAGATATGTTGTACAAAGTCTGAAGACTGACGATGGTTCACAGCGGTATTTGACGATGTAGATTGTTTCAGAAAGTCAAGGGATGGACGGAATGATAATTTGGATCCCAGTTAATAAAATGATCAACATGAGTGGCACGAAGTGACAGGTATTAGCTGCAAAATGTCGAACACACGGTTTCGTTCAACAACTTTACAAATTTGAGCCTTTTGCATAACCTTTAAAGGTCCCAAAAACAATGTTTGTGACATTAAAATAAGGAAAAGGATACGTACTAAGCTAATGGAGTTTTCGTCGAAGAAGGTCGAAAACCCGGTTCGATCCCACAACTTTGAAAATGTGGACTTTGGAACTTTAAAAGGTCAACACGGCAAGGATTATGACCTTTGGTTGCAAAACTCTTCCTCTGGAACATTCCAGGAACATATATACATCATAAGCTATATGCATTTCAATCCTCCTCGATTATCCATACTTTGATGAAATCAGCGTAAAAACAAATTGAAGGGGCGCCACGGGCAAGGTGTTCGAGAATAGAGAAAATGGTTTCAAGACTTAGGTGGGAATGACCTCAGATTATGCATTAAATATATTGTCATCCCTAGCTCTCAAGTTTGGGCGGTCGTCTATTTTTATTGTCAAAATTCGAAATTTCTAAGTTCGTGACCTTGTGACTAAAATGAAAAATCAAGTCTCGTGGGCTATGCAGGTGCCATTGGCTAACCAAATACCGAAACCTCCTGCAGATTCGACGACCCCCTCGAGAAGATGGATTTTTATGTCAAATCGCAATGTTTCTAAGTTCGTGACCTGTGTGACCTGAACCTTTGGGACGAATAATGAAAATCGAGCTCCGTGGGGCTATGCAGGTGCCATTGGGCTAACCATACCGAAACATCCCTGCCGATTCGACATAACCCCCTAGGAGATAGATGCAAATTTGAAATTGCTACCCCTAAAAAACACAATTTTGGGCGTAGCTCCGCTCATAAATGGGCGCACTATCCCATTTCAGGACAAACACAACTATATCTATGATAATAACCTCCCACCAAATTTCATCAGTACGGCAAACCCACTGGAGCTATGCTTCGCCAGACAGACAGACAGACAGACAGATAGACAGACACAACAACAATAAACGAATATTAGTGTCACTTTATTTTTTCAATGAAAATATTTTTTTCGTGAACCAATAGAACAAAGGTAGCTTCTTCTTTTACTCGGTGGATTTAACAGAGAGTTTTACTGTGCAGCTTACCCATGATTAGTTAATCTCATAACATGTTCCTTTTTTTTTAGTGCTGCGGGTGCAAGAAGGGATTTATTTCGAATTACATCCTTTAGTTAGAAGATAGTGTTGATGTCTGTAAAGTGTTTTCATTCAATGCTGTATAGCCTGTTATGATGTAATCAACCCCATTGATTCTATGCGATGTTTATCACACACCACAAAGTGTTGTGAAAGGTGAGTTTTGAATGATAGGATATGATAGAACAAAGGTAGCTCTTCTATTCTCAATGATTTTAACAGTCAGTTTGCTGTGGCAGCCTTATCCATGATAGTGAATGTAGACACATGTCTCCTTTTTCTTTTTAGTGGCTAAGAGGCAACAAGTGATTTACCTGCCCTGCCACTTTCCTTTGGTAGGAAGATAGTGTTAATGTTCTGTAAATGTTTCATTTTCATTCTGTACATCTCATGATTATACTTTTCATATTCTCCCATGATCCTTATGCTGATCTTATTACACATAGGAGTTTGGAAGGTGAGTATTGAAGATAGTTATATTAGAACAAAGGTAGCTCTCTATTATCGATTTTAACAGATAGTTTTGCTGGGACAGTCTTTTCTCCGATGAGAGTTAATCTGATAAAATTTCCCCTTTTCTTTAGTGATTGAGGAATTCAAGAGGATACCGATGAAGATGGTAACAACATAGTGTGGATCCTTACAAAAGATTCTTGATCCTCAGCACATTCCAACCATTGTTTGAACACGCAGTGTAAATGTTGAAAGAGATTGGAGCTTATAAACCTGTGGAGGTTGTGGAGAACTATATATATATTATGCTCTCAATTATTAATTGTTGCTGGTGCTTATTAAATTAATTTCGCTATAGTCGAATTGGCATTCAGTTATGCTCCCTTTACCCAAGAGTCTTTTGAACCTAAATGTTGATAAAAGGAATGTCTTGCTATGAAAAGGTGACCTGGTTGATAACGCTGCAACTTTGGCCATGATTATGTCATTCGCTTTTCACTCTAGTGACACGTATTGAGTGTGGAGTTTTCTTTTGCCTAATGCTTACAGCCCCTCCACGTCCCACAAACGCATATAAATGCAGGAATGTAATCTCCAGCTTAGTGCAAATCATTGTTGGATGGTATACTCATCTCAGTGTTTTTGTAACCTCCTTGTACATGTTAAATATAAAGTTCTCTGATCAAAATGTACTTTCCGTTGTGGACAGTGACTTAACTGTTTCAAACAAGGAATTGAGTCAACAGGATTACTCGAGTCGTTAACAACAAAATTCTACAACAGAGGTCGAGGGAAAAAGTAGGGGAAAGACTCCATGGTACGTGATACAAGCAGATGATGCCATTTGACTGCTTTCCCCACCATTAATGTTTGCTTAGTTCAAGGGTGTCCAATCAGTAATCGAAATTCTCATCATTAACTTTCTCCAAGTTTGATATCAAGATAATAACTTTTACAAATGTTTTTTATCAAAAATTTGGTTCTGGTTGGCTTCGACGGGCGTAAAATGATCAATCTTTAGTGTAAGATAGTTTTTTTTCATAGTAATTTGTTCAGTTTAAGTGTAACTGGACAGTTGATGTGGACGCAGATATGTATTGTGACATTGTTAGATAGAAGTCTCATATATGTTCATTTCATCTTCAACATCATTTCTTCTCAGCCATTTCTTCGCACCTTCAGGCACAGGAATCACCGGGTTAGCTGACAGCAATCCTTCCATCTCGGTATCCCCTGACCGGTGGGCCAAAACACGGGATCTAATAAATCTACCCCCCCAATCTCTAAGATGCACGACATTGGGCATTCCTATATTCAAATGGGCAAGGTAGGGCAACTCTCAGCCCCGTTGATATAAGTGGAAGGGGAGAGGGGGGTCGGTTCCCGGGAGACGTAAATATAGTGGGCACACACGAGCTTGTTTCCATCTTCTTCAGAGTCTTCAGAGTCAGTCGTCTTTCGTCTTTGGCTCATTTCGGGTCCAGTTGCATCGGTCATCTTCAGGCTCCAGTCTTTGTCTTTGCAACTCTCATCCAATAGTCGGAACCACTGCACTCGTCATCCTTCCCGGGTTCGCAAGTGAACATGGCAGTTCAGAGACAAGCTGAGTGGACCAGTGCCCTGGGGCTAGCGAAAGTCAAGGACAGAAAAGAGACATTGTGTCAAAGCTAAATGGGCAGCGTAGCTCAGGCCGAGCTGGCACAAGGTGTGACGTGGCACTAAACCGGTCTTCCATCTCTTCTCTTTTCTCTACCTCAATATCTTCATTTCCTTGTCTTCGGCCGAAGAAGCGGGTGTGCACTCGCGTGGGGAGAAGTGGAATGTCTAACCTCTCGCACAAAATGCTTTGGTAAATTGCTTTTTAATATCTACCTGCTAACTTCTATATAATATGTGCAGTTTCATATATGCTTAAAACGCATTTGTATCTTGACTCAGCCTATCTGTCCCCGATGGCGGTGTATGGGACCGGTGGTGAGGGTGGTTAATTTAAGAACAGGCCAATAATAAAGAACGCAGCATGTGACTTTGATCTGCTTGGCTCAGTCAATTAAGATCTGTCATGACAAATATAGAAAAGAAGATACGGATGGGAAACAAAGAAAGGGAGGAATGGGGGAAGAGGTGGTAAAGAAATGAGGGAAGATAGGGGTGCAAGAGGGAGGAGGGGATTAGGCAAGTAATAAGAAGGGAGTGGGAGTGTATAAAAGGGAGTAGGGGAGTGATAGAAGGAAGGAACTCTGGGAAGTGTTTGGAACCATCAAAGCACTTTCTTGTGTGGCCTTCTTGGGTTTCTTTTGCAGCTTCTTGCTGCAGATGTGTGGGAGGTGTCAATTAATTTGTAAAATCTAGCCACCGGGTTAGTTGATTAGGGTGAGAGATGATTGGCCTATTCCCACCATTCACAGGTGAGATGATGCCTGGTGGATCTTCTTTATTATTTATATATTGATTATTTTTGAACGTTTGCACATGGTACAATATTTTGGAGCCTCATTGGTATTGCATGCTCTGCACTGTTGTTTGTTCATTCGCCAATAAGTGATGAAACGAGTCCTTGGCAGCTAGAGAGTGTGGTGTAGTATTGGGATTCTCATGCGTTTACTATTTGTGAATGTCTTTCATAGCTGTGGAAGAACTCTGGGAAGGGCTTTGAAACAGCAAAGCACTTTCCGTGTGTTGGCCTTCTTGGATTGCTTCATACAGCTTTCTTTGGCTCGAGGAGTGTGGAGGTGTCATGATACATATATATATATATATAATATTATTGTATTTATTTGTATATATAGCATATTCGTATTGCCGAATAATTGTACCTGTACATGGTCAATCTTATCTTGTCCTTGTCATGGCAAATTAAACATTTGCATCATAAATTTCAACTTTCATCTTTTCATAACAGTTCAGTATTCCTTGCCTGTTCACTCCTGAACAATTGTTGAGGTCATCACTTCGGGCTTAACCCATTTGACAACATCACACTTATTGCTTTGAAAGTTCCCACTCTGTTATTGTGAGACAGGGTCGAGAGTGGTCTGTCAATTTTAGACAGGCCTGTGATGTGTTAACAAGAAATAATAAATCGAAATTTAAAAATATATAACTTCCTTCTTTTGGAGTGTGTGTAATTATCAAGAGAGCTTGGAATTTTTATCTCCACTGCGTTTGCAAAAAATCTGGGGATATTGTAAGGGCTCCGTCCGTCCATCCATCACCCGAACTCCTGAAATGGTTGTGGCAGAAATTACCAAATCGCGTAGGTATGATCAACACATGGCGAGAAGTTGTGAGAGCAGTGCCATTTTAGCCCTACCCACTGGCTCTGTGAATTACAGTCACATTACAAAAAAAATTTAAATGAACCTTCGTTATATATGCAATGAAAATTGTGGGATGTATGAATAACGTAACGATCTTTTGGATTTGACCCCCTGTCATGGCCCTCAGAAGGTGGATTGAGTCACAGTGCCCAAAACCAGAAGACTTTTTTCACGTGAAAAGTTGATATTGGGTTAATTCTCTGGTGAAACACTTGGCCGATCTTCAACATCTGCTTGAAGATGGGAAGCGATGGAGTTTGTGATGGCACACATCGGACTTTCGCTCTAGTTTGCTTTGAAAGACAAGATTCCTTTGAGTACATCTGTCGTGTTTCAAAGCAGTGGACTTTGTTTTTATCAACGTCTGTACAGGTAAGACCCTGTGTCTCCTGTGGAGTTGGGCGCACCTTTTAAATATGAAGAGAATCCGTTGTGGCCAATTTCTCAACAAAAGCGTACTTTACGTCCCATTTCTTTAGTCGTTTAATTTTCAGCAGAGGCTACTTGAAGGGATCCTGTGCTCGTTCTGTCTGACCCGGGTAACTTTGTACTTGTTTTAATTGTTTGGGTGAAACGCTTGTTATCTGGAAACACAGACAAACCACATCTCGGGAATCGCGCTGTTGCTATTGAAATAGTGTCCCTGTACTAGCAGAAATGTTCATCCCAATGATCCTTCATTCCAAACAGACCCTCATAACGCTGAAACGCTGCCAAAATGATCAAAAGTTCTTCATGAATAGTGCAGATTAAGAAAAGATCATTCTATTTATTCTTAAGAGACTTGCTGCTCAAGCTTTGATCAGAAACTCCAACTTCGGATGTAAAAAACTCACAATGTAGCATCAGCGAGGGATTACAACAGTTCACATTTACTTTTTACTGCATGACATCGCTTTTAATACTTCATTTCAAACTAGAGCTTGAGCGATCTTCATGCATTATATGTTTACAATTTTCAAATCTACTCTCAGGACTAATTAAAGTATATCATCAAATATATTCGCTTTGAGGATTGATACATCTTGCCGAACTAAATAGTGTATAAATCTGTTGTGAAATCTGATAATTAAAAACGAAATAACGAGTCTTTTGACTAAGCCGATTACCTATTTACTTATACCAAAGCAAGGTTATTGTGCCCTCTCTCCATACATGTCATTGTACAAGATAAGGTGAAATTTCCAAAGCATTAACTTTATCTTTTTCTCCTGTTGAAGAATTATTTTGAGTGAAGCAATCAGATTTAGGAATGTGCCAAAATAACGCAGCTTCATTGAGCTGCTATGGTTAATGCACGTCACTGCTTGATATCGCACCCGTCCCCAGAGGGACAGTTTATGTCCATCATCGGCCAGATATGTGTATATATTTTCAGAGGTTTCATGAGATGCTCTACAGGGAATCAATGCAATCTGGTGAAAAAACAGGGTTTTTAAAATAAAGTATAGATAGTTTGCGTGGAAACCACAGACTGATGTACAATGTATCATGCCGGACAAACAGGCACAAATGTGCTGATATCTGAAATGTTATTTGGCATTTTTGGATTGCACCCTCGTCCACACATCTATCTCTCCTCTCTCTCCCGGACATGCCCAGGCAAGTGAATTTATATCCGGACATGAGATTGTCCTCCGGAACATGTCTGGACGAACATTGTCTTCTGGGTGTTATTTGAGTGACTGTAGAAAATGGATTCAGATTGGTTTTTGTTTCCATCTTCACTATTATCTTGCAGATTGAATTTTGACGCAGAACAGTTTGAATCCATAATCACGGCTCCATTGCACATCTGCTTCCTCCCACCTCTTTCGCCTTCCCTTCCCCCACCGCTCACTCCCCCACCCTACTCACCCCACCATCCTCGACTACCCACACCTCTCTTCCTCTTTCCCCAAAGCCCTCCCCTCTCCCCCAACACCCCCCCTCCCTCTCAGTCTTCCCACCGTGAAGCGAAGGGTGGGTATTTACTAGTTATAATAAGGATTACCCACAGGTGCACGGTGCTGTCCAGGGTCCGCAATCTTTGCTCTCATTGGTGCTACAAGCTTATGGACGAGGATTCACTCAAACTGTAATCACTCGATTAGATGTGAACACCTTTGTCTCATGGAGCCTCTAACAATAAATTAAGTGCAGTCAAAAGATCCTCATAAATGAACCATTTACCGTCCTAACGTGAGCTGCAGCAAGTTTAAGCATTGTCGGTTGAGCAACAGAATATGCAGGTAAGAACATAAACACCTCCCCAATGAGGATGGACAGTGGGCTTTTTCACAGGCCATTGGTAATAAGATCTAACTTGCTGGCTCAGGAGTGAAGTGAGTGCTTGAACTGTAGAAAGTCTGCATCTTGACATGTGACAATGTGTGATTAACTGCATGATGGACACGATAATAAGTGTAAGCATCAACAGAAACGTTGAAATGCTTTGTCGTGGTGTTTGGTCACTTGCTAAACGATTTTGTCTTTCAAACCGCAATCACCCTTCAGTGGAGGAATGCACCCCTCCACGCTAATAGGGTTTCCACCTCATTATCATCGATCCAACCTGCTACAGTTACTGTCTCTGGTAATCGTAATTCATCCAAAGTTATGACATGACAGTACCTCAAGTAGTTGTGGATGGGTTTACGCTTAGTTTCCCTATCGAGGAGACGCAAAACGGCTCAAGGAGAACCTCCCCCATAAGGGAAGAATGTGTTTTTGGTTGCTGGTGAAAATATTAACATCCGAACAAACTAAGGTTATTGAAATACTGCATCCATAATTAATTCGCATGCAAGTCACTCTCAAGTGATATGTGGACCGCCGCGTGCGGTACATAAGGTAAATGCACTTGCTCCCAGAGATATTGAAGAAAAGCACGTCTTGATTCCTTCTTCGGTAAAGAATGAGCCCGTAAGGACCCTAGCTGTAAAAGTAGCCAAAAACTGTCCCCATTCCTAGCCCCAATCAGTACCGTGATTTAACCATCGAATTGATCTTAAATTGCGGAAATTGCCGCCCGACTATGACTTGAAGATGGTGCCGGTGTAGTGACAAGGTGGATAAAGAGACCTCTGTTCACAAACCTGTATGGACTTGATCTCCTGCCCTCTTCGCTCACAATTACCTGAGGTCGTATCAGAGCCTCACCCCCTCTGCTACTCGTCAAAAAATCAGCAAGGCGAAACCTGCACACTCACAGAACATGAACATAGCTTGTTGAACCAGAAATTGAAAATTTCCAGGATTGTGCTTCCGGTATTTCAGAGGAGGAATCGGAATGACATGGAAGAAATTCCCCACAAACATATGTTTCAAGACCGTCTTGCCATTCTCAAATCCCTCATCCTGAACAAACTCTAGTTTTCCGATTGCACAGTTCATTGAACGGCAGAAGTATTATTTGCCAACTACTGACCCAACCATTTTACTGAACCACAATGCTGTTGGCTTAAAAAACAAAAGCATTTTGTTCAAGCTTAAAAGAGGAACTACAAGGTTGATCTGCCTTTTTTATTTGCTTGCCACCTCACACACCTCAGATTACCTCTGGGAGCCCCTCAATAAAATGGCACAGCAGCATCAGCGATGGATGCTTCAAATCGTCAACTTGAAAGGCAGATAAAGATAGATACGTTTTCCTTGCAGGAAACCCCATTTACTCCAATTCAACGAGGTGGATACCGATGACGGAGAGACTGCTATTTTAGCGATTTAAACTCTCGGACAGCAGGAGTGCTTTTAGTTAATCCACATCTTTATGGCCACGTCAAACCTTCATTATGTAATGCCGAAGCGAACTTTATTTATCCGAATGCACGTTTCCTTTTAAACTCTTAAATATAGCTAAACTAATCTTGTCCCCAACTACACCATCCATTCGGTCGCTGGCCCCAAAATCCATTTCTAAATCAACCTAAAGTCCCACGAACTGTACCACGTGGCCACATGAAGGACTACTCATTCCCCATGAGTGCTGGTGCTATTTTCTATCGCAAAGCCTTCCACTAACTAGTGCTCCTTTGCCCGGGCAGGATGTTTAGCCCACATCCTGCAGGGGCCGTGTACTTGGAGGCGGAAGGCCCCTCTTTTTCGTTTTCTGCAGCCGCCAGGGGCGGCGGTCGCGACTCGATCATGTCTCCCTTCCGCGGATCCGTACCTGGGGCCTTGTCATCGCCCTGCACTATCGCAACAAGCTCTCGCTCTCGGGGACCCACGCGGGGACAAGTGCGCTGTTTACCACGTGCCGTTCCGTGCCCGCGAGATCCCCAGTGATGTCACTCGCACATCCGAACCTTGGTGCTCCCCCATGCAGGTGAGCCCGAGCATATCATCCCAGCAATTTTGTCAACCCGTCTGGGTTGGTGCGCGCCGCACCGTCTTGCGACTCACCATGTGCACCCTCCTCCTCCCGCATTCCGCATACACTAGCCAGTCCTACGGGGGCCTGGAATGTCGGCCAAGAGACCCAGAAGCCTCATTCCCCCCCCCACCTCGGCATGCACCCCTCACATCATGCACCGTCCTCTCTCGTTCGTCTCTACCGGACTCACCCGGTCGCTGAATCGTGCTTTGAGGGAGCGTATCTTCCCTCCCTCGTGTTCCGAAGGGGCAACCCTGCTCTTTCATCGGGTCGATCCATTCCTAGCTCCGTTTTAATATCTCTACTTCCTCCTTCTCGTGGCCTGCTCGTCTTATATTTTATTCACATCGTCCGTCTACCTGCTCTATTTCCCTTGCCGTTCTTGCCAATTCTCCTTCGTCTCATCCATGCGTTTTCTCCAGTCGTTCTCCAGTTCCTGCATTCTCTGTCTCTGCTTCCGTCCAATTCTCGACCTATTTTCCATCATTTCCTCGTGTCTTAAATTTACATCTCTTCATCACTGCTTCCAATTCAACCCTCGTTTTCTGCTGGCCTTCTTTAATACTTTCTATCACCGTCGTGTTCTTTCCATTCTTTTTATTGCCCTTCCGTTTTTTATAATCTTCCTTTACCCACCCGCCTTCCCCTGTCAAGTTTTGTCTACTTCCTGTCACCGTCAGTTAATTGTCCGTTACGTCCCTGCCTTGTCACCCGTTCCATCGCGGACCAAAACACATGCTTATTTCACAATCCCTCTCGCGCCATAGCGGCCATATTGGACTTTGGACCAAGTCCAAAATCGAGTGGCATGATCCTTGGAGCATACCTAATCCCCCCATCAAGTTTCGTCGAAATCCATCAAGGAGTTTTTCCGTAATACTGTTCACAAACAAACAAACAAACAGA
>CM068965.1:9450685-9461202 GCA_035128595.1 Eptatretus atami
CATTTCCCCTTCCATTCCTTCAGTATGAAGATAGTTGTTGATGTTCTGTATAAGTGTTTCATTTTCATTCTGCACACCATTGCTATGATTATACAACCCCATGTTTTTTATGCTGATGTTATAACCAACCAATATTGTAAAGTTGAGTATTTGAAGATAGGTTCGATACAGGCTGAGACGACGGATTGGTTCACGAGGCGGTAATTGTGACGATGTAGATTTTCGTAAGTCAAGGTATGAGACAGATGTGATAATGTTTGACCAAAAGTTATAAAAAATGATCAACATGATGTGTACGAGATGACAGGTAATTAGCTTGCAAGATGTCGTAAAACGTTCCGGTTTCGTTCAACAACTTCATAAATTGAACTACTTGCATAAACCCTTTAAAGGTCCAAAAACAATGTTGTGTGGACATTAAAATAAGGAAACAGGATACGGGCTATAGCTTAGATGAGAGTGTGTTCGTCGAATAAGGTCGAAAACACCGTTTCGATTCCCGCACAACTTGAAAAATTTGACCTTTGTGAGTTAAAGGACAAAGGTCAAGGATTATGACCTTTGGTGAAAAACTTCCTCTGGAACATTCCAGGAACAATATATACGTCAATAATAGGCTATAGGCATTTCGCACTCATCGGAATTATCCCATACTTTGATGAAATCAGCGTAAAAAAGTCAAAATTGAAGGGGGTGCCACGGGCAAGGTGTTGAGATAGAGCAAAATGGTAATTCAAGACTTTTGGCTGGCGAAGTGAACCTCAAGATTATGCATAAAAAATATGTCATCCTAGCTCATCAAAGTTTGGGTGGTCGTCTGATTTTTAAGTCAATTTGAATTTTCCGAAAGTTTCTGGCCTTGTGCCTTGACCTTGTGAACCTTGACTCGGACTACAATGAAAAAATCGTACTCTTGTGGGGCTAGCAGGTGCCATTGGCTAACCAAATACCGAAAACCTTGTCAGATTGCGACAGAGACCCGCTACGGAGATGGCAAAATTGAAATCGGCTACACCCTAAAAAACACAATTCGCCATTTGTCTAAGTTCATGACCGTTGTGGCCTTGGACTTGGGTACGAAAATGAAAAATCGAGCTCCGTGGAGCTACAGGTGCCATTGGCTAACAAATAGGAAACCCCTGTCAAATTCGACAATAGCCCTCTGAGGAAGAAGTTGCAAAATTGAAATCGGCTAACCTCCCCGTAAAAACACATTGTTTGGGCGTGGCTCACGCCCATATGGGCGCAATCCAATGCCCATTTTCAGTGAAAGACACAACGCTAGATCCGTGATATAAACACTCCCACCAAAATTTCAATCAGAATCGATCAAAAACCCACGAGCTATGCCGGGACAGGACAGACAGACAGAGCAGACCCAGAACAGAAAAACAACACATACAATAACGCAATATAGAGGTGTCACTTATATTATCGTGAAAAATATTTTTTTCGTGAACCAAAGAACAAAGAGTAGCTCTTCTATTACTCGATTTTTAACAAAGATACTTTTACTGTGCAAGCCTATCCCATGATAGTGAATGTAAGCACATGTTTCCTTTTAATCCCCCGCCGTGGGCGGAAGGGGGATATTCTTGTCACCCGGGTCGTCCGTTTTCGGCCGTTCCGTCCGTTTCCTTCGATCCGTCCGGCGTAACTTTACGCTGTGAGTGGCATAACTCATTATAACTCTTCCTCAATTATCTGTTTGAAATTGGGTTCACACTGACCACTGAAAGGAAGAAACCTATTGAATTTTGGGCCGTCGGCTCTGAGATCAAGAGGCCGACATGGGGCGGCCATCTTGATACTGAATGTTTTTGATAAAGGAATGAAACGCTTATTCTGATTCAATTATTTTTGGTTACTGACGTTCCTTACCCTGGGGACCTTTTCGAGATGAAGGACCAATGGTGTCTTGTTTCCAAAATTTCACCTCCCTGCAATACTGGATATAGTGTGACCGTTTTTCATTCATTGGTGTGGGGTTCCCCGATCTCTAGATGGACATTTTCTTTTGATGCTGAGAAAGCAACATGAATTTATACTTCTGCCGCTTCCACTTCCTTTAAGAGGTAATGAAGAAGTTGGTTGAAAGAGGTGTCTTTTAAAGTGTTTACTCATTCTTGAATATCAATATCATCCCCATGATCGGGAATCATATTTTACACCACAAGGTGGGTTGTAATGGTGGAGTATTTAAGAGAAGATATCTTAGAACAGAAGTAGCTCTTCATACTCGATGATTTTAACCAGACGGGTTTACTGTGTCAGCCTTATGCCAATGATCGTTAATTTGGAAGACAACAGTTTTCCTTTTTCCTTTAAGTGCTGAGACTTGAAAAGATTGACTCCCGTGGGGGCAAAAAAGTATTTCAAACCGTTTTCAAGGTTAACTTCTTGTAGAGAACAGTGTTGAGGAGGTTCTGTAAAGTGTTTAACCCCTCAATCTTGTAATATCATTATCAACCCCTATGCATCCTTGTAGCTGAATTTATCAAACCACAGGTGTTACAAAGTTGGAGTATTGTGAAGATATGTTTGTATCAATCTGAAGACGAACGATGGTTCACTGAGCCGGTATTTCGACGGATGTAGATTGTTTCAAGAAAAGTCAAGGATTGAGACGAATGTATAAGTGTTTGACCTAAAGTTATATAAAATGAATCAACATGATTGTGCACGAGTGACAGGTTATTAGCTGCAAAATGTCGAAAACCCCGGTTTCGATTCAACAACTTAAAATTTGACCTTTGCAATAACCCTTTAAAGGTTCGCAAAACAATTGTTGTGGACATTAAAATAAGAAACAGGATACATATACTAAGCCTTAATGGAGTTTAAGTTCTGTCGAAGAAGGTCGATATAACCCGTTCGATTCCCACAATCTTTGAAAATTGACCTTTGTGAACTTTGAAAGGTCAAGAGGTCAAGGATTTATGACCTTGGTGCAAAACTTGCCTCCTGGAACATTCCAGGAAACAATATAAACCTCATCATAATAGGCTATATGGCATTCACCACTCCTCCGGGATTATCCATACTTGTTGATGAAATCAGCGTAAAAACAATTGAAGGGGGCGCCTACGGGTCAAAGGTGTTCGAGATAGAGAAAAATGTTTCAAGACTTGTCTAGGTGGGGAAGACCTCAAATTTATACATAAAAAATATGTTCATCCTAGCCTCCAAAAGTTTGAGGCGGTCGTCTGATTTTTATGCAAAATTCGAAATTTTCTAAGTTCGTGACCTGTTGACTGAAAAAGAAAAAACAAAGCTCCGTGGGGTATGCAGGTGCCATTGGGCTAAGACCAAATACCGAAACCCCTGCCAGATTCGACAACTCCCTCTCGAGACAGATGGATTTTAATGTCCCAAAATCGCAATTTTGTTAAGTTCGTGACCTTGTGACCTTGACCTTTTACGGGACGAAAATTGAAAAATCGAGCGATTCCGTGGGGCTATGCGAGAGTGCCAATTGGCTAACCAAATACCGACATCACCGCCATGAATCGATCAAACCCCGCTAGGAGAGAAATGCAAATTGAAATTGGCGTACCCCTAAAACAGCATGTTTTTGGCGTAGCTCGCTGCCCATAATGGGCGCACTATGCCCATTTTCAGGACAACACACACTAATATCATGATATAAAACCTCCCACCAAGAATTTCATCAGGAATCGGATCAAAACCCACGGACCTATGTCTCGTCAACCAGAACAGACAGACAGACAGACAGATAGACAGAGCAACACAAACAATAGCGATATTAGTGGTCACTTATATTTTTCATGAAAATATTTTTTCGTGAACCAATAGAACAAAGTAGCTCTCTTTACTCGGTGGATTTTAAACAGAGAGTATGGTGATTACTGTCAGCCTACCCCATGATAGTTAATCTCATAACATGTTTCCTTTTCTTTTTAGTGCTGGCGGGTGCAGAGAAGGGATTTTTATTCCGATTTACGATTCCTTTCACGTAAAGAGATAGTGTTGATGTTCTGTAAAGTGTTCATATTCCATTCTGTTAACCTGTATGATGTAAATCACACTCCCAATTATTCTATGCTGATTTTATCACCACAAAGTGTTGTTGAAGGTGGAGTAATTTGAAGATAGGAATATTATAGAACAAAGGTAGCTCTTTATTACTTCAATGATTTTAACAGATAGTTTTGCTGTGGCAGCCTTATCCCATGGATAGTGAATGTAAACAACAATTCTCCTTTTTTCTTTTAGTGCTAAGAAGAGCACAAGTGATTACGCTTGCCCTTTCCATCTATATCCTTGGGTAGGAGACTAGTGTGTGAATGGTTCTGTAAAGTGTTTCATTTCATTCTGTAACATACTATATGTATATCAACCCCATGATCCTTATGCTGATATTTAATTAACCACAAGGTGTGTGAAGGTGGAGTAATTTGAAAGATAGTTATATACGAACAAAGGTAGCTCTTCATTACTCTGATTTTAACAGATAGTTTTGCTTGCAAGTCTTTATCCCATGAAGTTAATTCTGCATAAAATGTTGTCCCCTTTTCTTTTAGTGATGAGGATTCAGAAGGATACCGATTGAAGAAGTGGAACAACTAGTGGAAACCTTTACAAAAGTATGCTGATCCCTCAGCACATTCCAACCAATTGTGTTTGAACAGCGTCAGATAATGTAAATGTTGATAGAGATGGAGCTTATAAAACCTGGGAGGTTTGTGGAAGACAATAATGATTTAATGACTCTCAATTAATAATTGTTGCTGTGCTTTATAAATTTAATTTTATGCTATACAGTTCGAATGGCTTGTCAGTTATCTTCCCTTTACCCAATGAGTCTTTTGACCTAACATGTTGATTGAAAAGCGAATGTCTTGCTATGGAACAAGGTGAGCCTGGTTGATAACGCTGCAGACTTTTGCCAATGAATTATGTCATTCGCTTTCAACTCTAGTAGAATCACGTATTGCCAGTTGGAGGTTATTCTGCCTAATGCTAATCAGCCCCTCTCTTAACTCCACAAAAGCATATAAATGCCAGGAAATCGTATCTCAGCTTAGGCATAATCATTTGTGGATGTACCTACCACTCAGTGGTTTTTGAACTCCTTGGTAACCTATGTTAAATTAAATGTAAAGTTACTCTGAATCAAATGTACTTTCCGTTGTGGACAGTGACTTAACTGTTTCAAACAGATGAGTAACAGGATTTAACATCGAGTCACGATTAACAACAAAATTCTACAACAGGAGGTCCGAGGGAAAGTAAGAAGGGGAAGACCTAGGATGTGTGATTATCATAGCAATGAGATGCCCAATTTGACTGCTGTGCCCAACCATTAATTGTCTTGCTTAAGTTCAAGGTTGTCTCAATCAGTAATAATTCTTCAATTAGAGACTTTCCTCCAAGTTTGATATCGAAAGGATCATGAACTTTTACAAATAATTTTTTATCAAAAATATTGTTATTCGGTTTTGGCTTCGAGGGTAAATAATCAAATCTTTAGTGTAAAGATATGTTTTTCATAGTATTCTTGTTCAGTTAAGTGTACTGTATTGATGTGAGCAGATAATGTATTGTGATGTGTTAGATTAGAAGTCTCATATAGTTATTTCAATCTCAAACAATTTCTCTTTTAGCCATTTTCTCGCATCCTTTCCAGCACAGGTGATTTCTACCGGGGGTTAGGTCTGACAGCAAATCTCTCCATCCCTACGCGGGTTATCTCCTGCAACCGTTCGTGCCAAACCCGGGAATCGTAATAAATCCTGACAACCCGCAATCTTCAAAGAATGACCACGAGAAACATTGGGATTCTGCTATTATCAAAATGGCAAGGTAAAGGGCAATCTCCTCAGCCCCGTGATATCAGTGGATAGGGATAGAGGGGTTGCCGGGGAGGACGTAATATCTAGTTGGCACACACGAGCTTGTTTCAGTGCTTCTCAGGATCTTCAGAGTCTAGTCTACTTTGATCTTTGACTCATTTTCGGATCCAGTTTTGCGAATCGTGCATCTTCAGTGTCGCAGTCTGTGTGCTTTGCACTCTCATCCAATATGTCCGGAATCCATGCTGCACTCGTCATCCTTCCCGGTGGTCGCAGATGACATGGCAGTTCGAGACGAAGCTGAGTGATTCAGCCTGGGGCGAGGAAGTCCAGGACCAAAAAGAAGAGAATGTGTTCAAAGCTAATGGGCAGCGTTATGCTAGGCCGAGCTGGCAACAAGGTGTGACGGGCACAACCGGCTCCCATCTTCCTTCTCCTTTTCTCAACCTCTAATACTCTCATTATTCCCTTGCTCGGCCCGAAGAGCGGGTGTGCAGCTTGGGGGAGAAGTGGGAATGTCTTACCTCTCACGAAAATGCTTTGTAAATTGCTTTTTATATCTACCTTGCTACTTCTAATAAATATGTGCATTTCCATATATGCTTAAAAACGCATCTTGTAATCTTACTCAGCCTATCTGTCCCGATGCTGGTGTATGGCAAACCTGTGAGTGTTAATTAAGAAGACAGGCCAATATAATAAGAACGCAGCACATGTGACTGTGATTCTGCTTGGCTCATCATTAAGAATCTGTTCATAAAATATAAAGAAAAAAAGAAGAGTAGGAATGGGAAGACAAAGAGAAAGGGAGGAATGGGGGAATGAGGTGCGTAAATAGAAATTGAAGGGGAAGATAGAGGTGCAGAGGGGAGGATGGGGATGTAGGCAAGTAAATAGAAGGGAGTGGGGAGTATAAAAGGGAGTAGGGGAGTGCTATAGAAGGAAGATCTGGGAAAGTGTTTGAACCATCAAAGCACTTCCCTGTGTAGGCCTTCTTGGGGTTTCTTTTTGCAGCTTCTTGGCTGCAATGTGGTGTGGAGTGTCAATTATTGTAAAATACCTAGGCCACCTGGGTTTTAGTTGATTAGGTGAGAGATGATTGGCTATTCCACCAATTCAATCAGCTGAGAGATGCTGGGGACTCTTTCTATTATATTTATATATTGACTTATTTTGACAGTTGCACATGGTACATAACTTGGAGCCTTCCATTGGTATCATTGCTGTCGCACTGTTTTGGTTCATATCGCCAATAAGTGATGAAACAGAGTCCCTGGCAGCTAAGAGTGTGTGTAGTATTGGGATTCTATGGCGTGTACTATTTGTGAAATGTCTTTATAGCTGTGGAAGAACTCTGGAAAGGGTTGAACAGCAAAGCACTTTCCTTGTGTGGCCTTCTTGGATTGCTTCATACAGCTTCTTGCTCGAGGAGTGTGGGAGGTGTCAATGATACATATTTTAATATAGTATATACATAATGTAATATATTTTATATAATCATATTCCTTTATGCCCGAAAATAATTGTACCTGTACATGTCAATTTAACTTAGTCCTTGGTACATGGCAAATTAAAATTCTGCATCATAAATTTCAACTTCATCTTTTGCATAACCAGTCCCATAATTTCTTGCCTGTTTCACTCCCTGCAACAATTGGTTGAGGTCATGGACTCTCCAGGCTTACCATTTGATCACATCACAACTGTATATGCTTTTGAAAGTTCCACTCTGTTATTTGGAGACAGGGGTCGAGAGTCGGGTCTGGTCATTTAGACCAGGTCTGTGATAGTGTTAACACAGAAAATGAAATGAAATTTAAAAAATATATAACTTCCTTCATTTTGGAGTAAGTGTGTATATTATCCAAAAGAGAGCTTGGATTTTTAATCCCCACGCGTTACTATGCAAAAACTGGGGATATTGTAACGGGCTCCGTCCGTCCATGCCATCACACCCAAATCTGAAATGGTTGTGCAAAATTTACCAACTGCGTAAGTAATTATCAACACATGGCGAGAAGTTAGTAGAGAGCAGTGCAATTTATGCCCTACCCACACTGGGCTCGTGCAATACAGGCACATTTTAAACAAAAAAAATTTTTAAATGAAAATTTGTATAGGCAATAGAAAATTGGGTGGGGATGTTATGAATACCGTAAACGCATCTTTTTGGATTATGACCCCCCTGTTCATGCCCGCAGAAGGTGGGGACTTTAGAGTCACAGTTGTCAAAAACAGAGACTTTTCACTAGAAAAATTGATATATGGGTAATTCCCCCTGGTGGAGAACACTTGCCAATCTTTTTCAACTCCTGCCTTGAGATGGGAAAGCCATGGGATTTGTGATGGCAACACCATCGGACTTCGCTGCTTGTCTTTGAAAGACCAAGATTCCTGTGAGTACAATCTGTCGTGTTTCAAAAGCAGTACTTGTTTTCTATCAACGTGCTGTACGGTAAACTCCTGTGTCTCCTGTGGATGTTGGGCGCCGACCTTCTTAAAATGAGACGAATCGTGTCCAATTCTCACACAAGCTGTACTTAACGCCCATTTCCTTTTAGTCGTTTAATTTCAGCAAGGCTACTGAAGGGGATCCTGTGGCTCGGTTCTGTCTGCCCAGGGGTAACTTTGTCTTGTTTTGTAATTGTTTGGGGTTGAATAACGCTTGTTATGCTGGAAACACAGACAAAACACATCTCGGGAATGCGCTGTGCTATTGGAAATATGTCCTTGTTATAGCACTGAAATTCATACCAAAATGAATCCCTTCATTCAAATACAGACCCTCATAACCTGAAACGCTGCCATGAACAAAAGATTCTTCATGAAGTGCGATGACTTGAAGAAAAGATATTCTATTTTTTATTAAGAGAACTTGCTGCCTCAAGACTTTGACTCAGTAGACTCCGAACTTTCGGATGTTAAAACTTCAAATGTAGCATGCGGTCGAGAGGATTTACAAAAAGTTCACAATTTACTTTTACTTTAGTTCATACAATCGCTTTTAAGTAGCTTTCATTTTTCAAAACTAGGAGCTTGGAGCGATTTCAATGCATTATGAATATGTTACAATTTTCCACAATCTACTCTCATGGACTAATTAGTATATCATCAAAATAATGATTTCGGCTTGAGGAATTGGATTATCTTCCGACTAAATAAATGTCCAAAATCTGTTGTGAAAATCTGGTAAATTTAAAGAAAATAACGGATCTTTGACTAAGCCTGAATTTACCTATATTACTTTAAACAAGCAAGGTTATGTTCCCATCTCCATACATGTACATTGTACAAGAAATGTGAAATTTCCAAGCATAAACTTATCTTTTTCTCCTGTTGAAAAAATTATTTGAGTGAACAACAATTTAGGAAATGTTGCCAAAAATAAACAGCTTCCATATGAGCTTGTATGGTTTTAATCAATACTGCTTGATATCGCACCCTGTCCCGAGAGGGACTGTTTATCCATGCATCGGCCAGATATGTGTATAATTTCAGAGGTTTCAATGAGATGCTCTACAGGAATAATGCAAATTCTGGTGAAAAACAGGCGTTTTTAAAATAAGGTTATAAAAGTTTGCGTGGAACCACCAGACTGATGTACAAATGTGATGCATGCACTGACAAACAGGCAATGTGGCTGATTATCTGAAATGTTATTTTGCATTTTTGGATTTGCACCCTCCGGCCGACACATTGCTATCTCTCCCTCTCTCACGGAATGCCCAGCAAGTGATCTATATCCGACAGTAAGATTGTCTTCCGGACATGTCAGGACAGAACATTGTCTCTGGGTGTTAATTTCGAGTATGACTGGAGACAAAATGGATTCAGATGTTATTTGTTTTCCATCTCTTCAAATATTATTCTATGCAGATGAATTTTGACGAGACAGTTTGAAATCAATATTCCGCTCCTTGCAGCATCTGCCTTCCCTTCCTCTCCACTCTTTCTGCCTTCCTCTTCCCACCACCCCTCAATCCCCCACACCTACTCACCGTCCCCTCACTCCTCACTCACCCACCCTCTCTCTCCTCTTCCCCACACCAGCCCCTCCTCCCCCACACCCCTCCCCTCTAGTCTTACCATCCAGTGAAGCGAAGGGTGGTATTTACTAAGTTGTAAATAAAGGATTACCCAGGTGCACAGGTGCTGCTCCATGGTCCGCAATCTTTGCTCCATTGGTGCCTAAAACTGTATGGATCGAGATTCAACTCAAACTGGTTATTCCACTCGATAATGTAAACACACCTTTGTCCTCTGGAGCCTCTACACAATAAATAAAGGTGCAGTCAAAAGAATCCTAGTAAATGAACCTTTACCGTCCTAATCGTGGCTGCAGCAAGTTTAACATTGTTCGGGTTGGAGCAACAGAATATGAAAGGTAAGACATAACACCTCCTCCAATGAGGATGGACAGTGGTCCTTTTCACAGTCCATATGTCATAGAAGATCTACTTGCTGGCTTCAGAGTAAGGAGTGCTTGAGACTCTAGAAAGTCCATCTTGACAGTGGTGACAAGTAGTGATTAAAACTGCAGGACCTGTATGATGTATATCAACCCCATGTTTTTTATGCTGATGTTTATCACCACAAGATGTTGTAAAGTTGGAGTATTTGAAGATAGGTTATACAAGGCTGAAGACGACGATGGTTCACGAGCGGTATTTGACGATGTAGATTGTTTCAGAAGTCAAGGAT
>CM068965.1:9472741-9485929 GCA_035128595.1 Eptatretus atami
TCGCATTCTCACTATTATATAGGGGTTTAGGATGAACTTACAATTTCCATATATGTCAGGTCATTGCAGAGACATACATATCGAACGAGAGACACGTCTTTGAACATCACCATCAATTTTCGGTACCTGGTCCACGCGTTTCCACACTATCGCACAACTAGCATACTGCACAATTCCACCTTCCCACACATTCGTTCTCTGCATCTTTCTTCCTACCCCGCTCGCCACCCGCACTGCGTTCACAACCATTCCATCGCGGAGGGTTTCGCGGCGGTGAGCGGCGGCACTCCCTGCACACTCCTCAATTCTCACCCAGCGAGGATCCGCGCGCCGCGTCTCGTCCCTTCTGATTCCCCCAATTCCACACCCTGGTTTGCCCTGCAGTGGATCTGGCCCAACACCGGGCCGCCTCCCCCTGCCCCTCTCAGTCTTCCCACGCATGAAGCGAGAAGGGTGGTATTCTACTAGTTGATAATAAGCCAATTGATTTTCACGTACGCCACAGGTTTGCTCACAGGTTGGCTGACGTCGTGTTTGAGAAAGGGGCGGTCCGCCCGGGGTTAATCTTGTGCACGCATTTCTAGGGGCTAAAAAGCTTATGGACTCGAGATTCTCAACTGGTATGACGCCCCCCACATCGAGTAATTGTGAAACACACCTTGTCTCATGGAGGCGCTGCTCAACATTATCAATAAATCACGAGGCTGGCGTCGAGTCTTCATTATAAGAAGGGCCATTATATTTGGGTAATGAAGCTTTACCGGGGTCCTGACTTGAGTGTGCAGCCAAGGTTTAAGCATTGTCGGGGTTGAGCAACAGAATCTGAAGGGGAAGACATTAACACGCGCCAGAAGCGGGAAGGACGATCCTGGGGTTCAAAACCATGCCATTGAGGAAAGACAGTTATGAGACTCGCGAACAGTGTCCAGCCTACTATTCCAGCGCAGGAGGTCCTGGTGCGGTACGAATGAGGGGAGAATATACTAACTTGCACACTGCTGGCTGCTGTTTCGAGTGAAGGGGAGTTGGTGGTGTTCAGTTATTTCTTGTAAGACACAAGGCCTCTCATCCTTCGCACGTATGACTACCACTGGTCACCGGGCCATTGTTGAATTAAACCTGCGCATGGCGATGGAGCCACGATAAGAAGTGCTCAGCATTCATCGTCTGAGCAAGCGCTCTGAGACGCAGGCCTACAGATCCTGCTTAGGTCTCCGCGGCGCTAGCCTTTGGTCAACTTCCAAAGACTCTCGTCCGTTGTCTATCACATTAACTATAACCCCGCTCATCAGGCGGCGGACAGGTCTGAGTGGGCCACCGGCCCGGAGTCTTCAGCAGCTTCGGGCGCGCAAGCTCGCCCTGCGACCCGGACCGCTTCAATAAAAGGCCTAAATGTTGGCGCCTCAACCATTTATTTTGGTGTGTGTATCTGCCGAGTATTGATTGCTGGTGTGTGTGTGTGTGTGTGGGTGTGGTGGTGTATTTGTGGGGGCCGTCTGTTAAGTAGAAATTGTTAAGTGCTTTGCTCTTTTACGTGCATGACTATATTCGGTGTAATTCTGCTCCTGCTCTGGTGTCTACTTTCCTATTGTAAAATAAATCCTCGTGTTAAAGTGTTCAGCCGGTTTCTGTGGTTTCTTCATTGGTTTAACACGGGTGTGTGTTGGGGAATTGAAAAAGGCCGTTGTTTTGCGGTAGTGGTGTGCATTTGGATACCGACGGACCTCGGGTACCATCGCTCGGGTTACGCACGGTTCGAGCACGGAAACTGACTCGTCCGTTCGATGCTTCTCGTCGAGGTGTGAATACTCGGCTAGATCGCCACGTGCCTCTAGGTATTTGAAGTTTGGCAAATATATACCCTAGTACACGGTGGATTTATTTATTTGACGGATCCACTGGTCCTGTAAGGGACTGCTGTATCCCCTCAGAGTTGTCTCGAGGTGACGATCTAGATCTGGCGTGTTCGGTGGACGCCGACCTGACTTGCTTACCGAGCGGTCGTTTCGGCGCCGAGCTGATTAGCCCGCCACAACAGTAGTTTCGCCTGCCTGCCCCCCCCCCCCCCCATCTCGTGCTATTTCCGCACCTTCGAATTAGACTGAGTTCATGATTCTCGAATGGTTTTCAGAAGAAAAGAAATGCTTGTTGGATTCCCTTTAAGTACAATTAATTACTTGAATAAAATTAAACGATTGTAAAAGAGGTCGTATAAATAAATAAATTCCGGAGTTTCCCACCGTTGACTGGCAGCGTCTTACATCACCCGATCTAGCATGTCACATTAGTTAGTATGTGCCTGTTGTTTGTGTCCTTTCGTAACATCTGTAAGCTACAGTAAGTTTCCTGTTAGAAATGAGTTTCAATTGTTTGACTGCCAGACAGCAGACAGTAGTGAAAAAAAATAATCTACCCTCTCTACGCATGTGTGATCGGGATATAATTCAGAGACAAAAAGTACTGCTAAACGACAGGTTTTGTTTCCCCATTCATGCGCAAAATTAAAACATTCAATTTAAAATGAGTCAATCGTTCCTCGATCGATAAACTGACACCGTAGACCCACGATGGATAACAGAAAAAAACCCCAAGGAAGAAAAAACAACCCGCAAAGTTTTGGTGGGGGCTGCCCCCGGATAACCCCAACATTTGTGCTTCAACGTGCGTGGGTTAATACAAGTCAGCACCATGGTCTACTTTTGATCGGTCAGGTTTGTTTTGGTGGACACTTTTTTTCCATCATTTTACGTGTCCCTTTGTTGTTAGATATCTCAACAAGGTCACAAAGAAAAAATCTCCACCAACCACCTGCCTCCTTCCTACCCATCCCTCCTCCTGTCGTCTTTGTCGTCTCACAAAATAACTCACCCATGATCGATCAAAACAGCACCATATTTCGTGAAGACAGCTGAACTCACGAGCTTAGCATTCTCACATTCCGTATGACGCGTAGAGTACATCACTGCGCGATTGAGGGGTAATGCCTAAAATTTTTTAATTACATCCCCCTCCAACCGGCCCCACAACTCTGACACTAACGTACATAAAATATAGATTGAGTCCCGAAAAAATAACTCAACCTCCCCCTCCAAATTATCACGACGATATCCCTCTTTTTTTTTTACCAAATCCACAAGATGTATTCATCATGCTGTTTCTGGTTTATGGGCTACTCCACGGGTTTTTTCAATACAGACCGAGTTCGCACCTTTCGGTGGGCCAGCTACTTATCACTCCGATGGGCAGACAGGACGAGACCAAACGGTCAGGAGACCCCTATGGCCACCTGGCAGAGACGGATCCTTCCGAGAGGAGGAGAGAGAGAGTCGTCACTACTCCTGGCGAATCCCTGCATTTGCACTTACATGAAAATCAGGCCGTATAACTTTCGCAAGATGAAGCAGACGCGAAAGAATGTGTGCGGGCCGTGAGCTATTCGGTCTTGCGGGCACGATTTCTGGTAGAAGGACATTAATCGATAACTGAGACGCGTTGATTATCAGATAGACAAGACCACTATCATTATATTTGCTCTGTAAACTGAAGATCGAGTAGTAATTATCGGAGATTAAAGGCTGATGACTGAGCTGAGTAAGATTTAGATGATTCACCAGTTGAGTAAATAAAAAATCGAGAAAATCAATAATACTGCGGATAGCAACCACGTGCGACAACTGTGCAGAAACGATGGGGGGGGGGGGTAATGGTGGGTGTAGGTAGAGAACGACGGATTGGGAGAAGAATACAGATAGATAAGAGTAGATGAAAGGAGAAGTGGAGAAGAGAGAGAGAGGTAGGAGAAGGTACATAAAGACCAGTCGGGGGGGGGGGGGAGGGGCGTGTCGCCGGGTTTTTACCCGAGGCGAGCAGCCGGTATCCACCACGCAGAGCGCACGGGTAAGGCGGATCGTAGAGGCAAGCAAAAAAAAAAAAACAAAAAAACCAAAAAAAAAACGCCCTCGTAGGAGGGACCGCGAGCACACGACCCGCTCAACGTGCCATCGCCACGTACTCTGCCCTGGGATGATCCTCCCGCCACGTGGCACCGAACGTGTCCGTGCCATCCCGCGCTTGTCCGCCGACTTCATGTTCCTCTCACCGTGCCCGGTACACCGGTTAATGTTTGTCTATACTAATCTCTGTCCTGTCCAGCAGCTGTCATTGCTCGTCGAGTCCACCCCACACCACTTGGTCTAGGTTGCTCTTTTGTTCTCCCCCATAGATCTTATCTGAACATACAATTTATGACATGATAGTGCAGCGTCTTGAAATAGCGTCTTGACACTATCTCTACCTTGGCATACCATTGGCTTTTTTTTTATTAATTTTTCTGAAATTAGAGCAGCATGTTTAATAAAATCTATCAACTGTTTGCTCCGACTCCTGTAGCAGCTTGAAGGACGTGACTCGGATTTAACATGCACAAGCATTTGTGTGACCCTATTGCACTATAAAACAGCATCCGTCCCACGCATGGCCTCTCTCCAACGCTCGGCACCTGGGTCCCTCTCTCGATCCGTGCTCACCCTAGGGTCGTACTATACTCTCGATACACGCAGCTGGGTCCCTCCATACTCTACTATAGTCTGTCCACCCCATTTGGGGTCTCTCTCTCTCGTCACCTGGTCTCTTATTCGTCTCGTCTTCTCATCCTCTCTCCCTCCTTCTCCTCTCTCTCTCTCTCTCGTCTCTCTCTCTCTCTCTCCATTTGTGAGTTTTGAAACGACTAATGAGGATAACGTTTTAATTGTACGCTGACGTTTTATCATGAGGTCACTCCACGTCTACTTCCATCGCACCTATCAGAAATCGAGTAACTAGCACTTATTGCATTAATAGATATGTAAAACGGGATACTTACTCGCGTTGGGGAGTTTAATGCGTCATCGCGCCCGCGCTTACTCTACCCAATACCGAAAACTCTTACACTTCCTCCAAGCTATGGTTGTGCGTCAATGCGAATCTTTCCTTAATTGCTGCTATAATAATGCCTTTCTTCAATCCCCCACAATCCAAAATGACTCGGTATTTACATTTGAATTCGAGTGAGAACTTTCGCACGCCCTCACCCATCCACTCGCGTCATCCACTGCTGCTGCCACCGCACACACATGGCTCCGGCTTTCGCGTGATGTGAATCCAACAAGTAAGCAAAAAACACATCACACAGTTCCAACTTGCACGCAGTAATTGAAATTGCCGACTATGACTGAAGATGTGCCCCGGGATAGGTGAATAATAGAACCAGAAATTGATCAACCTTCAGTTCAAGTGACGAAAGAGCAGCAATAACGACAGCGGTTCATGAGGAATGGAAGATTTGTGCGGCACCGGTGTGGACATTAAGCCTCATGAGAGCACCTCGTACGTAAGTGGGATGACAGGTGGCGTGAGCCAGCAGATGGATCGATGAATGTGATGCAAGTGCCTAAGACTCGAGAGTACTGGAACCTATTGCCTGATCAATTGCAAAACTAGTTCTTTACAGCACTAGTCGGTCTTTGTTCGTGCGGTGACACGCTTGTTTGAGAAAACCAATTTCCTTCTCGCTATCTCCTACCCGGGCTCTGGACAAGCCGCAGAACAATTGATGGAAGAAAGGAATTTGAACAAACTGGAAAAACATTTACTCAATCAACTTCTGCAGATGTCCACGTTATTCAGCGGTTGTGAGATGACTCTTCCCAAGGGGTTCATAATGTACTGGCGTAATACCGAGCACCCATTTTCTGCAATTGTCTGGCATATGGCAGACTAAGTTTTGAAGCACCCGTCCACTTGTCTGCCGCTTGTAGTCGGTCCAGCGATTGGAAAGACCTCCAGTTGGCTGGTGACGCGGTTGGGGAAGAGGGCGAGAATGCATCACACTAGGTGTGATGTAAAAATCATATAAATGCCCGCATATTATTGATATTGAGAGCCGACAGTTCTAGAGTAACATATGCTCACGTCGCTTGGAGATGCTGGACTATCAGATCGTTGATAAAAATGCAACTTATTCAATTGAGACCTTCCGCATAACACGTGTCCGTAACTGTAGCCATGGGTTTAATATGAAGATGCCTCAGGAGTAGCAACTTAGAATGGTGGTCACCTACATCCCTAAACCAGTACTTAAATAAAGATAAAAGACCATCGCTGGGCAAATACATTTATTGCTAGGCCGAGACTATACAAGCATTTGGGTGAGCAAAGGGACACAACTACAAATGGTCCAGGTCACAGGAAAAAGCACTTCTTATGCAATTCAGATATGAGTTTCACCCGTCGTAAGTTACACACAAGTAGCAAACAATAAATCATAATGAACTTCATCTTATCAGACTTATAATTTGTAGCCAAAATGGTGGACATTTTCTATTTCTAGCCCCCCTCGCCACCGTCCGCTCCCCCCGCCAACCCGGCACTCCTCCCTACCCATATATTACCCTTAGTGCCGACAGAAAGCACAGCGTCTCGTGTAGTCAACTTTCTGGGCTGTCTACTTGGGTTCGACTTCCGATCCTGAGCACTATAGACTGTCTCCGAGTGCTTCGTCGGCAGGCTGCTTTGCATCTGTGTAACTCGCCTCATCTATCGTCGGCGTAAGCTGGGTCCTGTCTTCAGCAATTTGCTGATGATATTAAAGATCCATTGTTGTCTTTCGTAAGAAGAGACCATTGCTACTGGCAGTCCTGGCCAAATTTCACATATCTGCCCTCACCTGCCATGGGGCTCATGCCAGTTCACATCTGATGATGGCCCCGCGAGGCGACTGTAAGTGGGCTCAAAGGTCTGGAAACCATACGGGCCGTATGTACACCAACGACAGTTTGCTATCTCTTCAATAGGTTCAACTATCCTGTGCCAGCAATACACACACACCTTGTCTCCTTTCACATCACGCAAACGCACGCACACGACGCACGCACACCTTCCATCCATTAAATTTTTCCCAACATCCTTACGTCTCTTTCTGTTCTCACCCCATTCCCTTACCATTCTATCGTATCGGCTGTAAATCGATATTACGAAATATTTGTTCACTTTCCCCCTTTCCTGCACTGAATCCATAATCAGGCAACAGACAAGGTAAAAAACAACAAGACCACAGATGAGTATGAAGGTGACAGAGAGGAGTGAATGCCCCCCACCTTAAATAAATGGAAGGAGCCAGTATTATTGAAATGTAAATAATATTGCGAGGCGTCAAAGAAAACCGGAGATGACGAAATAGGTTCACTCATGTGGAATTGGGGCAGCGGGCGAAGGGGTAGGGAGGTCAAACATACATGGTGCCATTAATAATACGACGCCACAAGAACACTACTCAAAAGCAACATTTGTTCGAAATAAACGAAATTCTTCAATCTCAAAAGCCCAAAACGAGGTTCATCAATCACGAATGAGTTTGACACTGGAATGAAAGTAACATTTAAAAAAGCTCAAACGAAAGGTCAGCATTGCAAATGTTCCAATGTTAAACGACACACTGTTGAAATACCACAATAGCCGGAAGGATCAGTTGTCAGCCGTAATTTCAAATCATGCCAAAACTGCAAAGCGTGGAGAATCAGCATGGCTAATACATTGGTCTGTGGCATCGTAATTTGTGCATATGGAATTCCACGGTATTTCGAGCCAATGCATATGTGGGCCGCATCACACTTAGTGGATTTAGGACCCGGGCGTGATGCCTGCGCTTTTGTAAAGACATCTGTCAGAAAACATATTGGCACAAGGTGTGTGAAGGTACAACCTCTATTTCATCAATGGCAAACAGGTGGCCTCGCTTTACATTGCTGTTCCAGCCTCTAATATTAGACTCACAAAATATCTGTGATGGTATTCAGAGGTACGATATTATGGAAGAGGAAAAATATAACGTGTAAAACAAATACTTTGAAACACTGGACAAAATCGTATCAAATTTTCCATTACCGATTGCTGTCCGTACGGTTTTTAAGAATGGAAGTCGGAGATACCGATGCTGTGGTGTGGATCTTGAACTGAGTTTAACATGCGCCTGCTGCTTTATGACGAAGTGACGAGAGAAGATCGATAGCACTAGAAAAGGTTACATTTACCGCTGTGAAAAAAAAAATATCTAGAAAATGGGAATCGCATCCTCAAAAAGAGAGTCTTCAATAGAAAGGTTTCCTTTTTATCTCAAGGAAAAGATAAATAATGTGGACAGATCACTTGGAGAAAATGGACTCGAAGATTAATGGAGATGAAAGAATTACTTGCGAGAATATACTTCATTTTGGGCTTGCGAATTGTGACATACTGTATCGATAATAAGACATTGACAGAATAACCCTTTGAAGCCAATTTGAAAAATTCTAAAAGATCCAGAAAACCATATTCTTCTCGAGATGCTCGATTAACAATAAAATATTTTGTCAATCTCTTCGATAATAAATCGCCATGATTCAACTGTGTGTGCTTTATAAAGACTCAAAGGAGCAACTGCCATCATTGAGGATCAGCGAGGAACATGCATTTTACCGCTTATTGTTCCTTTCAGATCAATTTGCAGTAGTTCGCTGGTGTTGGTGCTATTCTCGATGCATCATACTCTGTGCACGAGCATCGGGTGCTGCCGAGACTGTTCTTGCAAAGATTAACTGGGGTTTGCCATTGCCGGCCCAGAAGTAATTAGGGCAGAATAGAATTGGTCATGGTGCTGGCGATAGCTCACTAATTCTTCACGAAGACAATCCAGCCACTAATGCCGCAATAGTGAAGACGCCCATTAATGGTCCATCTGAGGGACGGCACACACATTGATGAATTCACCGATGCAATGTGAAGCACCAGTGAAGACAGTTATTATCTGTCGGGACTTCAAAGCAGACAGTAGATTGGGAGTGTGCATCCCTCTCAGCCATCCCTACCAACCACTGCTGGCGGAGAGCATGTCTAAAATTCCATTGTCTCTCAAATTAATCAATGTCCGTTCATTTTATTATATAAAACATAACAAAAACAAAACAAAATTATTTCCTAATTAATTGAATACGCTGACGAAGCGACCGCCACTTTCTTGAAGGCAGACCACAGAGCAGCCCATGTCCCATCAGCCCAAATCGATTGCCCATGATGCTACAAACGCGGCACAAGCTGCCAATCCAAGCTCAAGACGCGCAATGGCATTCACGTCAATCATGTTCCTGCATAGAAGAAGCAGCTCCCCCACCTTCTTCGCGAGTCTCGAAGAGACACAAAAGAATGCCTGTCCTGGCCCATGCTGGTCTGCAATCCAACTGACAATCCACATTTTATCTGCATTGTTACATACCATAACGCCTTACATTCTCCGATCCACTAATTATCCAAGCATGGTGTACCCTGACAATGCAGAACAGCAACTTACCCTATCAACATACACTATACATGTGTAGAATGTTTAAACTATCGATTCCCATGAGGTTAAGGCCTTGTATAGCTGGTCAGATCCGGTGTTTCGAAGCTCACCACAAAGAGTAAGTGCTGCCGGTGTCTCCGCTCTGAACGACCGTGGAACGCAGAAAATCCTTGGGAGAGTCCACCAATGGGCACAGATAACTCTGCGCACTTTGCGCCAGGCTGGATTGCAACCATGAACGTGTATGTTGTGCGGCCAATCTGAGTGGGGTTACACTTATTTGCGTGATTACTATACCTGTGAACCGGAGCCGGTAATTAGGGTCATGTGCCCTCCTAGCGACACACTCGGATTATGCCGAGCGTTTACCTGGTAGTGGAGTGTGCGCTGCTGACAATTAGCAATGATTGGGGTGGAACGTCTCACCAGTCAGCCGTTACTATGGTCATGCGGCATCCGGGACACAAATTCCAGGCAAAAGACAACTGAGTAGGATTGAGAAGAGATATCAAAAACAATTATCTATTAACAAACGACACAAGCAAAGCACAATCATTTAAAAGCAAATATTTATAAGCAGAGAATCGCAAAAAGGCACATAAGAGCAGATTAAACACAACACATGTTCTTCTTCAATCTACTATAAACAAAAGACTAATGCTTCAATTCACTCAGGGTGAACAAAGAATAAAAACAAGAAGGATTAAGCTATATCAAATAAAAACGAACCGTATGGAGAATAAGAAAAGCAGTCTTTCCTTCTCTCCTCACCCATATCAGCACAAATAATCAAGAGAATGTGGAGAAAGTGATGGCGGAAAATTGGCAGTGAGGCGAGTGACATGTGGGACAACGCACCGTGTCCTGAGATGCCCTGAGGCAGTATAGACGATCCTTCCGGCGCACAGATATGCAGCTAGAGTGACTCGCCCTCTCTCCGTCTCAGCTTCTTCCTTCTCAGGCCCTGTCAATGAGGTACCGTACCTGCTCGTCCTCCGGCTGACAGAATCTGAGAGGGTAGGATGATGCTTGTGGAAGGATGTGCTTTTCACAGAAGCTCGACACCAACTTCGGAAACCTTTCTTTCTTACCGTCAACACATTTTTTCCCTCCCTCACGGAGCCTTCTCCGTTTCTGCGTCTCTCTTTTCCTTCTCTGCGTGGAGCTTTTAAAACCTTCCTTTTTGTGGAGCTCTTTTCTTTTTCGCACTCGATTGCCTGAGCCATCCCGTCTGCTCCTACTTTGCTTCCTTCTTTACATCACTTTTTTGCCCTTCTCTCATGTCCTCTCTTCTCTCTCTCTCTCTCTCTCCTCTCTCTCTCTCTCTCTTCTCTTCTCTCTGTCTCTAACATCTCTCATTGGTCCCGCAGCGAGTGGGGGCAGGTCCAGACGTGCTTGTGGAAGAATGCCACGTAATTCTGAGAGAGCTTTCAACACAGCCCCTACCCCTCCCTCACTGTCCAAGGGCCGAGTGAACAGAGAACCGAGCACACCCGTTTCCTGCACACACAAAATGTTCGATCTGTGTAACGTTCTGCACTTTCCATGCGTGAAAGAAGCGCCCACAGCCTCACAGCACATGAACACCACACATATCACCGTGTGCCATGAACAGTCATGTAAGAATGGAGCAAAAACGAAAGATTCGCTGACCGAGGGATGATCGGAACGGCCACGGGTGAAGGTAAGACTATGGGGAAAGAGGCATTGTCGAAAGGAGCAAGGAGGGGAGGTAATTGGGGATTGAGGCAGGACGGGGGGGAGGGGGAGCACCGATGGCAGAAGGAGAATGATGAAAGTAACAGGAACTGAACAGAACGATGGACAAAAAGGACCAAGAATCTATCGAAACAAAGACTAAGTCGAAATAACTGATTCCTCAGTCACTATGTGTCCATGATAATGCCCTCCATTATTCAACCCCGGGTTCAAATTACCAAACCAAAACAACGTAACGTCCAAGAGGTAGCGCTGATTCCCTGTAAGTAATGGCCCTTATGATTATTACTTACTTAGCAGAGTACCCCACCACTATCCGGGCGATCTTATTCCCCAAGCCATGCAACATGTTCTTAAGCCTGAATGCAATACTCTTATTGGTTCGCTGTATAGGCATTGATACGTAGGATAGGCCAAAAAAACAAAAAATACCCCGGGTTATGTGCATGAAGCAAAAAATATCTGGAAAACGATGGGGAACAGGAACGACCTGTAAATGCCTGGATACTCTTGTAACCATTCCCATCACCTGGGGGTGGGTGACACTACATCAAACATATGCATTAGAGAATGTGCATCCTGCCACTCCTCACCAACCCAACCACCGCTCGCCCACCAGACCATAGGAGAAAAGATAGAACGCACTCCTACTACTTAATTGGGGTCATGCTGTCCTATGTAGCTTAAGTTTGGATGTAATGTGGCTCAGAAACTGTAGGAGGAGTAGTGTGACAAACAAAACGACACATACACAAACAAACACCATTCCAAACGAATTATAGTCAGGAATAACGTTCAAGGTGCTAGGTGTGGTAACTCCAGCCCTACACACCCTTGGATGCCAACCAATAGATTTCTAGAGCAAATGTGATATATGCATATTGAAATGTGATAGAAACCTTACAGATTTGTTTCCTGCCAGTTTTGTTAAAACTTTACAGAACACGATAACTAGTCTCTTCCACTTTACACGCGTAATTAACCATTCTGTCACACCGCAACTTCTGAGGAACAACAGCTCTCACTTGAAGCCAGTGATGTATTGTTCACAACACCTTGTTATATGGCGCTTCGATTTTCATCCACTCCGCGTCTCCTCTCCCGAACCTTTTTCCCGCCTTCTAAACAAAAAAGTGAGGCAGCCAAGCCTTGACAAGATGGACAGGTAGAGGTGTAAGAGTAAAGCCATCCGACATTGGAGGAATGCTGAAGGATGAAGTCCTCCCAGGAGGGTAGAAGCACGGGAACACGGTTCGAACACGGGTGGGCATTCAACCAGGATTATTTGAAACAAGTTGGAGGGGCGGTTTGATTTTTTTGTATTTTATATATTTTAGGAGAAAAAAAATAAGTTTTGAGTTCCATTTCTTAATGAGAGGCGCTCATAATTCTGAGAGAGAGAGAAACAAAAAATACTATCAAGTCCTTCCTCGCCAGAATCCTATTTGCAAACATGATGAAGCACTTGCAATTGAAGTATATTTGAATGAGTGAATGACTGTTCATCTCGAGTAACTTATCGTCTTTGAGTCCAACGATGTCTGTCTAATAAGAACCCTGAGTATCTTTGTAAACTGATACTCATTAGATGTAAGCAATGCAGCGAATAAAGAAATATCTGTATTCCAAAGAGACCTCATCACAAAAAGAGGCCAACGGTCTTTATTACTGTTATGTAATTCTATCCAACTTGCAAGCATCATCACATAGGTTTTCATCGTGAAGGGAGATCTGATATGACTGCATGTTTGTTTGTCGCGGACTGCAATATTGGAACATTACAATCGCCCTTACTACAAAATTTAGCGGAGACCAATGTGAAACACACCTTTGTCTCATGGAGCCTCTAACAATAAATAAGGTGCAGTCAAAGAATCCTATAAATGAACCTTTACCGTCCTACGTGAGCTGCAGCCAAGTTTAACATTGTTCGGGTTGAGCAACAGAATATGAAGGTAAGACATAACACCTCCTCCAATGAGGATGGACAGTGGTGCTTTTTCACAGGTCCATTGGTCATGAAGATCTACTTGCTGGCTCAGGAGTGAAGGAGTGCTTGAGACTTAGAAAGTCTCATCTTTGACATGTGACAATGTAGTGATTAAACTGCATGGATGGAC
>CM068965.1:9510871-9530575 GCA_035128595.1 Eptatretus atami
GACGCCTCGGATGCGCGGGATGCAGTCAGCCGCAGACCCAGACAGAAGAGCGCTCGAGCAGACGGGACGCGATCATCCATCTTTTCCCGTCGTTTTTGGGGCGGGGTCCGCTCCCCCGTCGCCTGCTCCCATTGGGTGGACGGCGTGTCGCGGCTCTGTGTGAGCTACGCGATTGGAGGCAGAAGGATCGAGCTCGCTGACTTCCCCTCGACATGGTGAAGAAGGCTGCACGATTCTCGTGTTCATGCTGGGGCGAATTTGTTCACCCGCTGGAGCAAAACGCCGGCCATTGACTGTTCGGCTGAGTCATGAAGCATGCACGTTTTTGAGGAGGGAGAGAAGCGTGCCTTGTGGCCTTATCACGGGCCTCAGAAATCGTCTCATCGTATGATCAAGGAGGAAGGTGGGCGATCGTGGTGAACGAACCTGGTGCAAGAGTGGAACGGTCGGCGTATTCGCTCGTGAAAAGAAGCTGCATGGCGGGTTATGAGCCCTGGCTTTGAATACTCCACACGGATACCTCACGTACGTTTCCCACCCAGAGAGCAGCTTGGCGCCATTTTCAGGTGCGGTTTCCCATGCAGTAACTACGCAGTTTCAATGATGCCGGGTGCAAAAAAGGATCATCTCTGGATGAAGCTAAGTGGCAGAATAAAGGAAGATTTTTCTTTTGTTTTATCTTTCCCCTTGTCCATTTTTGTAACTCTGTGTGGAGGCGCCTCCACTTTAGGCTGTAAAAATTACCTTACGTTTAATTCCCTCATGCTTTGATTTATTTTCATTATTATGCTTTCTTTTATTCCTCTGATGAATACTTGATTTATGTTCATTAAACCTCTATTTACTAGATTGCTTGTGTCTGTCCATTCATTGTGGTTTGAGTATAAACCCAAGTCCTCCATCCTGGTGAACGCCTCTGGTGCATGCCTTGCCGCCCTCCATACTGTGCGCGCTAAATCTCCAAGATCACGTATTCGCCTCCAAGGTTGAACCGTTTGGCAATCCATCTTGGTCGGTCTTAACCGGCATGGACACGACAGTATGATTGGTTATTCGGTCATGAATATTAATGATGTGGGTCACGTATTATATTGTGTGAGATAGTTGGTCATGTGACATGTATGACGCTTTCGATTGGAATGCTTGTGCCAAGTTTGAACAAAATCGGACAAGGCATGTTCAATAATGGTTGGGGCCATGTCAAAGTAACAAAATGGCCACCAGTCGGCCATGTTGGATCTGATCTCAAACAAAAATGACGTGCAATGTAAACCATAATTCGTTACCTGTGTGCCAAGGTTGAACAAGATCGGTAAACGTATGTCCGATAAATTGTTGAGGACGTGTTCAATCCCAGGTGATTTTACAACTAAAATGGCCGCCAGTTGACCTGTCAGCCATCTTTGATCAGATCGCCAAATAAAGTGAGTTGCATGTGTGTGCCATCATGTGCTGTGTTTGTGCTAAGTTTGAACAATATCGGTAAGTACATGTCCGAGAAATGGTTGAGGACATGTTCGATACCGTTGTTTTTTTTACAACTAAAATGGCCAACAGTCTACCACATTGCCATCCTTGAACAGATTGCAAAATAAAGTGAGGTGCACATGTATGCCTTCATGTACTGTGCTTGTGCCAAGTTTGAACATAATCGGACCATGCACGTCGGATAAATAGTTGGGGAAACTTTTAAGTAACAAAATGGCTGCCAGTTGGCCATTGTGGATCTTATCGAGAAAAAAATGACGTGCATATGTAAGCCATCATTCCTTTTCTGTGTGCCCATTTTGAACAAGATTGGTAAATGCATGTCCGAGAGATGGTTGAGGATGTGTTTAACATCGGGTTTTTCAACTAAAATGGCCACCAGTCGGCCATGTTTGATCGAATCGCAAAACACAATGACGTCCAAATGTATACCCTCATGCATTGTCATTGCACCAAGTTTGAACAAAATTGGTCCATCCATATCCGAAATATGGCTGCAGACAGATGTACAGCCGGATGGACGAACGAGACCCAATCCGTAAGCCCCCATTTGGATAATAAGAATAAGTCCAATGGAAGCTCATAACATTAAACCAATGGCAGGACCAGTTCATTTACAGTAGAAGAGAGGCTGGTAGCAGTGGTGTCGGAAATACAACCACGAGAGGAGAACACAACACAGACAATGAACAGGGCAAGAAGACTTCAAGGAGCATTGTGGAAAGCCAGCACGGTGAAATCATAATCTTCATCTTTGGGGAAAAAGGCATTTAGACTGGAAGTGTACACAACAGCAAGCACAGCAAACAACCAAAAAGTGTGATTTGGGAATTCAAAACATTTAAACATCCATTCTCAGATCTTTGAAAAAAACAATCATATGCACTCGATATCTAAGGAGTATTATAATTGTTGTAATACTGTAATATTGTTACGAATCTGGCAGCCATGAGCACTCAACATTCAGGTCCCCGTGCTCAGTTATTTCGTTAAGTAAATGTGGATAGATAGCTCCCTTTCCCTATGTCTAATGGTATTAAGTGTACATGTGCTGCGAAGTTATTTATAGATAGGATTTTACCCCAACCACAACAACCCTCTGCTCGCGGCATTGTCCACGCTCTTCGCGCGCTCGCCGGATGCGGCGTGTGCGTGGGCAGAATCCATGCCCCCAGGCAGTGTGGATTTCGCACCAAATATGGGCACGAAGCGTTTCACTCTGGCTTGGCCCCAAATACGGGAACGAAGCGCTTCATTCTGCTTCGCGCCAAATATGGGTATGCATCATTTTCCCCCAATGGGCGACGCACGGACCAGAGCAGGGGCGGTCCTTTTCAAGAAGGCGGAGCCGCGACACGCCGTCCACCAATGGGAGCAGGCGACGGGGGAGCGGACCCCGCCCAAAAACGACGGGAAAAGAGGATGATGTCGCGTCCGTCTGCTCGAGCGCTCTTCTGTCTGGGTCTGCGGCTGACTGCATCCCGCGCATCCGAGGCGTCTCGCCTAGCGCATCACAACAAGGGTCGACCATCTCATCGTGGGAGATCACCTCGTCTCGCCTCCTCTGGGTTCGGTGCCCTGGTCCGTTCTTTGGCGCCTGGTGCTCCGGGAAGGTGCGGTCGTCCAGCCGCACGAACGTGGCCAGGTAGCCAGCCCGTTCTCTTCCCTCAGCTCGTCTTCCCTCCCGAGCTGAAGGGGCAATAAAGACCTCGAGGTCCATCTCTTTCTGGGGTATTTGTCTGTGCGTGTGTGTGTCCGTGGGCCCTGTCTCTAAGTAGAATTGTTTAAGGAATTGCTTGTACATTTGATTATCTACTTTATTCGGATAACTCTGCCTTATGTGCTCCCCTCGTCCCCGATTATGTAAATAAATTCCCCTCTTGTTGGATGTCCCAGCTCGTTCCCTGTCATTATTTATTGGCTTAGCACGGCGCGTATTGAGAAATAGCGAGGCAGTAAATTGTTCATTTGGACCGATGGGCCTTGGTAACCATCCGCTCGGTGCACACGGTTCGGGCATGGTAATGCTCATTCCGCTCGAGGTCTGTCGAGGGTGTGAATTCCCAGTAGCTTTGCGCGTGGGTAATTAGGTATATTGAAGTTTGGCAATTAACCCTACCCACGCGGTCGAATTATTGGCGATTCATGGTCCTGTATGGATTCACGGTCCTGTGGTCTTGTTGCCCCTTTCCTGCTTGTGGGAAAATGCATTCTCAAGTCATGTCATGATAGATGTGACTGAGATACTCTATTCTCTGAAAGCACCAAAGCCCAGTGGGAGAAATGGAGATATGCATTCTGTACTTGTCTCACTTGAGATTCTCGATGCTGCAAGCCAAAGAACTTTGATAATGTACAATCAGCAGAACTGCACCACTTCTCTGATGCCAGCCTGAACTGCTATAGTCAATGCAGTTATCTCTGACTGACTGATGCCAAAGGGAGTGAACTCGACACTGGTTAGGGGGAAATCATGATTGACTCCATAGAAACTTGTCACAGTACCTACAGTCGACTGGAGCTCACCATAGCTGTCACACCTGTGATTGTGAGCAGCTTTCTAATGATGGAATTGCAATACAGTGGCATACCCAGTTTTCCTTTACTCGTACTGTGGTACCAGTAAAGAAAAACTGAAAAAGTGGGCAAAAAACAACAAAAACGAGAGCCTCATTCGAGATGATGATGATGTCATGATGCTGGGTGATTCACTGCCAAGATGCCAATGGCCACTGGCTGTGAAATCGAGGCTCACCCTGTACTCAATGGACATAACCGAAAGATCAAGCTCCAACTTGGAAAATCTGTCTTCGAGAGACACATCCACAATATTGTGTTGTTGTTGGACCAAGGATCCACGACGAGGATCAACCACTGATGGACTTCCTGTTGAACAATGTGGACTCATGTTGGGTTTTCTTGGTTTATGATTTCAGCGTTTCTCTGTTTGCTTGTTTTCAGACGATGATAATAATCAATCTTTGATTACCCTAGTTGTGGTATATTTAATTTGCTCTATCATGTTAATATGTAGATTTGGGTTTATTGATTAAGGATAATTTGAGATGTCATATTAGGGAAGAAATGCAACAGTTATTTGTGCAAGGTATGACTTCGTGTGCCACTTGGGGGCGTTGTAATCACATTCTTCCAATTCTGTTCTTTCTTCATGCCCAATCCACCCGACCCAAGGATGGAGGTAAGCTGAATCTCAATGTATTGTTGAACCTCTTGAAGTAACTTGAGACAAATTATTGTATTTGTGCAGACAAAACGTATCATGATAGGTTTGGTGTAAAAGCATTACAGTGTAATGATGCTTCAATGCATGCAGTTACTTATAGTGTAATGATTACACTGGAAGTGACAGCATTGAACGGCTATATTTTACCTCCTCCACCGAAGGTGGAAGGAGGTCATGTTTTCACCTCTGTCTTTTTGTCTGTTTGTGTGCAGGATTCTCAAAAAGTTGTGGACGGAATTGGACGAAACTTGGTGGGCATGCTGGGCATGTGACAACGAAGAATTGATTCAATTTTGCTGAAGATCCGAATCCAGATCCGATATTTCTTTAAGTGATTCTTCACCATTGAGAGAGGATAAACTGATACATATATATTTGTATATAAGTATATATATATTTATATGTATATTTATATGTATATATATATATGCATATAGAGATGTACAGTATATATAAAAATATATTGTTAGGCTGTGGAAATTCGCAATACACCATAAAGGTTCCTTAGATCAGTAATGACGCTAAGTTTATGTGCAGATAAGTCCCCACCGTTGTTTAAAGGGAATTCTTCGTGTTCACCGGGCTGCGACCCTTTGAGATAGCCGTTTTTCTTTATCTATCGTTATTTGAGCCACCATTGCAACAAACCTCCACGCAAACAACAACCGCCACCAACTACGCCACAACGCCCACCACGCTCACACCACCCCCACAACAATCACCACCATCTTCGCCACTACGCCCGCTTACGAACGCCATCCTCCGCGGACCACGGTAGGAGGTTTCCGCACCACGGAAACCGTCCGAGAAGGATTGGCAGAACAAAAGCACTTGTGAAGCCTGTGGGGTTTTTCCCGCCATTTCCCGCGCTTGGTGTGAAGGAAAGGGGAGGGCAGCTCGCCGCCGATTGGTGGATGAACGGCGTGACGCGGCGGGAGTGAGAACGCCCCTTTTCGGGAACCTTCTCGAAGGAAGGTGGAGCCGAAAACTGGAGCAGCGAAGGGGGAGCCCCGCGCTATATAAGGTGGACCGCGCGCGGGGCTCGCTCTCTCTCTGTCGGGTCGTGTTGCATTCTACTCGCTCTCTTGGTGGACGTCATCCTCTCGCTTCATCTTCGAGCTCTCTCTTGGTGGTCGAGGTCGGGCTCTCTCGTCTTGGCGTTGGGCGACCTGTCGGTGAAGGCGCGGGCCTGTGGCGAGTCCGGCGACGCATCGGAGACGCAACCCTGCCGGCTGTGTGGTGCGAATCTGCACGTCTGGCGAGGGACGCCGGAGAGAACTCACCGACCACGTCATCGCAAAGGCCCGAGAGCAGGCCGGCTACGCTAGCTGCCGTGGGAACAAGGCGTCGCGACCTCCCCGTCACACCTCGAGGGGGCAGGTAACCAGCACGGTCTCGCGGGCCTTTTCGGTCATCCACGGCCCACGACCTAAAGGTTTACGAACCCCGTCTACCTCCCTGCCTATGGGGAGGGTTTTCCTGTTTTTGTACGCATGCTGTGGCGCGTGTCCTGTTAAGTGCATTACATTCTCATTGTAGTCGGTTGTATTGTTTTTTATTTGCCTTGCCTGTAAATACGTGCATGATTCCTTGCTTGTGTTGTGTGTGCAATATGTGCTTTATAATAATGTCCTTGTGTGAAATGTATCCCGTTCGTCGTCTTTTTCCCTTTTGAAAGTGCCATCTTGAATCGCGGAATAAATTAGTAGAGGGTTTCAAACACCCGGTAAAGAAGAATCGGAACCGTCGAGGTCGGCGATAACACTGCTTGGTTATCCCTGTAGCACGGAACGAACCGCTTAAGCGGTTCGTGTCCTAAGCCGACCTCCGGCGTGGTGCAATCCTCGGTAGGTTACCCGCGCGGGTATTTAGGTATATCGACATTCGGCGATTCACCCTATTTCGCGCGGGTGGAATGCGGACTGGGTTGTGGTGAGGTTAAACCCCACCCGTGACTGGCTCCTGGCGGTAGTTCCAGGAGGGTCACGACTGAATTGTCCGTCCGGTGGGCGACGCGGCTGCCATTAGAGGTACGCGGCCGATCGCACGCCAGGCGGGCCAGAATTCGTAACAATATGTATAAATATATACAAGGTGTCCCAAAGTCTCCATACAAAGGGGAAAATAACACTTTCAGCAAATGTCTCCGGAAATTCTCATTTATTGCTTATATCTTTTTTTTTTCAGATTCCCTTCAAGAATGCCTTTGTCAAAAGAAGAACGTATTGAAATCATTCTCATGGCTGGTTCGGAAGCTGTGCAAGGTTGCAATCGACTTCAACAGGAAACTTGGTAAGCACATCACGCACGACGCACACGAAAGATTCAGAACATGATCATTTAAAGGAACACCTTCGAAGTGGAATTACTTGCACAACACAGATGTGTTAACACGAGTCACCATGAGTGGGAGAGACGACTTCGTTTGTGTTTACAAAGAAATGGCAATTATGTAGAGAACGTTTTGTAAATAAAGTTACATTTTGCGAACTAAAAGTGTTAATTTACCCTATGTATGGAAACTTTTGGACAACCTGTGTGTGTATGTATATATATATTATATACCGGGCATAGTGGCGTGCGCCTGTAATCGGCTACTCAGAGGCGTTGGAGGATCACTTGAGGACGGGGACTCTGACTGGGCCGTGCTATGAGAGGGTGTAGGGCAGCCTGGAATCATGGCGAAACCCAATCCTTATCCCTGTGTCGTAAGAGGCGACCAGGGTTGCGTCAGGAAGGGCATCCGGCGTAAAACCTATGCCAAATCAGTATGCAGATCATAACGGATGATCGCTGTGGCGCCCCTAACGGGAGCAGCCAAAAGACGAACATATATATACTGAATTAGCACCAGGTGGAATTGACTCAGCTGTCATCCTTCTGAGGTTGGTGAAATGAGTTGCAGTGTACTGGTAGAGGGCACAGCATCAGTGGCACAGCTGTGTTCAAGAAATGATAGCTTCCTGGCAGCCAGGCTGCCATACACAAGAAAAGAAGAGAACAGAGCATTTAATTCTGGTTTTTAATTTGATGATCCATTGATTCAGTGCCTTCAGTTTTGCTTTGGGATATCGGTTTTGATTCTTGTTTTGATGGAACGTGATTGGTGTACGTACGGAAAGGGTCGTTTTTAGGTGTATTTTTCGATTTTTGTTTTTAAAATGTCTAACGTGGTCAAGGCACTGAAGTGTCTTGGGTGTCTTAAAAGGTCCAAAAAATAATTGGTCTAAGGATGTAAAGGCCCAGTCACACCTTGACGTTTTAGCCAGCTTATGCGACGTATGAAAAATTTGTCTAAAACGCTGGTACACGTTGAATACGTTATGGGTAAGTTTTGATAACATTGAGAGCACGCTGAAAACACTGCCATACGTCGTTGTACGCTGGCTTTAAACGTTGTACTTTTCGGTTGTTCTCAAATTTTCCATGCTTGAAATTTTAAGACTTATGCCAGCGTATGACTCACACGTTCCGCATAACGCTGCCATAAGTTGTCGGCACGTCACGCGATCGTTGACACTCGTCGACACACGTTACTTGTGAGTTACTCATAAGTCGAAACACGTCGAGGTAATGGTTAGCGTACCCGAAACTTATTTCTAACCAATGAGTAACGTGTTTACTCACGTTACGCGATCGGTGACACACATCGACACACGTTACTTGTAAGGTGCTCATAAGTCGAAACACGTCAGGTAATGGCTAGCGTCAGTGTTCCAGACTCCCTGGGTTTTTTTTTTTTCTTCCTTCCTTCCTTCGGTATGATGGTGATTTTGACACTTCGATTTCTAGTGCGGTTATAATATAATATAATAAATAGACTGCCGCTCAACGATTTAAATCATAACCGCACTGTACACTGAACACCGTCATACCAGAAAAAAAAAACCGGGAGTCTGGAACACTGACGCTAACCATTACCTTGACGTGTTTCGACTTATGAGCACCTTACAAGTAACGTGTGTCGATGTGTGTCACCGATCGCGTAACGTGAGTACAACTTATTCCATCGCATGCGGAGCGTGTGTCAACGGCAAGTACGTCGTAAATTTTCAACATGTTTAAAATTACAAGACTTACTCCACTTACTACGACGTATGATAGCGTACTTTAGCGTTCTATCACGTATACCAAACTTACCCATACCGTATTCGACGTGCGCCAGCATTTTAGACGCATTTTTCAGAGGTCGGCATACGCTGGCAAGATCGCCAAGGTGTGACTGCGATATTGACACTTCCATTTCTGCGGCGGTTATGATTTGAATCGTTGTGCGGCAGCCTTTTAATAGGCTACGTCACGTCATCGTCTGCGATGCGTGCAGCGCGCTATGCATAAGTTAGACTATCGTTGGGCATAGGTTGTGAAGGCGACAACAGGTTCAGCATTCGTTGGTATAAGTTATCTATAACACAACGAAACGTTCTGTGTCCGTTACTAATACGTTATGCATAAGACCAAGTCGTTATGAATACGTCCGAATCTTTAAAAAAACATCAAAAGTTCAACGTAAGCCAGCGTTTTACATACATTTTGATACGTTGCCATTGCTGGCTAAAACGTCAAGGTGTGACTGGGCTTTAAGGTCTAACAGATCTCAGGGGTCGAAAGTGTTTTAGGGTCTCCAAAGGAAAGACAGAAGCTAAGTGACCTGGGATTATTTACTATATGAAAGTTTGAGTGCCGTAAAATGTGGATTAACGAGAAAGGCAACTCCTTCTGTGCGAGAGTTTAAATCTCTAAAGGCCCTGTCACACCTTGACAATTTAGCCAGCGTATGCCGATTTATGAAAAAATTGTCTAAACGCTGGTACACGTCGAATACGTTATGGGTACGTTTTGTATACGTTAAGAGCACACTGAAAAACACTGCCATACGTCAGTACGCTGGCTTTAAACGTTGTACTTTTGGGTTTCCTCAAATTTTTTCATGCTTGAAATTTTACGACGTATGCTGGCGTATGATCACACGTTCCGCTACGCTGGCCATAAGTTGTAGGCACGTTACGCGATCGTTGACACACGTCGAAACACGTTACTTGTAAGTTACTCATAAGTCGAAACACGTCGAGGTAATGTTTAGCGTACCGAACTTATTTCTAACCTATGAGTAACGTTTTGTAAGCACGCTACACGAACGTTGTTCACACTTTGCAACACGTTACTTGAAAGTACTACTACTACTACTACTACCAACATGGACATCACTAAATTCTCTCGAACTACTACTACTACTACTACAATATCGACATCACTAAATTCTCTCGAACTACTGCTACTACTACTACTAATACTACTACTACTAACATCGACATCACTAAATTCTCTCGAACTATACTACTACTAACATCGACATCACTAAATTCTCTCGAACTACTGCTGCTACTACTACACAACATCGACATCACTAAATCTCTCTCGTACTGCTACTACTATGCTACTACTACTACTACTAGTACTACTAACATCGACATCACTAAATTCTCTCGAACTACTACTACTACTAATAACATCGACATCACTAAATTCTCTCGAACTACTACTACTACTACTAACATCGACATCACTAAATTCTCTCGAACTACTACTAACATCGACATCACTAATTCTCTCGAACTACTACTACGACAACATCGACATCACTAAATTCTCTCGAACTACTACTACTGCTACTGACATTGACATCTACTCAACATGGAGTCTGGAACACTGACGGGTTCCTCTTGTGAAGTCCATTTGTATATACCAATTCCCCTAAACGCTGCCAATACGCATTATACGGTAGCTGTAAGTTAGAAACACGTTCAGTAAGTTCTGTGGTCGTCTGGAAGACGTCAATAAAATTCGTCTACACACGCCACATGTGCGTTTGAGATACGTTACACATAGGTTCAAAGCACGTTACTCGTAGGTTAAAAATTAAGTTTCGGGTATGCTAAACATTACCTCGACGTGTTTCGATTATGAGTAACTTACAAGTAACGTGTGTCCGACGTGTGTAAACGATCGCGGAGCGTGCCGAGAACTTATGCCAGTGTATGCGGAACTTGTGAGCCATAAGTCGAGTATGTCGTAAAATTTCAGCATGCTTGAAATTTCATGACGTACTAGACGTACCACGTAATGTGCCAGCGTACTTCATTGTTTTTAGCGTGCTCCTAATGTATACACAACGTACCCATACCGTATTCGACGTGTGCCAGCGTTTTAAGACACCATTTTTCATAGGTCGGCATACGCTGGCTAAATCGTCAAGGTGTGACTGCGATGTTGACACTTCCAATTTTCAGGCGGTTATGATTTAAATCGGCGTGCGGCAGGTTTTTAACAGAGAACGCCAGAGTTCGTCGGCGATACGTGCAGCGCGCTATGACCAAGTTAAACTATCGTTGGGCATAGGTTGTAAACGCCGACAACAGGCTAAGCATTCGTTGGTATAAGTTATCTTTAACACAACGAAACGTTCTGTGCCCCTTACTAATACGTTATGCATACGACCAACACGTTATGAATACGACCAAAACTTAAAAAAAAAACTCAACTTCAGCGTACGCTAACGTTTTACGTGCATTTTTATACGTTGCCATTTCTGGCTAAAACGTCAAGGTGTGACAGGGCCCTAAAATAGCCAGTCCTCTCCGTCATACGGTTCCACCTCGTGTGACACTGGAGTATAATGGGTTTCCTGCAAGAAAACGATATCTACCTTTATCTGCCTTTCAAGGTTGACGACTTGAAGCATCCTCGACTGATTCCTGCTGCCATTTATATTGAGCTCCCAGAGGTCATCATGGTGATGTGAAGGTGGCAAGCAATAAAAAGAGGCAGATCAACCTTTTAGTTCCTCTTTAGCTTTAACAATATGTTTGTTTTTTAAGCCAACAGCATTGTGGTTCAGTAAAATGGTGGTCAGTAGGTTGGCGAATAATACTTCTTGCCGTTTCAATGAACTTGTACAAATTGGAAAACTGAGAGTTTGGTTCAGGAATGAGATTTGAGATGGCAACCGGTTGAAACATTGTTTGTGGGGAATTTCTTCAATGTCATCCGTTCCTCCTCTGAAATACGGAAGCGCTATCCGGAAAATTTCAATTTCTGGTTCACAAGCTATGTTCATGTTCTGTGAGGTGCAGTTTCAGCCTGCTTGATTTTTTGGACGAAGTAGAGAGGGGTGAGGCTCTGATACGACCTCAGGTAATGTGGAAGGAAGAGGGGCAGGAGGATCAGAGTCCACTACAGGTTTGTCACATGAGGTTCTTCTTCACCTTGTCACTACACCGGGCACATCTTCAGTCGTAGTCGGTGCGGCTATTTCCGCAATTTAAGATTCATTGATGGTTAAATCACGGTACTGTTGGGTAGGATGGGGACAGTTTTTGGCTCTTTTACAGTAGGGTCCTTACGTGGCTCATTCTTATTCTTATTACCGCCAGAAGGAATCAAGACTGTGCTTTCTTTAATAATCTCTGGGAGCAAGTCGCATTTACCTTATGTACCGGCACGGGGTCCACATATTCACTTGAGAGTGACTCATGCCGATTAATCATGGATGCAGTATCAATAAACCTGGAGTTGTGTTCGATGTTAATATTTCACCAGCAACCAAAACCACATTCTTCCTTTATGGGGGCAGGTTCCTCCTGAGCCGTTTTGCTCTTCCTCGATAAGGAAACAAGCGTAAACCCATCCCAACCACTTGAGGTACTGTCATGTATGAACTTTGGGATTGACATTACTTACCAGAGACAGTAACTGTAGCAGCTTGATCGATGATAATGGGTGGAACCGTATTAGCTGGAGGGTGCATTCCTCAACTGAAGGGGGATGCGGTTTGAAGACAAAATCGTTTGACGTGACCAAACACCACAGACAAAGCATTTCAACGTTTCTGTTGATGCGTTACACTTCTTAATCGTGGTCCATCCATGCAGTTCAATCACGACATTGTCACATGTCAAGATGAGACTTTCTAAGTCACAAGCACTCCTTCACTCCTGAGCCAGCAAGTAGGTCTTCACGACAATGGACCTGTGAAGAAGCACCACTGTCCATCCTCATTGGTGAGGTGTTATGTCTTACCTTCATTCTTACCTTCTTACACCCGAACAATGTTAAACTTGCTGCAGCTCAGTTAGGACGGTAAAGTTCTTTTATAGGATTCTTTGACTGCACCTTATTTTATTGTTAGAGGCTCCATGAGACAAAGTGTGTTTCACATTATCGAGTGATCTCGATCCATAAGCTTTTGGCACCAATGGAGCAAATATTGAGGACCATGGAGCAGCAGCTGTGCAACCTGTGGGTAATCTTATTATCAACTTAGTAATACCACCCTTTGCTTTACTGGTGGGAAGACTGAGAGGGGTGGGGGAGTGAGCAAGAATGGGGGAAGGGAAGCAGAAAGAGGTGAGAGGAAGGAAGGCGATGTGCAATGAGCCTGAATACGATTAATACTGTCTTGTCAAATTCATCTGCATAGAATAACAGTGAAGATGGAAACAAAATACATCTGAAATCCATTTTCTACCAGTCTACTCGAAATAACACCCAGAGACAATGATGTTCTGTCCAGACATGTCGGAGACAATCTTCCGTCCGGATATAATCACTGCCTGGGCATGTCCGGAGAGAGGGAGAGATAGATGTGTGGGAGGGTGTACTCTGAATTAGGTGAGGGTGGAGCAAGGATGGAACAGAGAGCAATATTGGATTCCTATGACTTTAAAGCCAGTCTTCACTGTTCCCGCAGCAGTAAAAGAAATGAAATGAATCATTTCAAATTAATGACTTTATCCACAAAAGAGTTACTGTTTAACATAGAACAAGCCTGAAGATATTGCAAAGTTTAATTGCCCATGAAATAAACATTTCAGATAATCCGCCACATTGCCTGTTCATCTGTGCAGCATCACATGGTAATCAGTCTGTGGTCCACGCAAACATTTATAACTTTATTTTAAAACGTCTGTTTGTCACCAGATTTGCATGATTCACTGTAGAGCACCTCATGAAACCTCTGAAAATATATACACAGATCTGGCCGATGCTATGGAAATAGCAGTCCTCTCGGGAGCAGGGTGCGACTGTCAAGCAGTGAATGCATTAAACCATACAGCTCAATGAAGCTGGTTAATTTGGCACATTCCTAAATCTGTTGTTCACTCAAAATAATTTCTCGAACAGGAGGAAAAGCAACAGAGCAGACACATATTTCCATAGCAACGAGCATTCCGAGATTGTGTTGTCTGTGTTTGTTAGCCACAACAAGGTTTCACCAGCAATTAAAAACAATTACAAAGTTACCCTGAGGCAGATAGAACCGAGCACAGGATCCCTTCAAGTCGCTCTGTTGAAATTAAACTACTAAAAGGAAATGGCGTAAAGTACAGCTTGTGGAGAATTGGCACAACGATTCGTCTTCATTTTTAAAAGGTCGGCCAACTCCACAGGAGACACGGAGGTCTCACCTGTACAGACATTGATAAACAAGTCACTGCTTTGAAAAGACGACAGATGTCCTCAAAGGAATCTTGTCTTTCAAAGTAAACAGAGCGAAGTCGATGGTGTGCCATCACAAATCCATGCTTCCCATCTCAAGCAAAGTTGAACGATTGCAAGGTTTCCACAGGAATTACCCAATATTAACTTTTCAGTGAAAAAGTCTTCTGTTTGACACCTGTGACCCTAAATCCCCCTTCTGGGGGATGAACAGGGGGTCAATCCAAAAAGATCGTTACGTATTTCATACATCCCCAATTTCATTGCAATTCAAAGTTTGATTTAATTTTTTTTGTAAATGTGCCTGTAATTGCACAGAGCCCAGTGTGGTAGGCTAAAATGGCAGCTCATCTCCAACTTCTCGCCATGTGTTGATCATACCTACGATTTTGGTTAAATTTCTGCCACAACCATTGCAGGAGTTCGGTGATAGATGGACGGACGGAGCCCCTTACAATCTCCCAGTCTTTTTTGCAACAACGCGTGGGGATAAATAATCCAAGCTCTCTTGATAATATACACACTACTCCAAAATGAAGGAAAGTTATATATTTTTAAATTTCATTTCATTTTCTGTGTTGAACACATCACAGACCTGGTCTAAATGACCAGACCCACTCTCGACCCTGTCTCCACAATAACGAGTGGAACTTTCAAAAGCAATTAGATGTGATGTCGTCATAATGGTTAGCCCTGGAGGAGTGATGACCTCAACAATTGTTGCAGGATTGAAACAGGCAAGGAATTATGAGGACTGGTTATGCAAAAAGATGAACTTGAAATTATGATGCAGAATTTTTAATTTTCCATGTACAAGGACAGATAAATTGACCATGTACAGGGACAATTATTGGGCAATAAAGGAATATATATATACAAAATATATACGTATGTATACAATTAATACTTATATATATATATATTATATTATATATATATATGTATGTATCTTGACACTCCCACACTCCTCGAGCAAAGAAGCTGCATAAGCATCCAAGAAGGCGACACAGAAAGTGCTTGTGTTTTTCAAACCCTTCCCAGAGTTCTTCCACAGCTATTAAGACATTCACAAATAGTACACGCATGAGAATCCCAATGCTACACACACCCTCAGCTGCCGACTGGTTTCATCACTTATGGCGAATGAACGCGACAGTGCAGACAGCATTTCATACCAATGAGGCTCCCAAGCATTTACCAGTGCAAACATCAAAATAAGTCAATATATTAATAATAAAGAAAGATCCACCAGCATCTCTCACCTGTGAATGGTGGAATAGCCAATCATCTCTCACCTAATCAACAAAACCCAGTGCTCGGTTTTACAAAATAATTGACACTCCCACACATCTGTCGCCAAAGAAGCTGCAAAAGAAACCCAAGAAGGCCTACACAAGGAAGGTGCTTTGATGTTTCAAACACTTCCCAGAGTTTACCCTTCTATACACTCCCCTACTCCCTTTTATACACTTCCCCACCCCCTTCTATATACTTGCCTACTCCCTCATCCCTCTGCACTCCCTATCTCCCCCTTCATTTCTTACCACCTTTTCCCCCATTCCTCCCTTCTTTGTTTCCCATTCTATCTCTTTTTTTTTCTTATTATTTTCATGACAGATCTTTATGATGAACCAAGCAGAATCAAGTCATGTGCTGCATTCTTATTTATTGGTCTTGTCTCTTCATTAACCAATCACCAGGTGCCATACACGCCATCGGGACAGATATGATGAGTCAGAATACAAAATGCGTTTTAAGTATATTTGGAACTTTGCACATATTTATAGAAGCAGCAGGTAGATATAAATGGCAATTCACAAAGAGCATTTCTGTGGAGAGATAATGACATTCCACTACTCCCAACGCGTGCACACCCGCTCTCGTCCGAGACAAGGAAATGAGAGATATTGAGGTGAGAGAAAGAGAGAAGATGGAGCCGTTGTGGCCGCGTCACACTTGTGCCAGCTCACAGAGGCTAACGCTGCAATAGCTTTGACACATGTCTCTTTTTGGCCTGGACTTCCTCGCCAGGGCTGGATCCACTCGGCTGTTCTTGAACTGCCATGTCCACTGCCAACCCCGAGAAGGATGACGAGTGCCAGCATGGATCCCGGACTATTGGATGAGAGTGCAAAGACACAAGACTGGGCCCGCAAGATGCACGATGCAACTGGACCCAAAATGAGCCAAAGACAAAGACGACTAGACTCTGCAAGACTCTAAGAAAATGGAAACAAGCTCGTGGTGTGCCACTTATATTACGTCCTCCCCCCGGACGACCCCCCCCCACACTTTCACTGATAATCACGGGGTTGAGAGTTGCCTTACCTGCCCATTTGGAATGTAGGAATCCAATGTCTTAGTGGCATTCTGAGATTGGGTTTGTAGGATTTATTAGATCCCGGTTTTGGACACGGTCAGGGATAACGCGAGGGTATGGAGAGATTGCTGTCAGCTAACCCTGGTGAATCCTGTGCTGAAAGTGGCGAGAAATGATAAAGAGAAATGTGTTGAAGATGAAATGAACATATATGAGACTTCTATCTAACACATTCACAATACATATCTGCTCTACATGCATACAGTACACTTAATGAACAAATACTATGAAAAACTATCTTTACACTAAAGATGATTTATTTTACCCCCTCGAAGCCAAAACCATAACAATATTTTTGATAAAAATAACATTTAAAAAGTTAATTATCTTGATATCAAACTTGGAGAAAAGGTCTAATTGAGGAATTCATACTGATTGGACTACCTTAGAACTAAGCAGACATTAATTGTTGTGCAAAGCAGTCAAATTGCATCATCATGGCGTGTATCACATCCCATGAGTCTTACCCTTATTTTCCCTCGACCTCTCAGGTTTATAAGCCTTCCATCTCTTCAACATTTACATTCTGTGTTTCAAACAATGGTTGGGTGTGCTGAGGGATCAAAGCTCTTTTGTAAAGGTTCACTATGTTGTTCCACTCTTCAATCGGGATCCTCTGAATTCTCATTCACTAAAAGAAAGGGAAACATTTATCAGATAACTATCATGGGATAAGACACACAGTTAAAAATCTGTTAAAAATTAGAGTTAGGAAGAGCTACCTTTGTTCAAATACTCCACTTTACAACACCTTGTGGTTATAAATATCAGCATTAAGATCATGGGGTGATATACTGTTAAAATCTGGAAGTCATTTGCACACAAACAGACAGCAGTCCCCAAGCTTAGTTATTTCGATAAGTATGTGTTTATAGTTAGGGGACCCATCTCCTATTGTCTAACGGGAATACATGTGTGCGCTGCGAAGTTCTTTATGTTAGTTTTTTTGCTATCAATCCCCTTCACGTCTTCGCACAACTGACCCCATTGCCCACGTTTTTTGGCTGAACGCATGGCGGAGCCTCCATCGCATCAGATCGAGCTCCACTCCGAGATTGGCATGGAGCGTTCCTCCAGCCAATGGCGAGGGCGGCAGGGCCGAGGCGCTCCGGCCAATGGGGAGGCCAGAGTGCTGAAAACTACGACAGAGCCTCTTTGGGGGGCGGGGCCTCCGAGACGCCCCGCCAACCCCCCGAGACGCCCCATCCAATCAGAGGCTCATCACCTCAGGCCGACTCTGCCCCAGCCAGATGAAGTTGTTCACCCCATCAAAGGGAAGAGAGTGTGAGTCATCGTGGCATTGCTTTTCTCTGTGAACGTGGTCTGCGGTCCTTTGTGGGCTTCCTCGTTGGTGTGGTGGTCGAGCAGCCAGGATCGTGGGCTCGGTGGATTCCGGGACGTGGGTTCGAGTCCCGCCGTGGTGGTGGTTGGAGTCGTTTGTGACCGCACGAGGCGGGAAATTACCCGGCCAGGCTCTGTTCCCCCAGCTCGCCTTTCCCTCCAAGCCGAAGGGTCCATAAAGACCCGACGGGGTCCATTTTCTTTGGGTGTGATGTGTGTGTCTGGTGTGGCCCGTCTTTAAGTAGAATTGTTAAGTGCTTTTTGCTCACTTACATGCCTGCTGATATTCGTGATTAAGTCTGCACTGTCTTATTATTTTAAATAAATATCTGTGATAAGTCCAGTTAGTTGCCTGTTGTTTCTACCATTGACCCAGTACGGTGCGGGCTGAGAAGTAGTAAGGCTTTCGTGCCGTTAAAATGTTATTTGGAGTGACAGATCTTGGTAATCCTGCTCGGTTTACACCCGGATCGGGCTCGGTAATACGACCCGTTCTGCCCGAGGCCGTCGAGGGTGTGGTTCCCGGTAGTTAGATGACGTGTGGTACTTAGGTATATTGAAATTAGCAATTAAACCCTACCCCATGCCTTCAAAAATATTGGCGACCACGGTCCGCAAGGATCCGTGACCTTTCAGACTTTATCGAGAGTCACGACCTAAATTCCATGGTGTGTCGGTGGAGACGACCCTACTGCTCCCCCTCCGGTCGGCTCCTCGCCACCGACCCCGGCCACAACAAATTGCGAGTCTAGGAGTGGGATTCGGCCCCTCGCCTCCACGAATAAACAGACGGATCAGGGGTGTGCGGAGCAAGACCCCCCCCCGCCCCCGTTCCCTCCAAATTAGGAGCGTTGAAATTTATCTCAATACGCACCATGGGAGCCAAGACGAGCTGCAGGTGGGTTTAGGTAAAGGTGGAACCCATGGTCCACCGGGACAACTCCATGCAGGTCGACTCCCCCCCCCCCCCGCACCAAACTCAGAGTCCGCGGTGGGCGCGGGACGCGGCGCATGTGCACCTATACAGAAAACCCCCCCCCCCCCAGTCCGTGGCGAATCGGCCTCGTTCAGGGCTGTTGACTGGGCCGGGTGGGGAGATAACGAATTAGAAGCCTGTGCACACAGACATTCAGGTCCCCATAGCTCAGTTATTCGATAAGTAAATGTGGATAGATAGCTCCTTTCCCTTGTTAATGGTTAATAAAGTTCATTGTGCTGTGGAGTTATTTGATAGTTAGGATTTTTACATCGACAACTACAACAACGACAAACCTCTCTCCTGGCATTCTCCACGCGCTCGCTGAATGCGGGTGTGTGTGGAATTCTTCGGGGATGGAATTCCATTCCCAATATGGTTCGATGAACGGTTCGCTCGGCTGCGCGCCAAATACGGGAATTGCGTCGTGTCCCTGTTCCCTGCTCATCTCGTTGCTAGCGTGGTCTGGAGTGCTGCTGCGCTTGTCCAGTCGCTTGCGCTGGTCGGATCTCTCTCGTCGCTGGCTCTGGGGCTCGTCGGCACATCCTCACCTCGCCGCCGCCTGGCTGTCGCTGCCCTGGTTCGTTCTTGCCGACTGGTGCTCCAGGGAGGTGCGGACGTCGAGCCGTGCACTGCGGCCAAGCCAGCTCCTGACTCCCAGGGACTATCCTCCTCTGCTGGAGAGCCGAATAACGACCATTTTGGCTTCCGTTTTTGGTGTCGTCTGTCTTGGGCCGTCTTTAAGTAGGAATGTTAAGTGCTTGTGTATCTCTTCTT
>CM068965.1:9544385-9556042 GCA_035128595.1 Eptatretus atami
GCTTCCAATCGAAAGCATCATACATGTCATGCAACTCCCATCTTACACACATATAACTACGTCACCCACATCATTTAATATCTTGACCGAATAACCCAATCATTACTGTCGTTCCATGCCGTAAACCGACCTAGATGGATGCAAACGGTTCACACTTGGAGGCGAATACGTGATCCTTGGAGATTATAGCGCCGCACAGTATGGAGGGCGGCAAGGCATGCACCAGAGGCGTTGACCAGACTGAGACTTGGGTTTATACTCAACCCACAATGAAATGGACAGACAAGCAATCTTAGTAAATAGGTTTAATGAACTAATCAAGTATTCATTCAGAGAATAAAAGAAAGTATAATAAAAATAATCAAACATGAGAGGAATTAAACGTAAGGTAATTTTTACAGCTAAATGGAGGCGCCCACACAGAGTTACAAAAGTGACAAGGGGAAAGATAAAACAAAAGAAAAATCCCTCCTTTATTCTGCCACTTAGACCTTCATCCAGAGATGATCCTTTTTGCACCCGCATCATTGAACTGCGTAGTTACTGCATGGGAAACCGCACCTGAAAATGGCGCCACTGCTCTCGGTGGGAAACGTACGTGAGTATCCGTTGCAGTATTCAAAGCCAGGGCTCTCTAACCCGCCATGCAGCTTCTTTCACGAGCTAGAACGCGACCGTTCCACTCTTGCCCAGGTTCGTTCACCACGATCGCCCACCTTCCCCTTGATCATACGATGAGACGATTCTGAGCCCCGTGATAAGCCACAAGGCACGCTTCTCTCCCTCCTCAAAAACGTGCATGCTTCATACTCAGCCGAACAGTCAATGGCCGGCGTTTGCTCCAGCGGGGTGACAAATCGCCCAGCATGAACACGAGAATCGTAGCCCTTCTTCACCATGTCGAGGGAAGTCAGCGAGCTCGATCCTTCTGCCCATAACGCGTATCTCACACAACCTCGTCTCCTCCGAACCTCCCTGACATCAAGCCCATCCATCATCCACCCCTGGAGTTGGTTTCGCTTGTTGTCATTCCTGAGATCCAGGTTTTTGGCTGCTTGGAACGTTCGGCTCGGTTGTTTTCTTATTTAAGGACGTCTTCCTTTTATCGCCAGTCTTGTAAATGCAAAACATCGAAAAGTCACAGGGGGCAATCACATACGGGAGAAATTATCCTTAAACCTACTTAATTAACACAGCACGCCCCCTGTGCATTGACAAATAACACATCTTAAGCTGACAGTTTTCCCCCACTTAAATTACATAGAGATGTCTCCCTGCTCATCCACGACCATGCTACTCTATTCCATCCTACCTTACTATGAAGTTCCTCCATCTACCCCACAAACATAAAAATACACAATCTTCCATGTCACATGACCACCCAATCAGTTGTGCATACACCTAAATATTTAAATATGAGCCAGCCCTTTAACTTCGTACAATATATTTGAAACCACAGGGCTATGACATTTTTGTCTTTTCTCCTTGTTTGTGTTTGCTGGAAAAAAAAACCAGCATAATACACATGTATAAACAAATTTGTATAATCAGCTAAAACATGTTCTACATTATGACTCACCCTGTAGATGAAAAGACTTCTGCAATTAAAACAATGTTTTATTTGTATAGAAGCAAAACATTCATGGCTATCCTTTCCGTATTATGCTCTAATAATTTTGTTCCCTCTTCGAAGTGCAGGAAGATTGGGATCGTTCAGTGTGTACGTGTTGCCAAATGACCAAACATGTGTGCTTTTCTTTTTCTCCTGTGGTTGGTATACAAGACTCAGTATATGCATGCTGAATCCCAAGCGTCGAAGATGGATTCAACAGATACATTAAAAAAACACAGCGTTGCCAATGACAAAAGTTCTTCAACAAGAAATGGAAACAGAGTTTGTTATGAAACTTCACCAGCTTTGAGGCAGTTATATAAAGTGTAACAAAATCTGAGCACTCTTTCCAGGCTGTATAGAAAGCTTGAAATGAAATTTTTGCTCTCAGGATCAGGAGAATGCCTGAAATCATTTTTGTTACTCCTTCAGAGGCTTCCAGAGAACAACACATGCAGAGTGTTACATCACAAAACACTTTTACAATTATCATCGGAATCACTGTGGTCCCCTACGAGGATGAAACACGTCAAAACATTAATGAAAGTCTTCACAACATGGCTCGCCACTCTCAGCTCATGTTTGTATTCAGTCTGAAAAACACTTCAAACTTAGTTGTTGAGTTATCCACAGAAATTCTCAAATCCAGATTTCCATTTTTGGGAATGTGGTTATCTTATAAACACTTGAGAAAGATTCTTGTTCGAGTTATTTTTTATGATGATAAGGCATCGCAAGGAAAAAAACTTTCAATACCAAGACAGTTCAAGAAGAGAGAAGTCACAAAGCAGATTTGAGCTCGATTATTCCCCAAAATATAGAGAAAAATGTGATTTATCCCGTTCCACGTTCCTTTGGGTATGAAATAGTGTTGAAGAGGTTCTGTAAAAGTGTTTAACCTCATTCTGTAATATCATTATTAACCCCATGATCCTTATCTGATATTTATATTACAAGGGTTGTAAAGATGAGTATTTGAAGATATATAGAACAAAGGTAGCTCTTCTATTACTCGATGGTTTTAACAGATTTTTTTAGCTGTGGTCTTATCCATGATAGTTTTCTGATAACTGTTTCCCTTTTCTTTTAGTGCTCGGGATGCAAATATGAGTAATGAAGATAGAAGACGAAGGTAAACCCTTACCAGTGTGATTACGAATTCCTCAGTGTTCTCCAACTGTTATCTGAACACCTGAATGGAGAGGGATAACAACAGGGTTTACAAACCACGGTGTAGATGGAACAAAAGCTTATGAACCATGGTGAAAAGAGGGAACAAAGCTTACACACCACGGTGATAGAGAGGAAGACGTATGAAGTAGTACAAGTATGATGGTGCAAGGTCGACTCTCTTGCACTCCCATAATGTCCTGTGTATTCTGTGGTTGTCCAGTCAGTAATGATTCTTCCATTAACTTCCAAGTTTCATGTCAAAATAATATGTTTTTCCAAGATTGATTTGTATTTTAAAATATTACAACCTGCTTTTGTTTTGTAATGTGTTCTTTGAATTCTACATCAGGCTGAACAATACAACACTTTGAGATGTTTTATATTGCTGTCTTCATCGTGGTCTTTCATCATATACTGATTGTCCCATTTGAGGCCACTTGGGTTTCTCTCCAAAATATGGTATTTTAAAAAAATCAGAATGTACCATTCTATCCTTCACACCGGCCCTCCTCACCCTCAATGCAGATATACCTTTATCGGGTCTGCCAAAAGTCATGCCTGTATTTCAAACAGCAATGTCAGAAATAAGATGTTGACTTAAAATATAAGATGGAAATGAAAGAACACACTGGAGATTTTCACAATTTATTTCATGAAAATCACATCCAGTAAGTGACCACCATGGGCATCCACACAAATTGTACCCGCTGCACAACACACTCCAGCACTGATTACAGTGTTTCAAATTTAATGTTAAGGAATTCTGTCCTTTATTCCTGTAAAGTCCTGGATTTGTACGGTTATCCCTGTCCTTCAGGTATCCCCAAAGAAAAATGTCTTGGGCTATTAAATATGGAGATCGTGGAGGAACCGAAGGTCTCCAAACTGAGAAATCAGCCAGCTGTGAGATAGTTCTCTGAAGTTCTCCAAGATCTCCAGATTTAACAGCCCCAGACTTTTTGTCTGGGGCTATAAAGGACAGGGTATACGGTACAAACCCAGGACCTTACAGGAACTAACGGACAATATTCGTAGAGAAATCCTTAACATTCAATTGGAAACACATGACATCTGATGGAGTGTGTTGTGCAGCGGGCACAATTTTGTGTGGGGCCCGGGTGCCCGCGGTCACTTAATGGATGTGATTTCACAAAATAAATTGTGAACAATCTTCCAAAGTGTATTCTTTCATTCCATCTGATAATATTCAGTCCAGCATACTTCTTATTTCTTACATTAGTTTTGAAATACAGGCACGAATTGTGGACACTGTAGAACAGCACTCGTAGATGGCATATCCCCGCCAGCCTAACATTTATGTTTTGTTTATGTTTTTTAAAAATCTAAAACCATGTTGGATGGAATCCCCAAAAAAACACAAACAAGTTAGGAAGGAATATCAAGAAAGGAATGACACCATACTAAACACCCATTTTATCGATTGCCATCACGACATTCTTTGACATTTTTGTTATCAGTAGAATATAACAAAGTATGAAAATGTCTGTACGGTAGTTGTAGATTTGTAGTTTTTTTTTTTTTTGTTTTTCTAGCAGGGTGCCTTCGCTGACTGGTTCTTAGACATCTCACCTTAAATGATTGGCAGAAATGGGAATTCAGTGTAAATATTCAGTGTGCAGATATCACATAGGTGGATCTGGTAACCTTGGCAACATCTATCCATTCCACCTGCGAGATTTCCAATCCGTGCTTGTTGTATCTCCAAGTACTGCTTATTTACTGACCTCATCCCTTTTTTGCTAACCCATTGCTCTGAAACCCGATACAGCCCTTCTACTCGATGTCCGCAGAGCTGTCGGTCTTAGGTTTTTCTATTTGGATCAGGAGGTTCCCAGCGGGTTCCACAAATCATCCCGCGATCCCCCAATCTCATATGAACTACAACCTCAAGAGATGACCGTCAGCCACTTGAGCTATTTATTTTTCTTTACATTAAAGGCTGAATTAGAGGATTATGGAATTTTGAAATTGGAATCGTGTTGCTGTCATGACTTGACTGAACCTGAAAATATGCAAAACTGAAAAGTCCAACACTTAGAGTGTTCACTTGTGGTTTTCTTCTCAATAAACACAAATTTGACTATACCCGCCTGCTTTTTGATATTGTCGATCGAAGAACTTTGTTTTGTGATAGGAGGTTCGTCGGTCTCCGTCGAAGCTGCGAGGCCTGATGCAAAACATCTGATACTTGCATCGGACGTTCGACATCAGACCCATGTGGTCCGAAATTCTTTCTATATTACTTCAATGGCAAAAGCCCCAGTCCTGTGGTGGTTATATCTTAAGTCCCGACTTTGTGATTACTGTCTATCATTCGATATTTTCTTTCACAATCTTCATTCAGTTTCACGTTGCTTTCCCCTTGATGTCTTGGATAATCTCTTTCCAATTTTTTCCCAAATTGGTCATAGAAAGATCAGGTAAATAGGTGATAAGGATTATGATATGTCCTTGATATTGCTTCCTTTGCTCTCTCTCAGTCCTCACACATCCCTATCCAGGCTGTCTGCACACCTCAACTCAACTCCTTCCTTATCCCATTTGTGGATCACTGTTATGTTTCACTCTTCTTTCCAGGTTTCAACAAGTCTCACTGCCATCTCTTGGGTTCCCCAAATCTACCCATGATCTTTATTACTTCCATTAACCTTTCGAAACCAACCATATTCCCTGATAGTTCATGTTTCCTCTCACCTCCCTTTACTCTTATCTTTTTCATCATCATCCCTTGATGTTGTTCCAGTGTAAAATGTACTTACTGTTATATGAGCCTCACTCCTGTGAAGAAAACGGTTTGGGAGGAGAGTGGTGTATGTCTCAAAGGTGGTTCACAGCATGAAAAGTGAGGAACCAAAAAATTGAAGAATCATTCACACTGGATTTTGGAGTTAGTGAGGAGGAGTTGCTAGCAGAGGTCAGTGGAGGAGAGTCAAGAGAGAAGACAGAGAGAGAGACAGAGAAGAGAGAAGATAAACCCAAGGAGAGGGACATTAAAAGCAAAGATGTGTTTTGTGATGGATCAACAAATCTTGTGCTTGGGATGTTTTGGGAGGATTTGCTAAATTGGTCATCACAAGTCTCAGTCACTGTCGACTCAATCAACGAGATGGCCCTGTTGGAAATCTGGCACACCTCACAGCATTACACTCTAAAATCAAAAATATCACACTGAAAATTATCCAGATTTTAAAGCTGAGTAGATCATACACATCCAATCTTAACTCATCATTCCATTCAGATTATCAAAATCTAGCCGCTTTTAAATGTCTAAATTTCAAGATCTTGTAAATTTCTCACAACCATGGTAACACTGCCGACAAGTCATTGATCGGCCATTTTCAAGATCTTGGTAAATTCCCAAGCCATGTAACACTCCGACAAGTCATTGATCGGGCGTTTTCAAGATCTTGGTAAATTTCCAAACCATGAACACTGGACAGTCATTGATCGGCTTTTCAAGATCTTGTAAATGTCCAACCATGGTAACACTGCCGACAAGTCATTGATCGGCGTTTTCAAGATCTTGGTAAATTTCCAAACCATGGTAACATGTCGACAAGTCATGATCGGGCGTTTTCAAGATCTTGTAAATTTCCCAAACCATGGTAACACTGTCGACAAAGTCATTGATCGGCGTTTTCAAATTTGGTAAATTCCTCAAGCCATGGTAACACTCCGACAAGTCATTGATCGGGCGTTTCAAGATCTTGGAAATTTCTCAAACCATCTAACACTGTCGAAAAGTCATTGATCGGTTTCAAGATCTTGGTAATGTCCCAACCATGGTAACACTGCCGACAAGTCATGGATCGGCGTTTCAGATCTTGTAAATGTCCAACCATGTAACACTGCCGACAAGCATTGATCGGGCTTTTCAAATCTTGGTAAATTCCCAACCATAGGTAACACTGCCGACAAGTCATTGATCGGCGTTTCAAGATCTTGGTAAATTCCCAAACCATGGTAACACTGCCACAAGTCATAGACTCGGTCGTTTCACAATCTTCGTAAATTTCCCAACCATGTAACTCTGCGCAATATAATCGGGTGTTTTCAAGATCTTGGATTTCCCAACCATGGTAACACTGCCGACAAGTCATAGATCGGGTGTTTCAAATCTTGGTAAATTCCCAACCATGGCTAAACACTGAGACAACTCAGATCGTCATGACTGGGTGTTTCAAGATCTTGTAAATTTCCCAACCATGTAACACTCGCCGACAAGTCATGATCGGGTGTTTCAAGATCTTGGTAAATTTCCCAACAACCATGGTAACACTACCACCGTCATGGAATCACGTGTTTTCAAGACTTTGTAAATTCCCAAACCATGGTAAACACTGTCGACATAGACATCGGGCTGTTTTCAAGATCTTGTAAATTCCCCAACCGTGTAACACTGCCGACAAGTCATGGATCAGGTCTGTTTTCAATCTTGGTAAAATTCCCAACCATGGTACACTGCACGTCATTGATCAGTGTTTTCAAGATCTTGGCTAAATTTCCCAAACCATGGTAACACTGTCACACATCTAGATCGGGTGTTTCACAGATCTTGGTAAATTTCCCAAACCATGTAACACTGCCGCACAATCATGATCGGGTTGTTTCAAATCTTGATAAATCTTTCCAAACCATAGCCTGAAACACTGCCGACACGTCATGGATCAGTCTTTTCAAGATCTTGGTAAATTTCCCAACCATGGTAACACTGTCGACACAGTACATAGATCGGTGTTTCAAGATCTTGTAAATTTCCCCAAACTGTAACAATGCCCGAATATATCTTCAAAAACTCGACAATATTTCCAGCTGACACTTTGTTGAAAGAAACAGAAAGAAAAAGTTGTGAGTTTGTTACAGAATATTTTATTTTTTTCACCTGAACAGTTATCTACTCGTCGTCTCGTATCTCGCGTACAAAGACAGAACAACAACAGCGAGTTTGCACCTACTATGAACATATATCTCCTAATATACCTCACCAAAAAGTAATTCCAAATCCAGCTCTTCCATTTTAACCTTGACTCCATTCTGTACTCCACTACTATTTGTACCCATCCAGTGAGCTGCAAGACCATTGGTTCTCCGTTTTTTTATTTTTTTTTACATCCTGGGTACTTGTTATTTCCAACTTCATTTACAAAGATGTTTCAAATGCCGAGATGTGAAACCATTGCAATTAATTCCTAATAGTAAGCCCGATGTAGGAAGGAAATGAGTGCAAGTTCCAATTCCTATTTCCCAATTTCTAAATTCCCATTTATCCAAATGATTTCAGGTAGTTTACAGCTACATGTTTACAAACCTTGAACGTTGGAATAAAACACGATTGTCAATTATGTTTTTTTTTTTCCAAACAAACCTTAAACTGACTTTTCATGGTCTCCATCAAGATCGATTCTGATTAACGTGTCTGGAATGCATTTCGTCTGTCTTTCTTCAGCCTCTCCTCTCTTGCATTGCTCAATAACAGAAAATAGCTTCAATCAGAATCCACTCATTATTACTCATTAACTGTTACAATTATCATAGTTTTCCAAACAAAATTCCAATGTAAAAGCGAAGTTACATCCGCTAGTACTGCAGTCGAGTTCCACATCTCGGATTTGAACATCTTCTTGTAAATAGTTGCAATAACAAGTACCCCCAGATGTAAAAAAAAAAAAACAGAGAACCAATGGTCCTGCAGCTCACTTGACTGGTCACCAAGAGTGGAGTAACAGATGATCAGGGTAAAAATAAGAGCTGGATTTAGAATATACATTTTCAGTCAGGTACTATTGAGATAATGTTCATAGTAGTGCAACACTCCTGTTGTCTATGTTCCTTTTACGTATACCACACAGTAGATGAACTGTTTCAGGTGAACAAAAAATAACAATAATCTGAACAAACTCACCAAACTTTTTCTTTCTGTTCTTTCAACAAAGTGTCCAGCCTGGAAATATTTCGAGTTTCTGAAGATATATTCTCCATAAAACATTTCATTTCCTCGTGTTGCTGAAAAATATATGATGTGTAATTAATCACAAACTCGCACAGTTAACGTGAATCTCATAATTAATTAACATAATTCATCCACCAAGAAGACCTGGAAGTGATAATCACAAACAAAAGTCAAATTTCAAAAACTGAAAATCACTAGATCTGATCGTTGGACAATTATTTGTTTCTTACAACTTTTGGATGAAAATATGAATAATAAAGCAGAAAATGCAACTCCAGTGAATATTTGTGGAGCCGTCATGTCTTGCCTTTGTCGACTGCTATTGGCTGTGAATTACATTCCGTGTTTCGTAATGAAAAACGTGCTGTGATCGTCTGTACTTACCCACGGACCCAGATTTGGAATATGTATGTATTTCAAAATGACCTCATCAATTCTCTCCCCTATACTGGGCTATCCACCAGGACATTGAATTTCCTGCTTTCACATCTTTTATCGGGTCGTACAAATTCTGCAAACACTTCTTGCTTTCCTCCTTTGACCGCAGTAGTTTTGTTCCATCCAGAACTCCTCTTGATCGACAAAAAATAGCTGGATAAAACATCAAAAATAAAGAAAGAAAGAATGAAAGGGGATTAAACATAGGAGAATGAAGAAGACGTGGGAAAGGTACTTTAGAAACTTTGCCTCACAGATTGATATCTTTCAACATCTCCCACCGTTTAAGCTTTGTTGCCCTTTATTCACATTATTCCTCTTGTACAAAATCAATTCATCAGCCACATATATTTATCCACACTTTTCCTCCTCTTTCAGAGATTAAATCATCTTAAATGCCCCCAATGCTGCCCAGCAGGTAGAAGCAAAGCCCCCATCATCTCACATGGAGATCTTTTTCATGCTGTTGACTTTATCCAACACACAATTGTTCATGAACAACTTCAAGGCATCGTTCACAGTCTTCTTGTGATGTTCCATGAGATCTTTCACGCTCGTGGAAACTGTCCTTCTACACCGGCCATTGATGTGTGTACAGGTCCATGCTGTCTTGTTTGGCCTTCGCGTTGGCCTGTTTCACAGCCAGCTGGATGATGCTCTCAATGCAAGGGATTGCGCCGCTGCTGAATGCCTTCACGTACTCGTCGCCATTTTGCAAAACCTGTCGTTTACATTGCACAAGTTAATATATTTAATGCTGCAAAAAACGTGCACTGTATCTGACACTGCTTCCTGTTTTACCCTCATGCCATCAGTCAGTTTATGACCATTTCCAACAATGTACTAAAAAGGGCCCATGGTGCCATGCATGACAAGTATTGAGCAGTAGAATGGAGGCCTATTCTCTTTGGAGCTCATGCTATCTGCCCAATCAGGCGGCCCAACATCAAGCTGCACATGCTATTCCATTAACCTGCTATTTGTCCGTTCACCAAGTCCTTCCCTTTCACTATCTGGAACTGCTTCACATGTCCAGTCTTGGCAATCCTTTTATCCATATAAGGAACAGCTCGTCGACATTCTAACATGTAATCATGGAATTGTAATCTCTCACTAATCTTGTCTGATTCCCCAACTATGCCAACCTGTCCTCTTTCATACCTTCTCCTGTTCATCTCACGTTCACCTGTTCAAATCTATCCTTTGTCCATATGTTTACCTTTCACCCTCTGTTGCACACCCTCAATGAGCCTAACATTTTATTAACAAAATAACATTTTCCCCCACAAACGTCATTATGTGTACTCACAGTCTCCATTGAACAATGTTCCCTGATGATTTCACTTTCCCCTTTTCGAAAATCATTCTCTGGAAATCTTCCACAGTCTCGAAACTCTTCATTCAACTTTCCATCACTCAGTTTGTCTAGCTGGCCCATTCCTCTTGGCTTGTGGCACGGGAAAACGAAACACTTCCTGTCCTGGACGAGGAAAACGTTTCGTTTGAGATTTCAAAAAAACCCACAAAAGAATATAGTTATTGGGTATTTATATTTGTTTGTATCATGTCATTCATACAGTTTCTGCCATGGAATGATGCAGAAATTATTCCAACTTAGATTCTATAGGTCAAAGTAGGTAATATAGGATAGGACAAGCTTCTCTTAAAATTCCAGGAACTTATCTCCTGTGGAGTTCATCTGGGGGAACTGGAGATAATAATATGATGTATTAATTCATTATTTAATCAGTAATCATGAATAAAACGAGATATCTGCGATTACAGAGTGATCGCCAAGGTTAGTCTCCTCCAGCTTCCCCTTGGTGATCACCTGCAGCTTACCCTTGGTCCACGATCCAATGATAGCTACATGTTTGTTTGTTTTTCAGACCGCCATATGACTGATCATCAACATTTAGGGATAGAGGGTAAATTAAGAAAATGTGTCGCCATCTGCAAACCATTGATAAAACTCAACATCATGAAAATTGGAGGAACGTTATTCAAGTTCTTTTCATCATACTATTTAAGGGTTTTAGTGAATCATTCACAATCCAAAAAATTAGGTCAAGCCACTATGACATATTAGTTGCACAATACAGCAGATACTATATGATGTCAAAAACATTCTTGTACCAGTAGCATCTGCTTTCGTTTTGCGTGGAAAAACCTATATCAAGTCGCCTGTGCTCCGCTACCAAGGTTCTAAACGGCTTTGATATTTGTCTAGGGATGAAGGTGGGGGTTGATGAATGCTCTATCTGTCATCGAGCCCGGCAACGTTAGAGGACATTCACATATTCCACATCTTATATTCATTTTGAATCTTCTCGTGGTGGTGAGGTGCTCCGTTTGAAACTTTGTTCAATGTATGGAGCTTTTTGATGCCTAGGGTCCATCATAATTAAAATTTGTATTGGTGTCAAAGCCAGTAACCAATTGCAAAATATTAATAGGATTGAG
>CM068965.1:9556251-9573751 GCA_035128595.1 Eptatretus atami
CGAATTATGATGCCAATTCATTCTGAAGTCCCAGTTGGCTCCGAAGTATACTGTAGTTCGAAAAAATTGGGCAGGAGAAAAATAGAAACCTAAACGGTGCTTTATACTCATAGGATGGGCTAAATGACCTAGGTATGCACAATCGCCTCAACTAACTATCCAGCCGAAAACGAGTGTGTTGACCCAGCTCTAAAACTGTCATCCCGGTGTTCCACAGCGGTGATGTAGGTTGTGATAATCCTGTGTGTGCCGTCCATCGGCTATGACGTTAAACGTGTCTCCCACCTGCCAGCATCGTTGGTGATTTTAAAGACCACAACGGTACCTTCGCAAAAAGTAGGTAGCATCCAGACACCAGAACAAATTCCAAATTCTTTCCCTGACCATCAGAGGAATCAGCTACACAGCCGTGCACTCAGCCAATGATGTTACCCTGCAGCCTTGTGCTGCATAAAACGAAGAAAAGCACCTCAAGTTGAAGTGTGGGAATGGTACCATGAATTGAGCAAGATCAATGCAGGGAAAGCCATTGGCCCTGATGATTCCAAACAGACTTATCAAGGATTTTGTACGTGAACTCAGTATTCCATCACTGATTTCTTCAATTTATCGTTGAGAGAGGCGAACTTCCACAGATCTGAGAGACGCTGATGTGGTTCCTGTACCGAAGAAAAAGCCGGCTGTTCTCAAAAAGTTGAGATCAGATCCATAACTTCCCAGTGTACGAAGGTTTGCGAAGAGGGATTTGTTGCCAGATGGATGCAGGAGACATGATAGCCAATATTGATAGACATCAGTATGGGAGTCTTAAAGAGTCTTCAACCACACACTGTTTGGTTGAAATGTTGCATGAATTCAAAAAGAGGTCTGATAAATCTGACACCATTGGGAATCTCATTGTTACAGACTTCTCCAAAGCTTTCGACTCCATCGATCAAACAATTGTTGTCACAAAACTCATCAAGTTAGGAGTCAGAAGAGAAATTATCCCATGGAGAGCGGATTTTCTAACAAACAGGGGACAGAGGGAGAAATACCAAGGCACTCTATCTAACTGGAAATCATTGAGCTGTGGAGTACCACAGGGAACAAAGATTGGTCCTCTGGCATTCTTTGCCATGACCAATGAGGCAATGGACTCATCAGAGTTGCAGAAATGGAAGTACGTCGACGATCTGAGTATCGGAGAGGTGAGATCATCAATGCCACCTCCACAATGCAAAACACCGTTACTGAACTCAGCAAATGGGCTGATGAGAATCATCTGCACCTGAATACAGCTAAATGCAAACAGCTGCAAATTTGTTTCAAACGTACACCGCCGGAACCACCTGTCGTCAACCTCGGAACTAATACCCTCGATCTCATAGAGGAAACCAAACTATTAGGAGTATGGCTCCAGGATGATCTAAAATGGGACAAGTAAGTGAAGGAAATGGAAACCAAGAACAAGAAGAGAGTGTATTTGCTGAGTAGACTGAAAAATTTCAATATCCCACCACACGATCTTATCAACATCTACAAGTCATACGTCTGTCTGGCCATCACTCGAATATGCTGTATCCTGGACGAATAAAAGGGCAAACGAAAGACCTAGCCAAAATCCAAAAAAGAGCAATGAGGATTGTTCTCGGTAACCAATATGACTCCTACTTGGATGCACTCAGTGACTGGGATTGAGCCACTTGAGAAAAGGATAAACCTGTGTTCTAAGTTTGCATCCTCTTGTGTGTGATCTCAGAGGTACAGCAACTGGTTCCTGAAAAACGATGCCACTCATGCGATGCAGCTTCGTGGTACCCGCAAGTACAAAATCGACCAGTGCCGAACAGCAAGATATCAAAATAGCACGGTTCCATTTCTTGTAAAATGTCTCAATGAAGAAGGGGGGTAATAGGATCGATTAAGTTAAATAGGTTCAATGTTAGATGGCCCAGTGGAATTATTTATTTTTTTTCAATACTTTTCACCTCCATGACTTTTGTGCACTATTTATCTTTGAATTATAACTTGCTTTTTCCTTGTGTATTGTATTAATTTTGTTAAAATTATCCATTGTAAAACTTACCTCAATTTGGCCCTTGGCCACGATGGAAGTTGAATTGAAATAAAGAAAGATAAATTTAAAAAAAATAAAGAAGAAGTAGTACCCCAAAGGCTCAAAGAAACTCTGGGGTACATTTAAAAGTGGGGGCACTAATTGTATAAACAATCCCGACAACAGCTTTAAGCTTACCCCGATCCCACAGGGGGGAGGCTTAACTATTGCACAGACACTTTTAACACCTTCGTTTGGTTTATTCTGATGTTCCACAAGGAATCCGAATGGAACCCAAACACCTCCTAATCTATATGTTATGACTATTGTCTCAAATTCCAGTTTCCATTTCCTAAATTCAACACTCTGTCACAGTCTACAACAGCCTCAACTAGAACGGCACTCTGTAGAGTACATATCTCCACCGAGAGGAACAGTTCACGTTTTTTATCCCATTGATAGGCCGGATCTGCATCTGGACATGAACCGAAATGAAATTGGCTTGTTCTTGTCACCTATCCAACTCATCTACCGAGTTTTGTCATAATCCACCAACAACTTTTTGAGATATTATGCAATATACCGTTTTTGGACCTATCTCTCATTTATGAAGAATCACTTGCAAATTAAATAATTCTCGTGCACAGATCCGGATTCGGATCTTCACCAAAATCGAATCAATTTGTCCTTGTCACATACCCAACCTGTCCACCGGGTTTCGTTTGAATCTGCCCATAACTTTTTGAGTTATACTGCTTACGGACGGACAGACAGACAGACAGACAAGGACAATAACTATCCAACAAGAAAACAAGTACAGGAACAAGGATAAGAATAACAATGACAGGAAGATCAAGGACACAAACTACAGGAAAAACGACAAGACAAGAACTATCCTTGGAGAGGGTTCACTCAAGCTTTTCTCCTTCTGGTTTGGCTTTCATCCAACCCCACTCTTCCTGGTCTTGCTTTTCTTTGCTCATTATCAAACCTCTCCACCATTGTCATCCCAAATTCCAACTGAACCAACCATCTCCACTTCTTCATATCCATATTATCTCACTTGTGCAACTTAATTTGTTCTTTCATTGTCTTCCCTACCCCTTTTCGCCTTTAAAATTCATCTAATTACCTCTTCTTAGTCATTCTTCCTGTCTACCCTCAATAACATCTCCTCCACGATGCTACTTCCTCCTATTCTTCTCTATTCCTCAATCTCCTTTCTCATGAGTATCGTCTTCCTGTTTAGAAAAAGAAAAGATCATTCTGAGAACTCACCTGGAAATACAGAGACATACATTCCCTCTGGTCATTGAAGTCCCTGCAGGATCTCGATTTTCCTTTTTTCCGAATGCTCAAACAGTGTTCCAAGTACTCATCAGGAGTGCACGTATTTCCATCGATCTCCAGCACCAGGGTGAAGTCCCTCAAACACACCACAAAGGTGGGAAAGTACTGGTGGAAGTCCATGCCTCTCTCATCATCCCTTTGGTGTATCTTGGTATTTACATGGTCCGCAAGATTGAGCACCATGCTGGAGTGTGGAGTTAAGAACAAAAGGAATCTCAAGAGGACAATGAAACTGAAGTCTGTATTTTGGCCAAAGGGGAACTGCAAATCAAACCATACAAGGTGAAATATAGAATATTTTATTACGTTATTATCTTTGGATGATTAACACCTTTTACTTTTTGGAGGGAATGGGAGGGAGACTCTCAGACCAATCTACAAAGCAGTTACTCCCAAGGCTCAAAAGCAGGAACAGGTACCAATTATATCTGTGTTTCAAAGAGACTACTTTACTTGCACAGACAACATTGTTGTGTGTGCAAGCACAGTATTCAACAAGGCAAGAGAGTAAATTTAAGACCTTCGTTTACGGAGCTTGTCATGTTTTCACGAGAGACAGTCGTGCAAAGTACTTACAAACCAGGTGGGTATTTATAATGTCAGGTGGTTCATTGATTACAATGCAGGTTCACAGTAAATCCACATTCGTGCAGGTGATTACTTTGTGCAGAAAAGTGTACAAATCTGAAGCATTTGTTTTTAAAAAGCTAAAACGAAATTAACCATTTGAAATATGATATATCTGAGGATTGTAGATACTTTTGTCTTTCCTTAAAAAGTCAGCAGAACATCAAAACTGGATGTCATTGTCCTCATTGAAAGGATACTTCAATTGGTCAAATCCATCACTGCTGAGGACGTTCGACGTGTTGTAAATGAGGACAGAACTCAGGAGAAGAGTGAGGGTAAACAGGTGGATGTCATGTGACTCGCTGTCCTGTAGGAGTACACACAATGCCAAAGCACAGGGTCATCACAATCAGAATGGGAAAACCTGTTAATCTCAATGTAACACCAAACAGGTAAAAATCTATCAAGTAATCTCCCAGAGAGTCATTGACTAAAGATTCCTGGCACTGCTCCAGATGCAACCGAAAAGTTTCTACCAGAATGTATATATTTCTATCAGAGGGAAGAATCACCTCAAATCATCATATCGACTTTAGTTGATTGCTGACTTTTGAGCTCAGGACTTTGTGCTCCGTAAATATGAGGGAGGGGCATTTCCCTTGGAGGGTATGGGGCATGACCTTCCATGCAAACTATCGCTTCCTGACAGTTACCTATCGCTCCCCACAGGCCCTCCAGTTTGGATCGAGTAATGTATGTAGGCTATTCCGACTGGGGTGGGAGTTTCACATTCACCTCCAATGTCCATGTAAATTTTAACCACTTGCCTCATCAAAGACTATGGCCAGTCTTCGGTGAGACATGCAGGAGAAGCGACTCATGATTGTATTTGAGTGCAACCAATCAGCATATTCCACAACACTGATTGATACACCTTACCCATCAGTCTTCCCAAACCCCTTTGGGGTTTGGTTTTTTCCACTACAATAGCAAGGCTCGTGGAAGAGCGAGGTTGGATTGATATTGGGGGTAGTGTGGAAACAAGTGAGCTCAGCAACTAAGGGAATGAAGGAACAGGAAAAGAAGAAAGAGAAGGGGAGGAAATACTGAAATCAGCAAGTTAGAGGGTTAGGTAAGCAAGGGTTAATGGTCGTCATAAAAGATAGTGGGTCGGGATTGGGGATGACACGAGGTGGTGATGCAGTGCCTGCTTGAAGCCTTGGAGGGAAGAGTGGTAAAGAAAAGACTCTGTAAGGTAGTTCCATGGAATGGAGAAGTGAGAAATAAAAGTTGAGGTGTGCAGTCAGCCTGGATTATCGAAGCTTAACCAGGAAGAGGGTGCATCCTGATGAGAAATGAGAGAGCAGAGGGAGGTGTACCGGATAAGAGGCAGCAAAAAACAGACATCACTGACTTTACAGATTCATAAGAGAAACAGACCTCACCAATTATTGTTGGCCTCACTTATCAAGAAGTCTTTATTAACGGCCATAGATCAGCACCAAAAAATACAGCAGAAACACAGAAACCACAAGAATGAGAGCTAGAAATATGCAATTCCTCAAAAAGGTTCAGCTCTTCCATTAAATTCAAATTCCATCACACGCAGAGCATTCAGGGTCGCAACTACAAAAAGCTTGGACAAAAGAGAGATAAGAGAAAAAGATGAGACTAGTATGTGTGTATACTGCGTGTTCATCAGCGAAACCCGATCGAATACAATTAGTCCAGAATGGGTTGAAAAGTACATGCCGCCCGTATCATGCACAACGTGGCGTGGTTGTCGTTTTACTATTATCGGCCTCGATTGAGGGATCGCTTGAGGACAGGAGCTCTGTGCTGTCGATGCTCATGTGGTGTTTGAGCGCCATTTCTAAGGGCCTGTCACACCTTGACGTTTTAGCCACGTATGGCAACGTATCAAAATGTATGTAAACGCTGGGTACGCTGAACTATTGATGTTTTTTTCAGTTTTGGACGTATTCATAACGAGTTGGATGTATGCATAATGTATAGTAGTACACAGAACGTTTCGATAACTTAGAGATAACTTATACCAACGAATGCTTGCGTGTTGTCGGCGTTCACAACGTATGCCCAACGATAGTCTAACTTATGCATAGCGCGCGGCAGCGTATCGCCGACGATCACGTGGCGTAGCCTATTAATAGGCTGCCGCTCAACGATTTTAATCATAACCAAGCTAGACATCGAAGTGTCAACATCACCGTCATGCCGAGAAAACTTCGAAGAATGCTGCAAGAAGTCTCCTGGCCGTGGCCGTGGACGCGGACGCAAGGAGGATCCATCATCACCCACACCATCCCATCACGCTCACCTACTACTACTGACATGGACCTAGAATACTACTACTACTACTGACACGCTCACCTACTACTACTACTGATACTACTGACATGGACATCTACTCACCATGGAGTCTGAAACACTGACGGGTTCCCTTGTGAACCCCATTTTTATATACCAATTCCCTAAATGCTGCCATTACGCCATTTACGGTAGCTGTAAGTTAGAAACATGTTCAGTAAGTTCTGTGGTCGTCCAGAAGACGTCAATAATTACATACGTCAATATGCGTTGGAGATACGTTACACATAGGTTCAAAGCACGTTACTCATAGGTTAGAAATATTTTCGGGTACGCTAGACATTACCTCGACGTATTTCGACTAATGAGTAACTTACAAGTAACGTGTGTCGACGTGTGTCAACGATCGCATAACGTGCCTACAACTTATGGCCAGCGTATGCAGAACGTGTGAGTCATACGCCGAGCACGTCGGAAAATTTTGAGCATGCTTAAAATTTGTCGACGAGCTCGGCGTACTACGACATATGCCAGCGTGCTTCAGCATGCTTCAGCGTGCTCTTAACGTATACAAAACTTACCCATAAACTATTCGACGTGTGCCAGCATTTTAGAACAATTTTTCATACGTCGGCATACGCTGGCTAAAACGTCAAGGTGTGACGGGGCCTTAAGGTGCTGTTTCTTCCGTCGCACGTTAGCGGACTCTCGGATAAGTGCGAAAGGTCACGGGTCCCTTAGCGGACCGTGGTCGCCAATATTTAGATGGCGTGGGGTAGGGTTAATTGCCTAATTTCAATATACTGAAGTACCCACATCGCCTAACTACCTGGGAAAACCACACCCTCGACGGACCTGCATGTGTTCCGTGCAGCGTGAGCATCGTGTTGGGTGTGTTTCCGGTCCATTGGGTGGAAATGACCACTGCGAGTGCGTTTGGCAGGCTGTGTTTTCTACGGAGAGGTGTCCAGCGTAATGCCTGCTTGACCTTTGCTGAGGACCCATCTCACAGCGAAGGGCTTACGTGGCTCAGATTTACTTCAGGAATAATCAGAAAAGAAGAGAAGGAATGAAGTCAGAATGAATGATGTAAGCAAACCGAGCTATGAGATTCTCGCAATGCACGCCCCTGTTGTCCCGCTAGACAAAAGGGAAGGGACTATCTACACGTATATTAATGGAATAACTGTCTTGGGACCAAGATATGTTGGATGCATGCGGTTCCTAGAACCGCAACAATATGTTTTAAATTTCAACCTGATCCGACACATGGTCTGACAGCCATAATTATTTAATTTTTTGAATCTGGGTTCTTCTTTAATATTTTGTGTTTTTTTGAATGCGGCTCACTTGGCGGCACCTGGATGGGTTTGAGTGTATAGCAGTGGCAGCTGAAACCCGAGGCCCAGTGGCATAAAGCATTCTAAAGGAAATATTTCCTCACGTTTCCCTTAAGGATATCCTTAATTTGAGGATTATTGTGATGTGTACTGGAATATTCAGGATTGACGTCACCAAGGGATGAAGCATGCACATGCACAATAAAGCACTTCGGTTATGGCTTTCCCACGTCTGAGTCGTGTGCATATTTCCTCAACTTAGAAGACTGGAATACTCGGCATATTTGCTTATCCGGGATACAAAACGTTGCATATTCAAATATTTCTCCCCATTACTTCGTGCTCAGGTTACTTGGATATCACTTCAATTGATACTGACGATGACCCCAGAAGAAAGGGTCAACTGCGTATGTAATAAATAGATTGAATACATTATGTTACTCGGTCCATAACTCGTCAATCCTGTGTCGTACAGAGATGTGTGGGATCTCATTCTACTTGGGGAGTTTGGGTTTATCCTGTCGACCATGTCGTACCCAAATTGAGGGATTCTTAACAATTATACACTACTTACAGTTATAGCGTTGTATTTAAACATAAAAGTACTTCCACAATGTACATCATACAACTGTACAACGTATTGTCTCTCTTGTGCTTGAGAAAAGCCTCCACTAGTGCTTCTGTCTCTTCCTGAAGCGAGTTTGGAGATCGCTTCGCTGCCATCCTGCTTTCCGACACCTCTTCCTATCTCTAATCTGATTGGTTGCCTGGCATAGCAAGGGCTCCGAAGGATTTCCTCACCCTTGAGGAAGTCCTTACTTGAGGATTTCCGAAAGGTTGTTTAAGCAACAGCCCTCAAGGAAATCCTTCGCTAAGGGATCACAGCGTACCTTCAGGAGAATCTTTCATTCAGGATGAGGGAATTGTATTCAACCGGGCCCGAATCCTATCCAGGTTCCTCCTGATGACTCCATCTTTGATTTTTTTTGCTTCTTTGGGTTTCTTCTGATGATTCCAATGGTCTTCCATTTGGTCTTCCATTTGGTTTGAATCAATTTTTTTTTTAATCCCATTCTGAATTCAGTTTAATATAGAGGAGGTCATTGGTCACATGCCTGATCAAAGCAGAGTTGTATTAAATTAAAATGGGGGGGCCATGTATAGTTCCACCCCCCCTCCCCAACCCCAATAACTCTCACCAGGGTTGTGTCAAAGCAGGACGCCTTGGTACTCGGTCATCACTGCCAGCAGTTATAAAGTTGCAGTTCTAGTTATTTTTGTTGCACTCAATGAATTTACACTTTGGGAAAAGCAGAACAGTAGAAAAAAATTAAGTTTAATGCTTTGACAATTTTACATTTTCTTGTGTAAATATGAAGGAGGGTGCTAACAGCCTTGCTAAAAGCTCGTAAGACATACACTTAGTTATGAGAATTAGTAGTTTCTTTACATTTTCACATTTCACTCCAGATTTCGACACTTATTTAGTCCACGAGATCTGATCCTCAAATCCTAAATCATATTTCCATGATATACTTTAATCAGTCCATGAGAGTAGATTGTGTTTCCAAGGCAAGGCATTTTTAGTAGGCCGAATCAAAATGGTGGCGAAGACCCCTGTGAGGTGAAGTGGAGCTGACCAAATATCAGCCTTTCATGAAGGAAAGCCGTTAATTATCTTTAAAAGGGGTGTTTAAATTTACCGAAATATCCAGTTTTCATTCATGCATTTGAGTGTAGTTCCCTTGGTATGCATGCAAAGTTTGGGGCCGCTCGGTTGCATGGTTTTGGAGTTATGGAGGAGACACACACTGACATTTATTATACATAGGCCTGTGAAATTTTATAACCCTGGTTCATCATCAGTGTGATTTTATACCCTATCAGATTCTTTACAAATTACCCTTACAAATATCCTTACAAAATAAGGACAAATCTTTACAAATACACTGCACATTATGAAGAAGAATCTACAGGTCTGTGATGTCAATGTACCTTCTCTGCATCACCCAAGCCTTCTGTATCCAAAAGTAGCAAAACTCTCTTGGGATCGTGAGGGTGAGGCCTTGGCCAAACCCAAATGCCTTTGGTACAAGACTGCACAGCATGTCCCAACATGAACCCTGTCGGGATAAAAGGAAATTATTTAGGATTTGATTACTTTTACTGTAAGCCTGAGTTACAGTCGAACCAGAAACACATCAGCACTTCGCTCTTTATCTGAAAAAACAACAAAAGCCAACAAGTTGAGGTATATTCAATGTACACCACCCCCATGCCAAATAAAGAAAAAAATATCAAATCCTCCGATGCAATATATTGCCGGGGCACCTTCGGCGCCCAGCGATTCTGCCGTGCAGCACATGGAGTCAGAATTTGGAGGGAATGGTGCACTTCTGAGATGAATGTGTACAAATTATACTTACTCGCCATGTAGCACATGGAGACGGAATTGGGAGGGAGCGGTGTATAATAAATTGATTGATTAATTGCAGAATTATCTAAATAATAATTGTAAAATAATTTCTAAATCAATTGGTGAATAGCATACCAAAACCACCTCTGTTTCATCCGAATCTGTAACTTTTTGAAAATTAAGTCATTCATCGAAAAATGAATAATTAATCGATTAATTGATTAATCAATACAAAATACCCTTTATAGCCATATCGCTTGTTCACTGTCGTGTCCAAATACCAGCTTCCTAGGTCAAAAGGTGCCTGAGATATTGCCCAGATGAGAAAGAAAATAAATAAGGAATTAATAAATTGATAATAATTAAGGAACTAAGTAATTAATTGATTAATAAAAAAAATTAAAAACATCGTTTTTGCCAAAGCACATCTTCACTTTTGTCCCCAAATTTCAGCTTCCAAGCTCAAAGGATGGCTGAGATATTGCCCAGAAAAACAAACAAGAAAAAGACATCATGCAGAGCACAATACTCGCAAAATCCACCCCACTTCTCCAAAGGTTGCCATGGATACATCAAATTGTCCATTTCATTAAGATTAAAATTGACAATCTTAATCAAAGCTCAGGTCAATCAGATGAAAATAGATTATTTTTCAGATTGAAATTGATGATTTTAGAAGTTTGACATTGAGTCGTCCTTTGACCTTTTGACCTCAAAAATAGTTTGGTTCCCAAATTCAGTAATGCACGTTGCAAATCCTGTTCAACTTTCAAGTTAATAGGATGTAAAATGACGACTTTTCAATTGAAACTTCATGATTTTAGAAATTTGACCTTGAGTTCACCTTTGACCTTTTACCTTTTGATCTCAAAAAAAAAAATAGTTGATTTCCCAATTCAGTGAAGCAATATGCAAATCCTGTTCAAATTTCAAGTCAATCAGATACAAAAATGACGATTTTAGAAATTTGACCTCAAGATGACCTTTGACCTCAAAATCAATGGGCTTCTCAGTTGAGACTACCTCTACAACTTGGTGAAGTTTTGTGAAGATTGGTTTTAAATTGTGACCTGTAGGCGATTGACAGACAAACAAACAAGAGGACGTCGTGCGGACGGAGCACGATACTTGCAAAATCCATAAAACAAATTTGATCTCAAAAATATTTGGCTAGTTGAATTCAACGACATAATATGCAACTCCTCTTCAAATTTCAAGTCAATCGGATGAAAATTGAGTGTTTTAGAAATACCACCTTATATTAGTTGTTGACCTTGGGCCGATGTTGACCTCAAAAATAATTAGTGGTTGAATTCAGTTACCTGATTTGCAAATCCTATTCATTTAAGTCAATGGATGAAAATTGAGTATTTTAGAAATACCACCTTAGTTGCTGACCTTGGGCCGATGTTGACTTCAACAATAATTCACTGGTTGAATTCAGTGACCTGAAATATAAATCCTCTTCAAATTCAGTCAAATGAAAATTGCAGATTTTAGGAATACCACCTTAGTTGTTGACCTTGGGCCTATGTTGACCTCGTGGACTTTTGTGTCATCTGGGTCTATGTTGACCTCAAAAGTAATTGGCTAGTTGAATTCAGTGACCTGAAATATAAATCATCTTCAAATCTCAAGTCAATCGGATAAAAATTGAGGATTTTAGAAATCTCACCGAAGTTGTCGACCTTTGGCCTATGTTGACCTTTTGACCTCAAACAATGGGCTTCTTGCTTATGACAAACTCTACCATGTGGTGAATTCTCGTGAAGATCGGTTTAAAATTGTGACCTGTAGGCGATTGGCAGACAAGCAAACAAACAGACAGACAGACACAGTCATAGACTGACGGAATAACAAAATCGATTGACAAATATACTTGAAAATCTTCGATTTTGCAAGTAACAAACAAACAGACTGAGTTAAAACTGAGTACTCCCTTCCTTCGTGCCCGACGATGACGTCATGCATTGCCTGGATATGGAATTCGGAAGGAGCGGTGTACAAAAATTACGGTGGGTCAGCTTGTTTATAAAATGGGATTTCTAATGGATTTTTTGTCGTTAGTTAGCGTAATCAACTCAGGAGGTCATGATGATCATTTTGGTGTGTCACATTCCACATCAGAACGCTCTCAAAGAACTCAACAAAAACATGCCTCCCTCACTCTCAATCACACACAAAACACACCACACCCACACATCACCCACAACACACACACACACAGAAAACACCCCCCTCATCCATTTATCGTGGTCTTAAAGGGTCTACAGGGTCTTATGGGTCTTTGGGGTCTTTTGGGTCCTTTCCATCCTTGGGAACTTTTGGGTCTTCTGGATCCTCATAGACTTTTGAGTCTTTTGAGTTCTTTGGGTCCTCAGGGACTTTTGGGTCATCTGCATCTTCAAGGTATTTTGTGTCTTTTGGGTATTCTGGGTCTTTTGGGTCTCAAGGACTTTTGGGTCACCTGGGTCTTTTGCTTATTCAGGGCCTTTTGGATATTTGGCGTCTTTTGGGTCCTCTGGGTCTTTTCTGGTCATTGGGAACTTTTGGGTTATCTCCGTCTTTTGTGTCCTCAGGGACTTTTGGGTCTTTAGGTCCTCGGGGTTTATCTGGGTGTTTTGAGTCCTCAGGAACCTTTGGTCATTTGGGTCCTCGTGGACTTTTGTGTCATCTGGGTCTTTTGGGTCGTCGGGGACTTTTGGGTATTTGGGTTATTTGGGACTTTTGGTATTTGAGTCCTCAGGGACTTTTGGTCATGTGAGTCTTTGGGTATTTGGGGTTTTTGGGTCCTCTCGGTCTTTTGGATCTTCGGGTCTTTTGGGTCCTTGAGGACTTTTGGGTCATCTGGGTCTTTTTCTTATTCAGAGTCTTTTGGATCTTTTGGATATTTGGGGTATTTTGGGTCATCTGGGTCTTTTTGGTCCTTAGGAACTTTTGGGTTATCTGGGTATTTTGTGTCCTCAGGGACTTGGGGTCTTTTAGGTCCTCGGTGTTTATCTGGGTCTTTTGAGTCCTCAGGAATTTTGGGGTCTTTTGGGTCTTGGGGTCTTTTGGGTCATCTGGGTCTTTGGTCCTCATGACTATTGCGTCATCTGGGTTCTTTTGGGTCGTCTGGGATTTTGGGGATTTTGGATAATCTGGTATTTTGGGTCCACGTGGACTTTTGGGGCTTTGAGGTATTTTGGCCTCTCAAGGTCTTTTGGGTCTTCGGGGTCTTCTGGATGTTTTGGGTCTTTGGTCATATTGGTGTTTGGGGTATTTTGGGTCCTCAGGGTCTTTGGGGTCCTCAGGGTCTTAGGGTCTTGGGGGTCTTACAGGGTCTTCAAATGTTGAAGGGGTCTCAGCAATCTAAAAGGTCAAAAGGTACATTCCAGTAATGTGTAATTAATAATAGATGTATATAATTAATGGATACAAAAAGTATGATATGCGCGTGCACGCACGCACATACACACACACACACCATCCATTTGCAGTATATATATATTATATATATATAATATATATATATATATATATATAATATATATATATATATATATATATATATATATATATTATGTACATACTGTATGAACTCATAAACGTCCTACTTCAATAATTACTGCACAGTCCAGGTGAGTGTTATTGATATCCTATTGAAATGAACGGTTTAACGGCTTGTTGATACGTTTGGTGAAGGGCTTTACCTGGGCGTTTCCCAGCCAACTTGTTCATCAGGTAGGATTTTCCACTCCGATACCTTCCAATGATGGACACGACAACGACCGACTGCTTGATCTCGGAGAGGTACCTGAGTGTGTCCTTGATCATGTGAAATTTCCCCTCCTTGTCCATTCGGATGAACTCGAGAGGTCGATCATTCTTGGGATCCATAGCTGGTTCGTCCACAGACTGACACCAAACTAGGGAGGGAGAGCAAATGTCTTGTTGGTGAGTAAGTTTTGGTTTCACTTCCCTCTTGTAACAAAACTGGTGAAACACGTTCTTCCACCAAACACGAAAAGTGTTCGAGGAAAACCCCCTGATAACCTTACATTTTGATGAAGCTCTCTGCCTTGTTGGAAGGGGGATTGTTAATGTTAACCATTACATCTTGTACCTTGTGATGATGAACTCTGACGAGTCTGGGCCAACATTTTCAAACATTTAAGCTTCGCCTTTTCGAGGATGTGAAAAAGTACGAAAGTCATCCAGTTGACATCTGAACCCATGGCGATAGCAAAGGGTCCGCCACAGATCTATAAATGGTGATCGAGCTAGTTCACATGAGGACTACTCTGTCCGTGGATGGAAAAAATAATAATAACGAATTTCCATAATCACATGTTGAGGATTTGCTAATTGTCGTGGGATTGAGGGTGAGGTGGTGTTTGGAACGTGAGCCCCTCTTCGAAGCGATAGGTCTCAGCCCCCACCGTGTTGGACATCCATCTGAACCGGGTAAGAACTCATTGATCATCTCATTTAACCAAAAGTGAACTATCGATTGCAGTTCAACCAAAAGAGTCCACAAAAGTAACGATGACGTCATAAAAGATCCACATGTAACAGAATACTGTACCAACCTTGACATGACAGCCACAAAAAGCAGATGACCACAGTGGATCGACATCCAAATTTAATAAAATTGTTTAACCAGCAGTCCGGAGGTTCTTTAATCACTCAAAGTGACTAAGACAAGACGAGTTAATCCGCGTTTTCCTCACCTGACAAGCGATGCTTCGTTGTGTGCTTCTTGTTAACCTCCTTCGTCGTTTCAACAAACACTGGGACTTTCCGAGAAGTGACGTAACCATCTGATGTGACGCAATACACCGTGTGTGTCTCATCAAATCTGGTTCACCATTGTCGTCTGTAAACACAAATAAAAACAGTTCACGTACAGCTGTTATACATTATTTATAAAACCATGCAAGTACAACTCCGATATAGTTTATATATAAAATGTACAAGTACAGCTGTTATACATTATTTATAAACCATGCAAGTACAACTCTGATATAGTTTATATATAAAATGGTACAAGTACAGCTGTTATACATTATTTATAAACCATGCAAGTACAACTCTGATATAGTTATATTATAAAATGGTACAAGTACAGCTGTTATACATATTTATAAAACCATGCAAGTACAACTCTGTTATAGTTTATATATAAAATGGTACAAGTACAGCTGTTATACATTATTTATAAAACCATGCAAGTACAACTCTGATATAGTTATATTATAAATGGTACAAGTACAGCTGTTATACATTATTATAAAACCATGCAAGTACAACTCTGATATAGTTTACATATAAATGGTACAAGTACAGCTGTTATACATTATTTATAAAACCATGCAAGTACACTCTGATATAGTATATTATTAAAATGGTACAAGTAACAGCTGTATACATTATTATATAAAACCATGCAAGTACAACTCTGATATAGTTTACATATAAAATGGTACAAGTACAGCTGTTAACATTATTTATAAAACCATGCAAGTACAACTCTGATATAGTTTATATATAAAATGGGACAAGTACAACTGTTATACATTATTTATAAAACCATGCAAGTACAACTCTGATATAGATTTACATATAAAATGGCTACAAGTACAAGCTGTTATACATTATTTATAAAACCATGGCAAGTACAACTCTGATATAGTTTATATATAAAATGGACAAGTACAGCTGTTATACATTATTTATAAAACCATGCAAGTACAACCTGATATAGTTTACATATAAAATGTACAAATACAGCTGTTATACATTATTTATAAAACCATGCAAGTACAACTCTGATATAGTTTATATATAAAATGGTACAAGTACAGCTGTTCTACATTATTTATAAAACCATGCAAGTACAACTCTGATATAGTTTATATATAAAATGGTACAAGTACAGCTGTTATACATTATTTATAAAACCATGCAAGTACAACTCTGATATAGTGTTATATATAAAATGGTACAAGTACAAGCTGTTATACATTATTTATAAAACCATGCAAGTACAACTCTGATATAGTTTACATATAAAATGGTACAAATACAGCTGTTATACATTATTTATAAAACATGCAAGTACAACTCTGATATAGTTTATATATAAAATGGTACAAGTACAGCTGTTATACATTATTTATAAAACCATGCAAGTACAACTCTGATATAGTTTATATATAAAATGGTACAAGCTACAGCTGTTATACATTATTTATAAACATGCAAGTACAACTCTGATATAGTTTATATATAAAATGGTACAAGTACAGCTGTTAACATATTTATAAAACCATGCAAGTACAACTCTGATATAGTTTTAATAAAAATGGTACAAATACAGCTGTTATACATTATTTATAAAACCATGCAAGTACAACTCTGATATAGTTTATATATAAAATGGTACAAGTACAGCTGTTTCTACATATTTATAAAAACCATGCAAGTACAACTCTGATAGTGTTAATATAAAATGACAGAGCAAGCTGTTATACATTATATTAAAACCATGCAAGTAAAACTCTGTGATATAGTATATATAAATGGTACAAGTACAGCTGTATACATTATTTATAAAACCATGCAAGTACAACTCGATATAGTTTATATATAAAATGGTACAAGTACAGCTGTTATACATTATTATAAAACCATGCAAGTACAACTCTGATATAGTTTATATATAAAATGGTACAAGTACAGCGTTATACATTATTATAAAACCATGCAAGTACAACTTGATATGAGTTATATAAAATGGTACAAGTACAGCTGTTATACATTATTTATAAAACCATGCAAGGTACAACTCTGATATAGTTTATATATAAAATGGTACAAGTACAGCTGTAACATTATTTAGAAAACCATGCAAGTACAACTCTGATATAGTTATATATAAAATGGTACAAGTACAGCTGTTATACATTATTTATAAAACCATGCAAAGTTACAACTCTGATATAGTTTATACATAAAATGGTACAATATCAACTGTTATAGTTTTTATAAAAATGGTAGCAAGTACAGCTGTATACATTATTTATAAAACCATGCAAGTACAACTTGATATAGTTTAAATAAAATGGTACAAGTACAGCTGTTATACATTATTTATAAAACCATGCAAGTACAACTCTGATATATTTATACAATTAAAATGGTTACAAATACAACTGTTATAGTTTTTTATAAAAATGGTACAAGTACAGCTGTTATACATTATTATAAAAACCATGCAAGTACAACTCTGATATGTTTACATATAAAATGCGACAAGTACAGCTGTTATACATATTTATAAAACCATGCAAATACAACTCTGATATATTATATTATAAAATGGTACAAGTACAGCTGTTATACATTATTTATAAAACCATGCAAGTACAACTCTGACATATAAGTCAAGCAATTACTATTATAAATGGTCAGTGT
>CM068965.1:9579603-9599937 GCA_035128595.1 Eptatretus atami
TAGCAGCCTGAAACTTTGCATGCATACGAAGGGAACTCCAAGGGGGTGTATGAATGAAAATTGGGTGTTTGGGTTCATTTAAACACCCATTTTGAAGAAAATTAACTGCCTTATTTAATTATATCCTTTATCAAGCGCATCCTCGGACACCTCGCTTCCCCCTCAATTTTCAGAGCTAATACATGGTGTACTTGTAAACCTTTTAATTTCTTGTTATTCCACCATGGAAACACACACAATGGCAGGTCTGAGTCAGACAAGTGTAAGTTTTGCAAGGTAGAAACAAAAAGCATGAGTCACCTCTTATCGAGATGTAAAAAAAAAAACTCATGTCAGAACAGCTATACACACAAAGGCACAACAAGGTATGGAGAGTAATCCACCGCCGACACATCTGCAGAAATTTCAATATTCCAGTTCCACAAAACTCATAGAAACATGAACCAAAAGCAATCATTGAAAATAAGGACATCATGCTCACTTACGACCTGATGATCCCGCCCAGCATGAACATAGAAAACAAAGCACAGCGATTGGACGTCATTCTCAGATACATAAATCAAAAGAGGGCAACTAAATAAGGTTTGAGTGCCCAGAGATTTTGATCTAAATAACATAGAAATCAAGAAAATGACCAAATATCAAGACCTCAAGAATGAAGTGAAAAGATCCTGGAAGCTGAAAGTGCCAAATTGTACCAGTGATCATTGGAGCAACGGAATGAAAAAGAAGACCTCACAGAGATCTGACAAACCATCCCTCGGAACAATAACCACTAACGAACTACAGATGGAGGCTGTCCAGGGCTCAGTGACAATCCTGAAAAGAGTCAACAATCCTGATTGTCAATCAGTGACAATCCTGACAATCTGTTGCACACCCTCAATGAGCCCAAGCATTTTATGAACAAAATAACATTTTCCCCACAAATGTCATTATGTGTACTCACAGCCTCCATTGAGAACAACGTTCCCTGATGATTTCACTTTCCCCTTTTCATAAATCGTTCTCTGGAAATCTTCCACAGTCTTCAGAAACTCTTCATTCAACTTTCCATCACTCAAGTTGTCTAGCTGGCCCATTTCCTCTTGGTTTGTAGGCACGGGGGAAAGCGAAACACTTCCTGTCCTGGGACGAGGAAAACGTTTTGTTTGAGATAAGAAAAAAACAACAAAAGGGAGGAATATAGTTATTGGGGTATTTATATTTGTTTGGTGACATCATGTCATTCATACAGTTTCTGCCATGGAATGATGCAGAAATTACTCAAACTTAGAATTCTATAGGTAAAGGTAAGTAAATAGGATAGGACAAGCTTTCTTTCAAAAATTCCAGGACGGTTACTCCTGTGGAGTTAATCTGTGTGAACTGGAGATAATAATATGGTGTATTAATTCATTATTTAATCAGTCATCATAAATTAAATGATTCCACAGATGCATTTCTCACCTTCATTTGATTTATTCTGATATTCCAAATGGAACCCCTACACCTCCTGGTCTCTATGTAATGACTCTTGTCTTAAATTTAAAAACTCTGTCACAGTCCACAACAACCTGAATAAAGTCTCCTTGAAGATTCCTCTCAACAAAGCATTTATTCCCTTTTTTAATAGAATATGGATCCTCACTCTGACCTTGTGCCCCAGCAGCTCACCTGTCCTTGTGAAATGCTGGTGCACCATGGATCCTCAAGATCACGTATGAACCACCAAAGGTAGAGACATCCTTTTATCTCACCATTGCCTTGTTATCGGCACTATCAACTATCATTTATTGGATCGTTCACTCAGGAGGTTTTTCTCCTTCTGCTTTGGCCTTCATTCATCCCCAGTCTGCATGATCCTGCCTTCTTTGCTCATCATCAAACCTCTCTTCCATTCTCATCCCAAATTCCAACTGAACCAACCATCTCTACTCCTTCATATCTCTGCTCTCTCACTTGTGGAAATTACTTTGTTCGTCTGTTGTGTCCTCCCCTATCCACTACTTCTTTAAAATCCACCTTCTTACCTCATATCTTCTCCATCCTTATTCACTCCCTTTCCCTCAAAAACATCTCCAGGATGCTACTTCCTCCCTTTCTTCGCCATTCCTCAATCTACTTTCTGCTGAGCATCATCTTTCTGTTTAGAAAAAGAAAAGATCATTTTGAGAACTCACCTGGAAATACAGAGGCGTTTGTGGTGAAGAGGTCAGGAGTAGGTTGTTGTGGGGAATTTTAGTAGGCGTTTGTAGTGATCATAGTGAGCATTGTAGCGTAGTGTAAGGGTCTGAGATGAGGCGTCGGTTGGTTTATGGCGTGCGTCGTTGAACAGGAAATGGTGTACGGTTTGAACGGGGATTATACAGCATATCCTCATGACGTCACAATCTGGCCCGAGGTGTGCTTGCATGCATGGGGGGGGGGCGGGGGGGGAAAATAATAAAGGGGATTACGTGGAAGAATAGGGGGTTGAAGACCGAACTAAAAGCCCTACGCAATGCATCTTGTCCCATGTATCCACCAGACATGTGGCAAGGACGAATGAAGGTACTCGGTGGAGCGCATACCTCTGCCACGTAATGCCTGATCCACGAGAACATTTCTGGCCCGATACAATTTTGAGATATCATGCTATATATCGTTTTTGAGTCCAATCTCTCAATGGTGAAGAATCACTTCGTAGTCGGATCTTCACAAAAATCTAATCACTTCGTCCTTGTCACACACCCAACGTGTCCACAAAATTTCATCCGGATCCGTCCACTTTTTGAGATATTCTGTACACAGACAAACAGATATGGAGGGGTGAAAACATAATCTCCTTATGTGTCTCTCCTTCGGTGGCGGAGGTAATAACTATATGTTGGTCACTGTATGTTGGGTGCCATTGGCTCGAACGAGTGCTGGCTTCGCAGAGCCGCAACAATATATTTAATTATTTATTTGAAAGAGCATGTGTGCATTATTGAGTGAGATTTTTACTCCACGGGGTCTTCCACCCCACGGGGTCTTCCACCCCACGGGGTCTTCCACCCCACGGGGTCTTCCACCCGAAGGGGTCTTCCACCCCACGGGGTCTTCCACCCCACGGGGTCTTCCACCCCACGGGGTCTAAGCACCGCTTGCGTTCTCTCTTTTCTTGTGTACAGTCCATTTGAACGTCTATTTCTCCATTATTCGTGAACAGTATTCGATGAAATTTGACAGGTATATTCTAGACACATATGCGCAGGCATTAACTGAGTCCAAAGTGCGATTGCGGCCCTTCGGGCCGAGGAACGGCCCATTTTGGCCCATTTTCTTAAAATTGTTATTTCTCGGTTATTAGTGGACGGAACCGAACCAAACTTGACAGGTATATTCTGGAGACCATTCCCCAGGCATTAACTGAGCCCAAGTGCGATTCTGGCCCTTTGGGCCGAGAAATGTCCCTTTCGGCCCATTTTCTTAAAATTGTTATAGAAAAAAAGTAATTAAATGTGCTCGGCGATGCCCACCGCAAAATTAAGTCACAAATGATGATATGAAACTCGGCTCACTCTTGTGAGGAGTTCTGGTTTCTTTTTCTGATGCGATGAAAATCTTAACAAATATCAAAACTACCTGTGGTCCGTGTGCTGTCGTTCACCTGAGAGTTGTACGAATGAACTCCCACGGGGTATGTTCGCAATTCGAACTTGTTATCCCAAACAGTGAAACGTCTTTCAAATGCACGTTGTAGTCCATAAATAAACAATTTGGTTTTTACTGGATGTCGGATATTATATCTACATATGTATATATATATATCTTCTATACAAATAAAAGGCAGTGTGGTGTGTGTTGTTGTGGTGTGTGTGTGTGTGTGTGTGTGTGTGTGTGTTTTCACAATGTAGAATGGAGTCCTCCCAGAGCAGCAGGCTCGTTAAGAAACTATTAGCGATGGAAATTTTTGCCACTTCGACAGCTTTATGGCTTTTGAATAATTTCACCACTTTTCCTTCTTTTCCTCTTTCAGACTCATTTCACCACTCTTCCTTCTTCGTCTTCAATATTCCTTTGATCTCATCGATCATCTTTGTATGCCTGGTGATGGCTTCATGGTTAGGGTGGTGGCTTGAGATCCTGTGGTCCTGAGTTAAAATACTGCTCAGCTGTTGAATGAATACCAGGTGGGTTGACTCAACCTGTCATCCTTCTGAGGTTGGCAAAATGAGTTCCAACTTGTTTGGAAGAATGAGCCATTTGAGTATCCTGCGTTGAAGTGGTGACCCATCCAGGATTGTGCCCAATAGCCCAGGAGATTGCTTCAGCAGCACTGACGCTCTGTGCAGAGTATGGTCCCAATATATGGATGGATGGAATCATCTTTTGATCACAAGCCTTTTGATCGCATTAGAGAGGGCATCCCGATTCACTGAACTGAACGTTTTGCAGAGACCAACATAGGCTGCAAGCAGTCCCTGCCGAAACTCTCATCTGCGTTCAGTGAGGACCCGAAGGGCAAGGATACGGTCAATTGTTGACCTCTTTGGTGTAAAGTCTGTGCTCTGGACGCAATTTCTCAAGTAGATGGTGGCGAACCCCATCAAGAATTATCTGAGAAAAGTCCTTGCCCGGCACTGAGAGCAGCGTCACCCCTCGGAAGTTGTTGCAGTCTTGGCGATCACCCTTCCCTTTCCAGAAAAGGACAACAAGGCCCCTCTTCCAGTTAGTTGAGGTGATGCCTGTGTTCCAGGCAGAGCACAGAACTGCATGCAATAACACGAGTGCAGCATTTCCACCTGCGTTGAGAAGTTCAGCATGGATGCCACAGATCCCGAGAGGTTTACCCCATTTCGACTGGTTCACCGCAGTCTCTTTTTCCACAAATGAAGGTGGATCACAGTTGATTGGAGGGTCAACAATACGGATAGTAACACCGCTTACATCCAACTCAACAGCTGGTGGATCAGCCTGGTACAACCGCTCAAGGTAACCGGCCCAGCGGGCCTTCACTTCAGACTCCTCTGTCAAGAGCCTACCACACTCTGCTCTAGCTGTAAAAAGTAAAACGAGGGACGGGCTTGGATGAACACAATGCGTGAATTCCCCTGTAAGCAGGATGAGAATCACTTGACCACAGGTGATGCTCTCCCCCCTCATAGATTCCTTGCACATAGGCCTCCTTGTCCATCCTTACTGAACGAACAGTTTTACGCCTCAGCTCCCTGAACAGCTCAGCTCTGCCATTCAGCCTGGCCCTGCGACTCTGGTCAATGGTATCCAGCGTCCCTTGAGAGACAAAATTCTTCTTCACCCTCCGGTGAGTTCCAAGACATCCACCGGCAACATCAAGGACGGTGGTCTTGAAGGCACTCCACAACTCTTCAGGACCCCCTAAAGCACCCAGACACCCCAAATCTCTACTCAGCCTGTTTGCAAACTCCTCAACTACCCTCTCATCCTTGAGCTTGCCATCATCCAGCCAAGGCCAGGATGGTACTATTCTCCTGGATTTAAGCTGCAACTTCAGAGTTTCTGCAACAAGCCTGTGGTCAGTATTGATGAACTGAGTGCTCCAGTAGACCCTGCAGTTCTGGATCATCTTCCAACGAACATATATGGTCAATCTCCTTTGCCACACCGCCAGCGTTGTAATACCAAGTCCAGCGATGAGCTTGTTGGCGCTGAAACCATGAACCAGCCATCCTAAATCCATGACTTCTTGCAAAGTCAAGGAACTTATTGCTATTCTGGTTCACAGTTCCAGACCCATGGGGACCAACACATGTCTCATAACCATCCCAATCAGTTCCAGTTGATGCATTGAAATCCCCCAAGACTAGAAGAGTATCTCATCTGGGGCACTGATCAACCACAGACTCGAGCATGGCATAGATTGCGTCCTTCACGGTGAGATCACTCACCTCACTCGGAGCATATACAGAGACCAGGGAAATGACACCCAAGGAGTGATGAATCCTTCGTCTCATCATACACTCGTTGACTGGTGTCAATTATTGGAGTCAATTATCAATTATCATTGGAGTCAGCCTATTGGACACAGCTACAGAAACTCCTTGGCTCTCGTAACCATCAGAGCGACCAGACCAATAGTAGGTGCAACCACCCACCATTATGTCATCACAATGTGGTCTCCAAACCTCAGAGAGTGCTGCAATACTGATGTCCAAACGCTTGAGCTCAGATGATAACAGAGACACGTGATCATCCTCTCTTCGGGATGGTGCATTGCAGGCAACCACCTGAAGGGACCGCCTCAGGTTAACCAAAGGAGACCGCCGTCTGGTAGACGACACCTCAGCACCACCCTGATACACACTACCGCAATCTGACCTGGGAAGTTTACCCCATGGTTTCCCTCCTCTCATCAAAGTTTGGGGGTCCTGAAATCTTTGCCCCAAACCCATCATCTGCTGAGCTGCTCTGCAAAGAGCAGCTGCACAGGAGGTACTCCCACAGAGTTGGTTTTCAGATTTATTTTTTGTGCTTTTCGTATGTTTTGCAGAATGAAGGGTTGTATGGTAGCCGGAGTGCAAATCCTGTCATCAACGTACTAGAAAAAGGTAACTCAACTCCAGGAGGATGTCCACGGACACAGTTGGGCACTAGATATGGATGGTGGTTGGCTTACAAGGAGCTCCTCCACCCTTTAACAGGTTTTTCTTTTTAATCCTGCTGGGTGTCCATATCCATACACTCTCCTCACCAGAAAACCTGGTGGGGGAGACGGTTTAGTAGCCGACAACCCAACCATGAAACAGGTTAGTACAGGTTTACATGGTACCTGTAGCAAGTCACAGATCTAATCTGATCTGAGCTGACAATCGCGCCGGGTGGGACACGATCCCTACTTCAAGCATAAAGAAGCATTCTTAGGACTTTAGAGCATTGTATTATTAAAGGAGAGCGGGAAGGAGCAAGGAGTGAAGTGAAGGTAAAGAGGGAAGGGTAGGGGGAAGGAAAGAGGGGATTTTGAGAAGGGGAATGAAAAGAGGAAACAGAAAGAAAGGCCATGAAGAGGGAGAGAGGAGTAGAGAAGAGGGGAAGAGGAGGAGAAGGAAAAGGAAGGAAGACTGGAGGGTGGATTCATTCACATGACGAGTGTATAATAAGCTAGTACATATATGTATTATACACATTTATGTTGCACATACTGCGGCCCCTTCATTCATGACATTGTCTCGAATGTCATATCGGATAATTATAACCATGAGGCACGTCCAGTGGTCTATTCTGGGTATGAGGGGCACAGTCCTAAACCGGGCCTTCTAGCCACACACAGAGGTACATCGGAATCGTGCTTGTAAATTTGAATGAGTAAACGTTATACAAGGTTCCTTTCGTTTTAATATGTTCTGATGGATTACCAGATTGGGAGGAGGAGGTGCCTGGGAAGATGTCCTTGTATTATGTAGTTGTGCGGTTTAATTGTGTTCACATCACATTATGGAGTCGATGGTGTGTTACTGTTAGAGAAAACATATCAGCTATTATGACGAGTTATATTATTATTTTTATTAAGACTTCACCATGATTTGCTTATGGCTCTTGAAAATCCAACTACTCACCGTAGCTTCATATCAGTGGGCCATGAAGCTGGCTCCATCACCAAAACTCTTGAAATCTTCCCTCTAAAGTCTAAATAATGCTTTATGTGGTTAAAAACCACTCAACCTCAGAATTGTAGTGGTTACCTTCATCGATTTCAGGTTAATGGCACAACAAAACAATACAGGTGCTTGTTTTTTTTACTTAGTATAAGGGATGCAGACATGGTGTACAGGAGAATGAAATGCAGACCAAACAAGTTAAACTGTATTTGGGAATGAAGACCATGTCAAACTGTAGTAGGGAATGCAATACATACCATACTGTTGTGGGGAATGCAATACATGCCACACTGTTGTGGGGAATGCAGACGGTTCTGCACTGTCATAGTGAGTGCAGACCATGGTGTAATGTAGTAGGGAATATAGATGGAGTTATATATAATGTTGTAGGAAATGTATGTATATATATATATATATATATATATATATAGTGCCTTCAGAAAGTATTCACGCCTTCACTTTTGTCACATTTTGTTGTGCTAAAGCCTGAATTTAAAATGGATTAAATTTAACTTTTTTTGTAACCGATCAACACAAAATACCCCATAATGATAAAGTGAAAACGTGTTTTTAGAATTTTTTTACAATTTCATTACAAATTAAAAGCTGAAATGTCTTGCATCAATAAAGTACAAGGGGCACAGTCTAAACTGCACAACCCCCCCCCCCCCGCCAACCACAGAGAGTCCCTTTACAAATCCCAATCTACTTATTTGTACCACATCCTGAGTGGTCGACGTATCTCTTCGTGCTTGCAGCAACTGCTGCATGCTTGCATGCTCACACATGCAGTGACCTTTGCCCCCTCTGGTCGGCTCACTCTGAATCGGAATTGTACATGCTACACTCTGGGAAGCCGTTTTAAATTCAAAACAATCTGTCAGTCCTTAACAGTCCAATTGAGAGCGGGGGAGGGGTGGCAGAGAGAGGAAGGGGAGAGGCAAGGAGGGAAGGGGAGAGGGGTTGGGAGAGAGAGAAGACAGAGAGAGAGAGAAGAGGAGGAAGGGAGAGGCAAGGAGGGAAGGGGAGAGGGGTCGGGGAGAGGACAGAGAGAGAGAGAGAGAGAGAGAGAGAGAGAGAGAGAGAGAGAGAGAGAGAGAGGGGGGGAGACAGAGAGAGGGAAGGGGTGGGAGTGAGGGAGATGGAAGGAGAGGGGATAGGGTGGGAGAGAAAGGGATAGGGGTGGGAGAGAGAGGGATAGGTGTGGGAGAGAGAGGATAGGGTGAGAGAAGGAAGAGAGTGGTGGGAGAGAGAAAGAGGAAGAGGGTGGAGGGAGAGGGGTAGGAGAGAGAGGGAGAAGTGTGGAAGAGTAAGGGAGAGGTGTGGAGAGTAAGGAGAGAGAGAGGAGAGTAAGGGAGAGGGAGAGGGAGAGGGAGAGGGGTGGGAAACTTTTAAAAACAAAACGTTTAAATTTTTTATGTGTATCTAATAATCTATCTATGCCAAAGTGATGGGTTGTACAATTAAAGAAGATTGTACAAAAAGGGGAAATGTGGTGTAAAATAAAATTGCACATTTTCAGTGAGCGAGCACCGCCCGACGCACCGCTTGGCTAAACGCAGGCAAGTGGGCCCTGAACTTCATTCAAGTTGATCGATATATTCAATGACAGTATGAATATTGGAAAGCGCTCTGCTCGCCAAGTGGCTTAAGCACTCAAGCAAGCACTCCAATGAAACAATTGATAAGGAATGGCTGGCTTGGAAAGCGATTAGCGATCGGTCGTATAAACACAAGGCGCCTGGAGATGCCCAGAATGTCAGGCAATGTCCGAATTTGACAAACGAACACTTTCTAGCAGTCGGAACTACTGCTGAAGTCGATAAAGAAGTTTAAATTTTGAAATTAGTCTCAGAATCAGAGATTCTAGAGGTTATGACTTGTGCGGAAATGAAATAAAGCTACGAATGCTGGCGTCTCTGGGCGTTTATAAGCATTGCAATGTATCCAGCGATTCATAGATATGATGAACAGAGATTTTATAATATGGGTGAAGAAGGGGGGGGGAATTATTGTTAAGAAATCGTTGTGGCCTGTTCCAAGTCAAGGCATTGTTGAGCATGCCAAAAAAAAATGGCGAATTAAGAAGACCCCAGCAAGGGACAGTGAGGTGACCAAGGATGAGTCTTGATTAAAAATAATTAAATAAAGCCCCCAAATTATCTTCAAAAAGTGTGTTTTAATGAGCCCAAACACCCAATTTTCATTCAACACTCCCTTGGAGGTAGTCCCCTTCGTCTGCATGCAAAGTTTCAGGCCGCTAGGTTTCATGGTTTATGAGTTATGTAGGGCACATACAAACATTTATTAGAATAGATAACACACACACACACACACACACACACACACACACACACTTGCCTCTACGCTGTCTAGCATGAGTTGGAATCTCGACCCACCTATGAACCCCCACTTTGGTGCTTCACAGGCACGGTGATTCATCATTATGTGTGCCCCATCCCTCAAATGGAAGTTAAACTGGGTATCCGGTCTGCCAGCATCAGTCGGTGGATGGTAAAGATCCCACGGTATCCTTCGTGAAGAGTAAGCGAGCTATCGCCAGCACCCTGGACAAATTTCAAATGAATACCTTCACTACTGCCGAGAGGGCAATGGCAAAACCACCCGGTATAACCCTTGCCAAGAAACTGCTTCGACAGCACTGATGTTGTAACAGAGCCGGCTATGTTACATCGGATCAGATCAGGTATCACGTACTATATGCTCTTTAAGAAGTGTCTGTTCTGCCAAATCAGTTCCTTGGCTCGGGTTACAATCCTGGATGTGTCGCCACTCTGACGCAGGAAGTCAGGGCAATAATTTGTAATTTGTTCATGGTTCCAGAGATAGCTAGCCTACTCAAAGTGAAGGACACTGTAGGACCTTTCACATCCACCAACGAATGCAAGCAGCTGGGACAGCCAGTTTAACATCCATCCGAGGGACGGCACACACATTGATTAATCACCCTGCCTGTGAAACACCGGGATGACAGTTTATAGCCGGGTCAGGATTGCAACCCAGGCTGGACAGCTTAAAGAGCTATCCTGCCAGATATACCTGTATACAAAATATGCACAGCAGTATACTATTGTGTGTATGTGGGTGTGTGCATTTACTTATACATACATATATATATATATATATATTTGTGTCTTTGTCCTCCACAGTTTGGTTATGCTCAGCATATCCCCGGGTGAGTTAAACGATGACGACAAAGACACACACCAGACATGCGCACGCTTCCACCGTGTACATGGAGAAAACGTGATGCTGAGCGATGGACGCACACGCTCTACCCGCGTACACAGTTTCGCTGGAGGTGTTTGCTTCAGGTATAGTCCATCTCGCTTCATTTTATTCGGCAAATCGTGTCATTCCTTGTTGCCAGGGCAATAAAAGGTTTTAACTGTTCGACAAAAACACCAAACACACGAACACCATTAACACCTTACAATGGGGCAACTGGGTGTCCTTTCTCAGTGAGGAGCCACTCTGCGAAGGTCGCCCCTTCGTGGTGGAAATTGCGGAGAAGGAGAACGGCTGGTGTGGCCACTTGCGACTCGGCCTCACAAGTTGTGATCCAGCGAGGCGGCAGACAGTCCCGGCAAGTTCCCTGCCGGACATGGCCAACACCGGTGAGGCCTGGATCGTGGCCGTCACACGTGGTCTCAGCCTGCTGCCGGTCAGGGTTTGTCAACAAATGTTCATTTGATCTCATTGAATGTACAAAATATTCGTATTGGTAGCTGATTGTCATTCATGTTGTGGCTCTAGGATAGTGGTGAAATGGGGCCCACATTGCGGCTAGGTGAATCCCTCATCCCGCGGGAGAAGCTGGTGGGCCGAAGCCACCCCGGGCGCTACAGCCATCTGCTCGATGCCGCTTTCCATACGGGAACTATTCCAGCAACGGCCCGGGGTAGCCGTGTGGGTGTGCTGTACACCGTGTTGTCACGAGGCCCTCCTCATGGTGTGTCTCAATGCCACACATATCACTTGTGGTGCCATGCATTCATGCACATACCGATACAGCATCTTGTTGCTGGTTGTGTTATTTATGGAGCTATGATTATACAGATGATGCAACCCACTGTCCTCCCCACCCCCTGCATATCAAGGTAGGAATATAACTAACGTATAACCTGATGAGCACTTCACACAACGACAATGTACAAGGAAAGAGAAAAAAGCTGCAACACAATTGTTGACACTGTATTTTGTAAAACGCAATTCATCCAAACATTGCCAAATATATCTCCAAGTGGAATCTTAACAACGAAGTGACTTACTACCTTAGCCCCCCCCCCATATCATTTACCAATTCCCCCTCCTCTATTTCCTATCTCATCATTCCGGACACATTGAGCAGCTTTGGCTTCCATGCACCTCCTGGTGAATGGGAGGCGTAGACCGTGTGCCACTGAACTGCCCCTCACCGGGCCTCTTTGGGCTCTCGTGGACGTGTTCGGCTGCACCAAGGCAGTGCAGGTCATCGAGTTGGAATATGGAGGTACGTGTGATCATGAAAACACCTGTCAATCTCAGAAACGCATGAAAACAAAAACTTTTTTGAATTGTTTTTTTTGTTTTGTTTTGTTATTACCAAGTGAAAATAATTCACCAATCAGGTGCAGAATCTTTGAAGAATTAGCCAATCGGTATCAGACTTTATAAAAAGACAACATTTCTGTACCGTCTTGTTAGAAAACAAACAATATTCTCACGAGGCACTTCGGGCTTTGCCTCAACTGGTCTTGAATCTCCACCAAAGCACAGGTTGGTGGGAATTCATTTATATCCTAACTGGGGTCACTGGAGGTCATTTACTTCATGACAGGTCAGTGTGACCACTCCTTGGCTTTTTTCACAACATCTTGGATATTCGTTGTTCACCTTGGCGTCTTGGTTTCCTATAGGTTTTCTATTATCATCGCTTTTTCTGAAACCTTGTGAATTCTTGGCTTTTTTTTCATTGGCTCACCTTGGCATTTATGGAAATGAGGAGTGGTCACACTGTGACAGGTGGATTGAATGCTTTCCTCCAATCCGGTGCGAGGATATAAGAGAAACTCTGAAAGACCATTGGTGTTGGAAAAATGCTCCGATAGCACCCTTGAGCAGAATAAGAACAAATGAACCAATAAAATACTCGTACATATCGAAGTTATAGAACTTGTCCATTGTTCACGACGTAACTTCCACCCACCCACCTCCTCATCTCTTCCCAACCTTCCCACCGGTCGCATCATTTTTCAGTTCCGAGTCTGAAAACTTTGTGTCGACAGCTCATCCAGAGAAGGGTCTCTCACAGAATGGAGATCGACAAGCTGTCCATCCCCGAAGCGCTGAAAAACTACTGCAAACTCGAATAATGGTCTTCATCTCCAACCGTGTACCCATCCACAACATTGAAAGCTGTTTATATTGCATTCATGACGTCATCATGGCACTTTCAAAACGCTGCAATCACTGAACATTGCTGGGAATGAACAATGGTAAACGTTAATTGCTAAGTTCTTTTGTTGAAAAGCCAAATGGAGAATATTATCAGAATGACAATGAAACTTACTCGGAATACAATGTTTATTTGGCAATTTGTGTCAATATCGTTGGGACTGCTTGAGTTGGGGAGGGGGGGGGGGGTCGGGGGGAGAGGAAGTGACATTTAATGGCCGACTTAATGAGACAGAACAGCAAAAGCAGCAGAACAGAAGATGAACAGAAGAAAAACCGGAAAGTTTAGAGAGAACATCTGGAGGATGTGTTTGAGTTACTAAGAACATTTAACAAACCACGTGAGTGATGAAATAATCACCAAAGATGTGAGCGGACTTCAACAGTGACCATCCATCCATCGGGACCATACTGTGTGCAGAGCGTTGGTGCTGCCTAATAGTGTAGTAGATAGTAGAAAAATCGTGCAAATTATGATACAAGCATCAAATTTGGCATTCCTGTTCTGCAGGGCTTTCTGATCAAATCTGCCTGATTGGCCATTTGAAAATCCAAATTTTGAAAAATTTGAAAAAAAATATAAAAACTTCAGGCAAAAATGGCCAATCAGGCAGATTTGATTAGAATCCCCTGGAGAACAAATGTGCCAAATTTGATGCTTGTATCATCATTTGCACGATTCCTCTCAAAAATTGCTGTTATCTGCCCCACTATAAGCAGTCTCCTTGGCTCTTGGGCACAATCCTGGACACAGGATACCAGCAAGCTGACACTCATTTTTCCAACCTCAGAAGGATGACAGGCAGAGTCAACCGCACCTAGTATTAATTCAACAGCAAAGTGGGATTTGAACTCAGGATCCCAAGCCCACCACCCTAATCATTAAGCCAACACCAGGCTAAATAGTGACCCCTGGTCTAATTCCAGGTCTTCAAACCCGAGTCCCAATTTCTACAGTTTGAGTCCTGAACTAAAGTTGTACACCAATATGGAAGCTCGGCAACAGGTTAATCGATAGGCACGTCAAGCTTTACGGCTGTAGGGGTAGACAGATTGATGACCATAAAATAACGAAGGGGATGAACTCGTTAAAGGTGAAAAAGGAGTAAATATTTTTACACTACATTATGGGCAACATGGTAGTGGACTCAACAATGCCAAGGAAGACGAGCTGGGTCAGTTCCGATTGCTAAAAAAAAAAAACAGTGTTCATTTGCCGAATTTGCACATTGTTTGACACTCTGGACATCTCCAAGTGGTGTACAGTATGACCGATCGCTCATTGCTTGCCAAGCCAGCCATTCCTTATCAACCGTTACGTTGGAGTGCTTGCTGAGTGCCTAAGCCACTTGGCGCTCTCCAGTCGACAGCGGAATGAGGTACGCAGTTCGTGTCATCCGGTTCGCTCGATTGAAAGTGTTGTGAATTTTTTTTTTTTCACACGAGGTCACATTGTTTCACCTTTTTCTGTGATCTGCTTTCATTATCTATATTATAAAGCAGGAGTGTCTGTCCGTCTGTCTGACCCCGAACTACTTCCTCCGTTTTTGGGATAGCCCCGCCAAACCTTCAGTTGAACGTTCTGGGGTCCCTGCGGATGTCCTCAGGTGTGTAAGAGGTTTCATAAATACCTCGATACAATTATGATTTTGACTTTTGATCCGTACGAAGTTGCTCCCGATCCAGATGTCACGTCAGGAAGGCGTTTCTCTTCGGTTACCTCATGAGTGTTTATAATATTGTATTTTGTGATATCACTGGTGTGGTATTAATTTGTGATTGGAATGATGCTGTTTGAAAATATAGAGGTTGAGTTTAAAGCAGAATGAGGAAATCATGTGAGTGGTTCCACCCATTTGTGGTTGCACCATTTTTTGTCCAAGTCCTTCACGCACCGGCTCATTCATTCATTGATCGGCCCTCGGCCCATCGGCCCTCCCATGCATAGCATAGTCGGGTACCTCGCTAGTATTAATATAGTTGTATATTAATACTCGCAGGGTATGCTTAAAATTGCAAGTAATAACGAGCCGTGCTTCCCCATTGTCTCGGGTTGCTCACCTGCATTTGATTTTTCATTTATTATATATTTTCATTTCACACGCTTTCCTTCGGTTCTGTGATTTTCCCGGTGTGTCGGCTTCGATGTCCTCCGGCATGCGAAATCTCAGCTTTCTACATCACCTGGAAGGTACCAAACATTAATATCAGTCAGTGAGTGAGTCAGAAAGGGCTTTATATATTAGATAACTATATTAAATTTTAAAAAACAACCTTCCAGCATCGAATCAAACCTCGTGTTCGGAACTCCGCCAAGGAGGAAATTGGGCCACGTACGGGGGACAATGCTTGCAAGGAACGCATGACCCCACAGGAGGGCACGTCCATCCGGCGGTGTGTCCCTATCTGGAGGTGCGTCCGGCAGTTGCTGCAAGCCAGAAGAGGTACATCGACAGCACACACGTACGTGATACAAATGGGGAGATTAGAGTTTGTAAAGGGACTCTCCATGGGAGTGTGTGGTGCATACCTGCATGCTTGGTTACCTGTGTGTGTGGACCGAAATTGCACCTGGGCCTATGGCTCCCGTGGTGGAGGTTACGCGGCCGTCTCACGAACCATGTGCCTTTGACAGGTAAATAGCGTGGGTTTCAAATGCTCCCGGTCAATTTTATATGGAACAGGGAGGTAAAGAAATTAAACAAGGTTTGCTGTTTGGGCACGTTTTATCACCATGGTAATCCCTATAGTAAGGGATGAGGTGGGGGGTCGGTCCTGCAAACCCCCGACCATGTGGGTCGGTGCATAGCCCAGTGGACGGGCGTGTGTTACCCAAACCTCCAACGGATCGCTACTTGTGAGTGAATGGACTTTCAACCTTGTCGGAGCACGTCCTGTGAGCATGGCAGGATTGGTGATTTATTTAATGGACGTCTTGCCAATTGGAAAGATCATGCTGTGCGTCATTACCAAGTAATGATAACCAAGTCTTTGGCAAAGGACACATTCGTGACGTGAAAATACCAAAGCTTGTACCAGCTATGTTTACGTGTGTGTGTGTGTGTGTGTGTGTGTGTGTGTGTGTGTGTGTGTGTGTGTGTGTGTGTGTGTGTGTGTGTGTGTGTGTGTGATCATAAAGCAAAAGCCATAATATAACATTCTCTTTGCTGATTCCCCCTTTATCTCTCTCTCTCTCTCTCTCTCTCTCTCTCTCTCTCTCTCTCTCTCTCTCTCTCTCTCTCTCTCTCTCTCTCTCTCTGTATTCTCATCAGCGAAGCAATGGGTGGTTTTTGCTTGTACTGAATACCATGAAATTAAATTTTGACATCATTTATATGGAAATAAAGATGGCTTTACACACTCACCTCACAACCTACAATTCATGGTGGTAACGTAAGGAGGTGTTGTATGAATTAAAACATAGACAGTCAGGCATTTTTATTTGTATACAAAAAAAAATCAGAGGTTATGGAAGAGCGACGACACAGAGGGTACTAGAAGGGAACTCGGTAGAGTGCAAACTGCATACCTCCATCAGGCTGAACAGTTTACACTTTGTATCCCACTGATCAGCCGGATCTGCATCAGGACCTTAACCAAAATGGAATCGGTTTGTTCTTGTCACCTACTCAACTCATCCACCAGGTTTTGTCATAATCCGTCAACAACTTTTTGAGATTTTTTTTATGTATACCTTGTCGAGGCTCGTATAGAGCTAACACACAACGCACATCAAGGGGGCATGAGACAAGAGGGGAGGGAGTGGGAAGGACAAAACAGTGGAGAACAGAGACTTTGAGATCTGTGGAAGGGAGAGGGATAGGACGGGGAACATGGGGAATACAAGATGGACATTACAGGGACTTTCAGGAACGAAAGCAGGGAATTTGAAGGAAATGGGCTTGGGTGGATTATCGGGGGTAGAAAAGATCGAGGATTTGGATGGGGGATGATAAGAGGTGGTGGTGAACAGCTGTTTTGAAGCCTGGAGGGAAGAATGGGAATGAACAGAGTGAGGGAGTTTATTCCAAAGGCGGGAAAAAAGAGGAATGAAAAGGTGAAGGTGAGCAGTGATTCGTGATTTTGGTAGTTTTACCAGAAGGGGATTGTTGGCAGACCTTGAGCGCCCTGCAAAAATGTGGTGGGGACAAATCACAGAGAGAGCAGGGGGGCGAGGCTGGAGAGAGACGGTAGAAGACAGAAAGACCACCGACCAACCTGCGGTGATTGAGTGAGAGGCCCAAGACTCAGCCTCATTGCGGGAGATGCCAATGATCCGAAATGCCTTGGTTTCTACAGCGTGAAGCCGAAAAGGTGGGAGGCAGGAGCACCAGCCAAGAGGGAGAGCAGTACTCCATCAGGCTGCGGACAAAAGTTTGTAAGTGGTCAGGAGCTCAGGGGGGCGAGGAAGGACTTTGCACGACGGAGGATTCCCAGTCGGCGACTGGCTTTGGAGGCGAGGTTTGAAATGTAGCTTTCCCAGGAAAGGTCATGGCAGATAGTGAGACCCAGAAGCTTGAAAGAAAGGACTTCTCCCAGAGGATTGTTGAGAAAGTGGATGGGGGGTTTTCTAAACGGTCCTTTCGAAGAGACATAGTGAGAGTGTGAGATTTGTCCGGATTGAAAGACATGTTCCACGCGTTGGACCAGTTTGTGATTTTATCCAGATCAGCAGTGAGCAAAGAAGCTGCTGCTTGCCGGTCTGAGGGATGACCGATGTACGGCAGAGGGTGGAGTCTTCAGCAAAGAGATATAGCGGATTTTCCAGATTGTCGGAGAGATCATTGATGAAAACCAGAAAAAGAACAGGGCCCAGAACGCTACCTTGAAGAACCCAGCCTGGACAGGAAGGGGGGATGAAAGAACTCCATTTAGGCCACACGTTGACTGCGACAGGAGAGGAAGTCTGCGAGCCATGAGTGGAGATGGCCTTGGATACCATAGGAAGAGAGTTTGGTGAGCAGGGCAGGGTGCCAGACTGTCAAAAGCACGTGAAATGTCCAGGGATACGGCTCGGATTTCCTGTCTGGCATTGAGGGCTTCCATCCATTGTTGGGAGAGCAGAAGCAGCATATCCAGGGTAGAGTGACCTGGTCTGAAACCAAATTGATGATCAGAAATCAAGCCATTGGAGAAGAGGAAGGATTTGATGTCTGAAGCGATGATGGATTCCATAACCTTGCTGATGATTGGGAGAAGGCTGATTGGTCTGTAGTTGCAGGGATCTGTTTTTGCACCTTTTTGTGCAGGGCAGTGATGTTTGCTGATTTCCAAGCAGATGGCAGATGACCTTGAGCAAATGAGAGGGTGAATAGAACGAGAGAGGGTGAGCAAGAGCAGAAAAGCAGGCTTTGAGGACACGTGGGCTGATGCCGTCTGGACCGGTTGCAGAATCTGAATCGAGGTTTGACAGCAAGCTCTCCACCTTGTCAGGAGAAAAGGACACAGAGCCCAGGGACAGTTGGGTGCGACTGGGTAAGGTGGGTAGAGAAAGTGATGGGTTTTTGACACAAGATTTAGCTGCAAACACCGAGTTTAGGCATTCAGCTTTTTCACGTGCGGTATCAGCAGTGCTGCCATTTGAGGTAAGGGAGGGGATGGAGGGGGAACATACACCAGAAACAGATTTGATTAGATGCCACCAGGATTTTGAGGAGGGAGAGAGGTTTGAGAGTTCAGACTTGAGATGAGAAAGATGTTGTTTTCTGGCTCTCCTGAGGGTAGAAACACACTTGTTCCGAGCTTTATGGAAGAATGAGATTGCCCTCAGTTGGGTTTGCTTTCCATGAGGCAAAGGCAAGTTGTTTCAGGACAACTGCCTCACCACAAGCTTCAGTGAACCAAGGGCGGGAGGAAGGGTAGAGCAATTGAAGACGAGAGGGGATAAATCTGTGCATGAGGGAGAGCATGTTTCTTTGAAAGAATTCCCAGGATGATTGATGTTGGAGGAAGTAGAGATAGGAGACCAGTCTATAAGTTTGATGGCTGCTTGGAGACCTGCCAGTCGGCTTGAGTGAAATGCCAGACTCGACGGCGGTGAGGTGGTTCTGTGATAATAGCCAGAGAGATGTCCACTTTGATAAGGACGTGGTCAGAAGAACCGATTGGAGCGGAGGAAGAGCAGCAGATATTGTCAGGGAATTTGTCAAAATCAGATCCAGAAGAGATGGAGTACCATTGGTTGAGATCCGGTAGGAAGGTGACCGATTGAGTCAGTCCCAATTAGTCGCAGAAAGCTTTTGCTGAGGTGGCATGACAGGTGAGAGAGGTACCCACACCTAGCCAACTGGCATGATGACAATTGAAGTCGCCACATATGAGGAAGAGAGAGTTTGGATGAGAAAGTAAGAAGTTGGTCCATGTTTTCGGATAGTGAGGTGTAGATGGAGTCATCACTGTTAGGTGGACGGTACAGTACACATATAAACATGAGGTGGGAGTGGAGGGGAAGCCGTAGCCAGAGGTATTCCTGGGGTGTGGGGGAGTGAGGGTTGTGCATGGAGAGTGAGGAATAGAGTCTTTGATGAAGAGAGCAACTCCTCCACCAGGGCGAGGCTCAGGTCTGTCAAACCGGAGGAGGGAGTAACCAGGGAGAGATACTTGGGAGTCAGACACGTCTTGGGGGAGGAAAGTTTCTGTTAGGCAGATTATGTCTGGTTTGTCAGTGGCAACCTGTATGGAAAGATCTGAAAGTTTTGAGCGAAGGCCCCGGATATTTGAGGTCCATACTTTTAATGAAGAGGTAGGGAGGAGGCTTTGGGTGCAGGGGGTGGGGGAGGTAAGGAGTGATGTTGAAAGAGTGTGGTGGATTGCAGAATAGCTAGGAGGGGGGCCGAATGAGGAGGAGAAAAGGCTCTGTGGTGCTGGGGGAGAGGGGGACAAGAGAGGGGAGGAAGCAGTTGAGGATTTGAGGAGGTGGAGTGAAGAGATGGAGGTGAGAGGGCAGTGGAAGGAGGCAGCTTTGTGGATGAGGGGGGACAACTTTGGAAGGATGAGTGAGGGGGATGAATGGTGGGAGAAAGGTGAGGGGGGAATTTTTGAGAGAGTGAGAGGGAGGCTTGGAGGGAGAAGAGTGTGATTGTTGCTTTGAGAGTGAGGGGTGAGAGGAGTGAGTTGGCACTGAAGTTGGAAAAAAAGAATGCTTGTGGAAAGCGAACACTCATAGCAAACTGGGGTTTTAAAAAGTTTTAGGTCAGAGATGCGATTAAACACATTTGTTGATGTTCAATTAGATAATACTGTTCAATTAAATAAAGGCGAATTCAGAGAATGGAGAGAAGAAACGCTGTAACCGTTG
>CM068965.1:9606677-9649154 GCA_035128595.1 Eptatretus atami
CCAGGAAACCCGTAATCCCAGTGGCTCCGACTCCGCATTAAGCACCTCGATAACCCCCAAAAGGATATCCAGAGTCTCTGCAAAGATGACTGCATCATCTGCAAAATCAAGTTCAGATATATTGACATTCCAAAAGGATGCACTGCAGCTTGATCTCTCCGACATCCTCCCCAGAATCCAGTCCATACAAGCACTGAAAAGTGGGTGGGGGGAAGGACACAGCCCCTGACGAACTCCAGTAACAACTGGAAATAAGTCAGAGATGGTACCACCACATCTCACAGCACACTCAGTACCATACCAGAGAATAGTTCAGACATCAGATTGGTCAGTTTTGGTGGCACCCCACGAAGACCAAGAATCCTCCAGAGGGCATCCCGATTCACTGAATCGAACGCTTTACAGAGATCAACATCGGCTGCAAGCAGCCCCTGCCGAAACTCTCATCTGCGTTCGGTGAGGACCCAAAGGGCAAGGATACGGTCAATCGTTGACCTCTTTGGTATGAATCCTGACTGCTGTAGGTGCTGTTGCTCAAGTAGATGGTGGGCAAACCCTATCAAGAATTATCCGAGCAAAGACCTTGCCCAGCACTGAGAGCGGCGTCAACCCTCGGTAGGTAGTTGTTGCAGTCCTTGCGACCACCCTTCCCTTTCCAGAGAGGGACAACAAGGCCCCTCTTCCAGTCAGTTGGGACGAATCCTGTGTTCGAGGCAGAGCACAGCACTGCATGCAACGACACGAGTATAGCATTTCCACCTGCCTTGAGATGTTCAACATGGATGCCACAGATCCCTGGAGAAGAGGGGGGAGATTGTTAACGTGATATTCATCACAGCCTTTTTAGATGCTGAAAACTGAATAATATACAACAACACAAGAAGAGGAAGATAAAGATAGAAACGCAAAATGCAAAGCTCGTCCGCATTCAAAATGTATCACCTTATATATTCAAACGTCTTCTTCGTCTTCTTCTTGCTGTTTTGATGGGTGCAGGTATGCACGCACGCCGGCACTGAGCCAGAGATCCTTTTATTTACAGTTTAATCCGTTTATGAAAACAAATTTAATGTCCAAATCGACCCAACCCCCTCCCCATTAATGTCACTTGGTGTTTAGCTCACCTGGAACACAGTTCCGGGGAGCTTATGAGATGGCCCATCATCAGTCAGTCCATCAGTCTGTCCGTCCATCCATCCACAACCACTTGCAACTTCTCTGAAACTACACACACGATTTCAATGAAATCTGATCAGAACCTTCATCACCCGTGGTGTACCAAAGTTTGTTCATGGCATTAAAAAAAAAATCAGGGTCTGGGGGTGGTGGGGGGTTGCCCCCAAAAATATGTATTTGCTTTCTTCTCCGAAACCGCACACACAATTTCCCTGAAATTTGACCACAACCTTAATCACCTGTGATGTACCAAAGTCTGTTCACGCCATTAAAAAAAAAAAATCAGGGTCTACTGGGGTTTACAAGAAGTGTTGCCACCCAAAATAGGTATTTGCTATAACATTGGTTCAGTTTTCTGATTCCGTCCCACATTGACTTCCTCCTCAGTATCATTATTTTACCAGGTGAGTGCCCAGGGGTATTTCTCCTGTTTTTTATAAGTTTATCATCTGCTGTGGTTTTCAATGCCACGCAGATTGCATAACAAGCCAAGGTATATACGCACTTGGAGTGGTGTGTAAACATAGTGTGTTTACTTGACTTTATATCCCTTGTACAAGACACAAGTGTTGATCTGAATTGTAGTACCATGGAATATGGTCGTATCACAGAGTATGGCAGTATCATGGAATACCGCAGCATCACGGAGTACGGTCATATCCTGGAGTATTACCAGACTCCATGTTATCCATAACAATATAATATATATCTATATATATATATTATATAACACATTAAGCATTTTATTACTTACAAAAAATTGCAGGAACAAGAAGAAAAAAAACATTTAAAAAATATGTAAAAAGAGGGATGAAATCTCAAAAAAACAACCAAACAAGGTAAGAATGGCACCACATTATGATGTCACAATACGACACCACCATCCTCTTCTGGATTACCATCACGACATCTTTTAACATTTTACTTTTGTTGTGGGATTGTGATGGAGCAATGTCAAAAGATGTCGTGATGGTAATCCAGAAGAGGATGGTGGTGTCGTATTGTGGCATCGTAATGTGCTGCCGTTCTTACCTTATTTGGTTGTTTTTTTTTGAGATTTTATCCCTCTATATTTTTACATTTTTCTGAAAATATTTTTTTCCTTTTAGTGCATATAACTGTGGCTAATACTAGTTATGTCCAACTCTAGGAACCTAAACTAGTGCACAAACAAACCGAAACATTAGTGCTTTTCACATTGTACAGTAACAACCGATCAGCCATCTGGTTCCTCATCCCTCTGGACTTCGCCAAACCATGATGATGATCCTCGTCTCTGTGGAATTCATCTCCTCTGTGTGTGTGTGTGTTTACAGAGCTCCTCAAATGGAAACCAGGTGCGTTAATCGGATACAGGTATACACGGTGCACGGATTCACCAGCGACCATTCTATCAGCGTGATCGAGCGATCCGGGTGAATGTTTGGATCTCCGAGTTCAGATCACCTCAAGGTTCCTTCATTCTCGAGACCATGAGCTCTGTGTACTCAGCGCTGCACATCAACAAGGATGACTTCAGCTGCGTGGTCTGCATGGAGATCTTCGCTGACCCGGTGACCCTGAACTGTGGGCACACCTTCTGCCTGCGCTGCATCGAGAGCGTGTGGGACAACCGGCGAGAGGACTCGGGCTTCTGCTGTCCGACCTGCCGCACCCTTTACACACAGAAGCCCCGACTCAGCACGAACGTGGTGGTGGCGAACATGTCCTACAAGCTGCAGCAGAATGAGGAGCGCAGCGCACTCGTGAGCGCCTTCACACGTGACTCCTCGATACCGTACATCGCTCCCCCGTGCAGCTTCGAGTTGCAGGTTTCTGATGGGGAACCCATGTACTCGTTGGAGGTCACCACCTCGGTGGTCGTCGATGATGCAAAATGCTGGGATCACGACGAGCCGTTGAAGTTTTACTGTAAGCAGGATGGTGTCCTGGTGTGTATGCTGTGCATCAGTACGGGGAAACACCAGAACCACCTGTTCAGTTCGGCCGAACGCGAGTACAAGGAGAGAAAGGTATGAACAAGCCGGTAGGCGACATGGGTGGTCGCTATATAATTGCATACTAGTCATACAGTTTTTGACGGATCGGGCTGAAATTTTTTGACAAAGAGGTTGATTATAGTGCGCATAAAAGCGCCGAAGCCGATTTTTGATTTTCGAAAAATATATATAAATATTTTTCGGATTTTATCAAAAATTTCAAAGTCCCGTTGCTAGGCAACGGTGGTGTCCATAGCAACGGTGCTCAAAAGCATACAACTAGATCCTGGTATGAACCTACCAGTCAAGTTTCATCAAAATCAGTTGACTCCTCTGGCCTCCAGAGCTGTCCATTACATACAAACAGACAGACGGAAAACCTGAGAATAACGGTCGTCTAGCGACCACCCAATCCAGCGCTTCGTGAGATGCACCGTGATGTTGTTAACACGGTTCCCTCGATTTTCTATTTCTCAACTTCAAAACGAATCGTGCCATTAAGTTTAATGAACAATTAATATTAAGTTCATATTATTATTAATTTTATTTTAACTCTGCATAGTATTTATTTAAATTTGTCATCATGTTGTTGATCGATTCATTTAATGGTTCCCCAACAGAGTGTGGCTGTTAATATCTACAATATTACAAACCAAGCCTAATATTATTATTATTGCAAATAGTAAATCGAGGTTGTGAATGAGAGGAAAAACTTTTGAGTTCAGAAATTAATTCTGTCGATGCTAATTAAGAAGTTTATAATAATATCATAAATTTATAAAAATATCATAAGTTTAGAATAATAATAGAAAATTATTTGTCCCACCGCCAAGAAAAAAGTGGGGTTAAGCAATCGGTCGCGTATGTACGTACGTAGAATGTACGTACGTACGTGTCTGCATTTTGTTATTCCCTTTTTTGTTTGCAACAGCTTGGCGGATTGACCATTTTCACCATCGATTGAAACGTAGGGAATGTGATTTTGTTATGATGTCATAGGTGCCTTCGTTATGACGTCATAATTGCATACGTGGAATGCTACATCCGATCAGTATGAAAATTTTTGAGGGTCATCTTGGGATAAATTGGTGAACAGAAAAAAATTGATGACGTCATCTGTCATGTGGTTGGGCAGCCATATATATATATATATTTTTTTTAACCCTCAAAAATCTTCTCCGAAATGGCTGAACAAATCAAGGTGAAACATTACAGGTATGACCACCTATCCATGAGGAACAAAAAGTTCCCCACCTATGATGTCATAGATCACATGGTTTGGCAGCCATGTTGGATTTACCCTAAAACCCGTAACAATCTTCTCAAGAATGGCTGGACAGATCGAGGGACAACTTCACACACATGTTCCCCAAGCCTTGGGGATACCAGGGTGTTCATGAATAATTGATAGGTCACATGGTTTGGCAGCCATATTGGATTGAAGGAAAATATTTAAAAAAACTTATTTCTCTTGAACTGCTTCATCAATCGATGTGAAGATTCACAATTATGATCTATAGTCCAGCAGCCATTTCTTCATATGAGGCCAAATAAGGAAATTCGTTCAACACCCCCTACAGAAAAGGTTTGACTTGACAGGGTGGTAGAATAGACCCTATAGAACACCTCCAGGTAGTATGTGGTTTCAAATTGTGGTATCATTAAAATTCTACAGGCCATTATACATACAAGGGTACTTGCCAAGAGGGTCACTGTGGGCTAGCAAAATTTAGGGGGAGGGGTAACGTATACGTAATATCTTTGTCTCGACTCAACCAATTTTCAATATTGAGTTATCATTGGCTTCCTATTATAATTCTCTATCAGAGTATGTACAGTTATTTGAAAATGGCCTTTTCCATGGCATCAGCAAAGCTAAAATATCACACTAATTCAAACTTTCTGACATTTTTAATTGTGTCTATATGAAGGTGAACGGTGTTTCTCAATTACTACTGGTATGTATACATTTTGGAAATCAAACGCTTAGAAAGTATTGTTCTGCAGAAATTCATATACATACAGAGGCACGCATAAAGAAAACTGCAACTGTTATTTTTAGCGTTCGTCTTTTACTAGTGTATAGCAACACGGAAGCACATCCATCAGAGCCGAGCATAATAGTTGTCTTTGGCACAACGGAAGTACATTAGTGAGAGCGAATCATAATAGTTGTGCATGGTTGCATGGAAGCACATTCGTCAGAGCGGTTTGTAATATTTGTGTCTGGCAACAAGGAATCACATTCGCCATGGAAGCATGAAGATGTCATCTGTTGTAACTTTTAGTCAGCGTCTTCTTCACCACTGGATTCAAAGATTGTTCTTGGATTTTCACAAGTTCTTCGGCCAGACATGCACATGCTTCTGTGCGTGGCATGTGGTTGGTTCTGCATGTGCAGTCGGCTCGGCGACATAGAGACTTCTTGCAGCGACAGACAGTCAGCTCCGGAAGACCCCGTGATGCTGGATCTTTGGTCATGAGCACAGGCTGCAGGGACCATCCTGAATTTTCCAGCCATGTCCAGCTGCTGGTGGAAGGCTCTGTGTAGGCTCCAATGCTCTCTTCCATACATAGGCCTGGTAATTTCCTCGCTTCATATGTTGCTGTAAGCTGACGAATGTAGGGGGAGATTTTCATTTCTTTGTCCCTTTTGACAGAATGCCAGTATCTCACATTGTTCACTTTACTCCCAGCCCCCTTGGTTGTTGAGTACATTGCACATATGAAGGCTTCGATGCTTCTGAAGTGCTGTTGCTGAGCTCGGGTTCTTCTCCAAGCTGTCCCAGACTGGTCTGATGCTCTTTACTGTCAATAAGACATTGAAACCCTTTTTCTTGCCGAGTCCTGAGAGTGCACTGTTTGAATCGCACCCAGTGAGTGCGTGGAAGCCGAGTAAAGCATTACACAGCTCAGGTCCTGTCTGTGTGCCAAGCTGTGGATAGGAATATACCTAGCTTTATCCTTGATGCCAGTCCGAACCCGCAGCTCCCGACACTGGAGTTTTCTGTATTGTGTGGTGCAGAGGACAGCCACATCTGTGTCAGGTGATTGAATCACAATCCTGTTGTGATAATGAGAGGCATGTTTTGCATGTAACAATATTCGTGTGTCTGCCTCTTCATGATCTGATTGAGGGGAACCAGTTCTTCGCAGTGCCCTCTGATGACTAGCACAGACTTCTGCGGGTTCTTGAACCACCACCGATGACTAGGTGTTGACCATCAAGCAGAGTGTCTACCCCCATGTGGCACCATGTGTCTGCCAAGAAGGCACACAAGTTGACTTTGTTTTCTACATTTCCAATGTATTTGATCCACTGCTTTGGAATAGGAGTGGCTGGCCCTTGGATTGTCACCTCTAAGGCTGCAGATGTTCCTCGTTTCTCTCGCTCCCCAGCTTTGATTGAGAGGCTGGAGTGCCGTTCGAAGACAACATCAACCCGCTGACAACCATTCCGACGTAGAGGGGGCAGTAACCAGGCTGTAATACTTGAATGCCATTTCACCGAAGTTTGCAGCACCAGCGGACTTTGTCTCTGTACCAGCACCATTGCATCGACGATGTGGGCCGTAGACAACTGGCTGGTTGTGACTTGTGGCAGTTTTGGATGGACATCTACCTTCTTCTCTAACTCAGCAATGAGTACGCTCTTGTTGGTCTTCCTCAAGCTGCCATCGTAATGGGCCAGGGATAATGGCACTGTTGAAACTCGTACTGAGGAGTTCTCTCAGATCTGTATGTCTCTCTTGATCTTGACTCTGTATCAGAAGGCGGCAAAGAGTTCACGGTCAGCACGAAGAGTGATAACTTTCTCATCAGTTAGCTTCACTGTTTTCTTCTTGCTTAGTGTGGCAAATGTTTTGATCTTCAGCTTTGGCAGGGAATCCAAAATGTCACTTCATTGTTATTCAGTCTCTGTTCAACAAATGTTGTCATTTGAGCTGTGCCGATCTGGTAGAGTTAACCATGCGTGTAGCGCAGTCCTGGGGGCATCCTGATACCTGTGGCAATGTTAATCAGTGACGAAATTCCATCATCAACGTTGTCTAGGGAGAAGGGATCGGTCATAAGCTCTGACGTGATGACGGTCAGCAGCTTCTGAACATCCTTTCATCTCTCTCCACCCTCTTTGGTGCTGCTTCTCTGTGGGTACCAACACGATCTGAGTCCTGTATGGCACACATCTCCTTCATTGCAGTTGTGATGGCTGCTCGTTCATGACATGTCAGGAAGCATCGTTCTAGAGCCTCCTGCTCTCTGACTGATCCCTATGATGCCACCGTTTGTCTTGCTGTCGGCGGTTGATGGACTGCTCTAGGGCCATGTCAGTCCACACTTGAGCAAAAGGTTGAGGCGATCGACTGATGGCATGATTGCCAGACATGAACTCTTCATTGACGGCAGGATGGGTCTCAGGCAGCTGGTTCATGTCAGCCAGATAAACAAGAAGCGCACCCTGGCGTAGTTGGGTCGATCCATTGCGAAGAAGTGAGGGGTCATTGCAGCAGTAGCAGAGAGATGCAGAATCCAGGTTCCAGTCCTCTCTGCCTTGATTAAACTGGAGGAGCAGCTGTACCATGGATACATAATCACTCCAGTAGGCAAACAGCATGGCAACTTGCCCCGGCCTCAGTTTGGAATCTTGTGAACTCTGATTCTGTATTTCAAATAACTGTACATACTCTGATAGAAATTATAATACGAAGCCAATGATAACTCAATATTGAAAATTGGTTGAGTCTAGACAAAGATATTCACATTTACGTTACCCCTCCCCTAAATTTTGCTAGCCCACAGTGACCCTCTTGAAGTACCCTTGGTATGTATAATGGCCTGTAGAATTTTAATGATACCACAATTTGAAACCACATACTACCTGGAGGTGTTCTATAGGGTCTATTCTACCACCCTGTCAAGTCAAACCTTTTCTGTAGGGGGTGTTGAACGATTTCATTTTTTTTCAGGACTACTGGACTACTTCTGGACTACTAGTAGTGATTGGGGAATACATGTTTTATATTTCAACCTGATCGGACACATGGTCTGACAGCCAGAATTTTTTTTTTTTTTGAAACTCTGGGTTCTATTTTCTTTTTTTTTTGTTGTTTTTTTTAAATAAGCCTCACTTGGCTGTGCTTGGATTGGTTTGAGGATAGAGGAGTAGTAGTTGAAACCCGAATCCTATCCAGGTTCTTCCTGATGATTTCATCTTTACTTTTTGCTCGTTCAGGTTCCTTCTGATGACTCCAATGCAGGGCTTCTTTTATTTGGTCTTCCATTTAATTTTAATTTCTTCTTTTTAAATAAAAAATCCCATTGTGAATTAAATTGAACAGAGAGGACGTAATGGGTCAGGTGTCCGATCAAAGCGGGACGTGTTAGAACCTCAGTCATCACTGCCAGCACTTATAAAGTGACAGTTCTAGTGTTAAGAGCAAACATTGGAAACCGTTCAACAGAGGAAATTGAGGAGTTCAAACTCACCTGGGCTGCTTTAATAGGACCTGGTTATAGGATCCGGGTGTACGTGGATCGATTCCCATACGAGATCCTTTGACAGCTGCAGGTGCTTCAGTAACAAACACTTAGGTCTCCATTAGAGGCGACAGGTGGACTTTGCACGTGAGAAATGACGTCACACGTAGTGCCGCAGGTGTCACGGAGGATAATTAATTAGTTTATAATTATCCAGAAAATTCCCTGAATTGTATCCCATAGGAAAGTGTTAAAAGGTTATTTCCGTTTGTGGGCTGGGAGGATGGATTCGAGGTGGTGCACTAAATCTCTGGGCTTTCTATAGCCGAGGTTCGAATCCCGACCAAACCATAAACTATATTACAAGGATGTTCTGATTATATCAGAAGGATATTGAGCTTCGTTAATGGTTCCATAGACGTTAAATATTCGAGGTTTTTAGGCGAAGAGTTCACAAGTCCCGTAAACACCCTGAACAGATTACAAATTCCTGCTCTCACCTCGAGAGGGCACTGCATCAGCGGCACAGCGATGCTCCCAGGAAAGACACCAGTTGCCCACGTGATGTATACGAGAGAATATTATCATTTCTGCTCATGTAGCTGTTCCTTCACTCTTTATGATAAAAAACAAAAATTTCATTCATAACTGAAACGAGTCGACCAGGCAAAAGTGACAGTTATAACTGACAGGTGATGGTACCCAAAACGGTTTCCCTTACCTGTTTGAGTTTCTCTCTGGCTCTTGTGTAATATAAGGTTGTTGCGCGACGGCTTGTATTTCCCAAACCTTCGAACGCGTTTGTTATCGGATATAATTACAGCACAATTAACCTTTAACCCTCACCTGAACAGCAGGTGTGTGATGGAGAATGAACTATCAACATCAAATAGAGAAACGTACTGATGATGATGCGATACAATGTCTAAAGAGAAGGACTGAGAGAGGCAGGTAGTTCGAGTCAAATGAGCTCGACGTGCGAATGTTTCTCGGGAAATGTTCGATTCCCTTCTACAACTTAACCCCATCTCTTCTAGGACTGAACCCCATCCCTTATATGACTGAACCACATCTCTTCTACAACTGAACCCCATCCCTTACATGACTGAACCACATCTCTTCTGCAACTGAACCCCATCCCTTATATGACTGAACCCCATCTCTTCTACAACTGAACCCCATCCCTTACATGACTGAACCCCATCTCTTCTACAACTGAACCCCATCCCTTATATGACTGAACCCCATCTCTTCTACAACTGAACCCCATCCCTTATATGACTGAACCCCATCTCTTCTACAACTGAACCCCATCCCTTATATGACTGAACCCCATCTCTTCTACAACTGAACCCCATCCCTTATATGACTGAACCCCATCTCTTCTACAACTGAACCCCATCCCTTATATGACTGAGCCACATCTCTTCTGCAACTGAACCCCATCCCTTTGACAATTGAACCCCATCCTTCCCCCGTCAAGCAGTGTGATTCATATTTGAAATATTTTATTCCACCTTCACGATGACCGAGATTAGAGATACGCACACTCTTCACCTCGATTACCTGTCTATCCTGGGTTCGAATCCCGACGAAGTTATAAACTGTCATCCCGGTGTTTCACAGCAGGGTGATTCATCATTGTGTGTGCCATCTCCTGGGCGTCCCACCTGCCCTCATTAGTTGATGGACGTTCAAGATCCCACGGTGTCCTTCGTGAACAGTAGATGGCCTGTTGCTGGAATCCTAAACATATTACAAACTCATGCCCTACCTTTAGTCGAATTTCAGGCCTCGCCAGCCAGTTCGTGAAAGACTTGGGTGAAGCTCTTGGGAGCTTGAGGAGACAATCAGTCAAGAACGTGGGAATAATTGTGGCCAAAAAAGATGAAGAATTATTCAACCAGCATCTCGACTATAGAATTAACAACTGGGTATTAGGCAGGTGTTTTGGTGCTACTACTATTACTACTACTACTACTACTACTACTACTACTACTATTACTACTCCTACTTTCATGGCCCCAAATAATCCCAACTTTTTGTCAGGTCTTTTGTCAGAGTTTTTCCTCTGAACACCTCTCTGTCTCTGTCTCTGTCTCTGTCTCTGTCTCTGTCTCTGTCTGTCTCTTCTCTCTCCAGCATGTTGTGCCCTTCCTGGTGCGCCCTACAGTAGTAGTAAAAAAATGAATGATGTTCACACATCAAAGGGATCAATATCATGCATGTCATTCCACAATGGACTCAAGCGATTGTGAACCCCATCTTTCACCTCCTCGAATCCCACCACGATGATGATCATGGAGCACACCAGAAAGACCATTATTGACTAAACAATGTCATCATCATCATCATCATCATCATCATCATCATCATCATCATCATCATCATCATCATGCATGGCTCAGCGAGCGCTTTTGGCCCTTTTTTTACATTATCAGCTAAACCTCTATTTTGAGCTTTTGGGTTTAAAGGTGAAAACACGATGCTTGTTATCTCTTCCATACAATGGCCTAACCGTGCTACTAATTAACCCAAATTGGTCAAATATAGCCCATTCGAGGTATGATGAAACTTCTCGACTTCGAGGCCGAAATCACACACCCAACGTGTCCACCAAACTTCATCCGAATCCGTCCACAACTTTTTGGGATATTGTGCTATATATAATTTTTGGCTCGATCTCTCAATGGTGAAGAATCACTGAAAAAGTTCTAGTCGTCGGATCCAGATCCGGATCTTCACTAAAATCTAAACATTTCGTCCTTGTCACACACCGAACCTGAACACAAAATTTCATCTGGATCCGTCCACATACTTTTTGAGATATCCTGCACACAAACAAACAGACAAACAGACAAACAGACAGAAAGGGGTGAAAACATAACGTCCTTCACCTTGGGTGGCGGAGGTGATTAGGGGTAGGAAATAAATTCCAGCCCTGCCAGTGACATCCATATCCCAGAAATGAATGAAAATTAGAACAACACGCTAATTGCAGAAATCTCACTTGTGCATGGAATTCCACATATTGATTTAAAAAATAAATCGAATGTTAACATTTATTTACTGTGTTGCAGAAGTCATTGCTGGCAGGTCAAGATAGACTCCTAGATTTACAGAAAAGGATTGGAATTCATATCGTGCACCTGAAAACCGCCTGCACGGATGTCCAGGTACGAAAGGACCACCTGTGAACTGATCATAGTGGTGCAGCATGAGATCATTTCCCATTGATACTGTCTGGTCTATATAGCTCAATTGCAAAACAGTCCCTTTGATTGTTTGGAACTCATTGTTTGCTCTCAAGGTCATTGTTTTGGTTAATAAATCTCATTGTTTTTAAAAGAATAACTCATTGTTTTTTATAGAACTAGTACACCCACTCCCTTCGGGAGCAGCAGCAGCAGGGAAGGGTCATGTTATTTTTCCTCTTTGGGATATATAGATTACAGTCGATCTAGGCTCAAGTCCGTTAATCTGTGGGGGATTCAATAAGCATGGAATGCCTCAAGAACGTCAGATTTCCTCCCTTTCCATTTAGTTTTTAACAGCAGTAGCAACTGTTTAAAAAGGTAATCAAACATGTGTGTGTGGTTTATAATTTTTTTTACTTCCTGTAGGGGTGCCCCACTAAAACACTCCGATAAGCTATTTATACATGTTAACACAGTGTTTATGTCCAATAAGGAAAAACCCTCACGGAGGGGAAATATTATTAGTCCCTTTCCTGTTTCATCTGAGGGGACTATAGGTTTGCCCTCTGTCCATCCATCCCACATGTGATTATTTTTCCAACTTTTCTCAATACCCTTTGACGTATTCAACTGAAACATGCGACATAGCTATATTATGATAAGTTACAGAACAGGTTCGAGTTTCAGGGTGTTTTGTCAAATTTTCACAAAGTTATGCCCTTTTTAAACTCTCTCTATCGAGTGCAGTCTGTGGCTGCTGGTTGCATCATTGGTTGGGACGTGGCTATGCCGCTGATGCAGGTGTCCCCCTTACCGGTACTCATTTCGCCGACCTCGGAAGGATGACAGGCTGAGTCAACCTCCTGGTGTGTATTAATTCAGCGGCCAACAGGGCTTGAACTCAGGACCCGAGGATCCCAAGCCGCCACCCTAACCACTAAGCCAACACCAGGCTCTATTTAAACTTATAAAACATCACATATTATACATGGGTCAGTGCTCAGCTAACCTGACTCCACCCCCATTGCTTTACACCAATTGGCTGCACAGCTGGCCTGATTCCACCCCAATAAAATCATGCGCCACCATTGTATTAAGCAGCACAGTTTGGCAGGCCTCAGGCCTTAGGCCTAGCCATGGCCCAGTGCAATTTGGATAATCCAGGTATATAGCCACACTGTATTATATATGCACATAAGACGTACACAGTTTTTTGCTTCATGTATGGACATCGGGTTAGTTTTTAATATGAAATAGGCAAAGCTAGAAACGAATGAAACATAGCGGGTTGGACACAGTTTCTTCTTCTTCTTCTTCTTCGTTTTGGTTCTGGTGTCGGCTCAAGTGTGCTTTAAAGCAAACTAAATTTTATATCCGGTTTGTTAAATCCTAGTTGTCTATATTGGTTTCAATTCTACATAATATATCAGAAAATGAAAATTGCTTTTCCTTTTATTTTGCCGATTAGACCAAAAATGCGGCGCATTCGAGAGTTTCTTCCCCTTCATTTTGGTTCCGGTATCGGCTCGAGCGTGCATTAAATGCAAATTAATTTTTATCTCCCGATCATTCATTGGGACTGGTAGGGGACATGTATTGCAAAGCAATTCTCGCTCTTGTTCGTATTAATATTGTTTTGTAATAACATTAATATTACGCTGTTATCATTCTTGTTATTACCACCACCACCGAAGGTAGACAGAGGTTATGTTTTCACCATTGTCTGTCTGTTTGTTTGTCTGTCTGTGAACACGATATTTCAAAAGGTTATGGACGGATTCGGACGAAACTTGGTGGACAGGTTAGGTGTGGGATAAGGAATAACTGATTCAATTTCGGTGAAGATCCAAATCTGGATCTGGATTCGAGAATTTTTTTAAGTGATTCTTCACCATTGAGTGATGGGGCTAAAACGGATTATATAGCACGGTATTTGAAAAAGTTGTTGATGGATTTGGACAAAAGAAGGTGGACGAGTTCGTTAGATGACGAGAACAGCCCGATTTGATTTTGGTTAAGGTCCAGATCCAGATCCAGCCTTTCAGTTGGATACAGAATGCAAACTCTTCAGCCTGGCAGATGTATGTGCGCTACCAAATGCCATTCCAGTTACTTTTGTTGTTAGAAATGGCCTTGCAAAAACGCCACAATAAGCTATTTATAAACCTTAACATGGATTTCACCCAAGGCAGAATACCCCCTTGGGTCATATTAAGTCGGTACAACCTCCATTGTATGACCATCCATCCATCGGGACCATACTCTGTAACAGAGTGTTGGTGCTGCCTAAGCAGTCTCCTTGGCTCATGGGCCAATCCTGGACGGGTCACCACTTCGACACAGGATACCAGCAAGCTGGCACTCATTTTGCCGACCCTCCAAAGGATGACAGGCAGAATCAACCCCACCTGGGATTAATTCAACAGCTGAGTGGGATTTGAACTCAGGATCCTAGGATCCCAAGCCCATCATCCTAACTATTAAGCCCACACCAGGCATATATTGTTTGACCCTTCGTCCTTTTCTCAAGTTTGGTTGAGATTGGATAATTAATGACTGACTGTATCACAGTCAGAAGCCTGGTGTTGGCTCAGTGGTTAGGGTGGTGGCTTGGGATCCAAGGGTCCTGAGTACAAGCCTCGTTTCCCACTGAATTACTTCACCAGTGGGTTGACTCAGCCTGTCATCCTTCTGAGGTTGGCAAAATGAGTACCAGCTTGCAGGGGATGATCAAGTCATTCGAGTATCCTGCGTTGGAGTGGTGACCCATCCAGGATTGTGCCCAACAGCCAAGGAAACTGCTTCAGCAGCACCGACACTCTGTACAGAGTATGGTTCCAATGGAATGGTATCACAGTCAAAAATACAGACAGACGAAGAGATGCCAAATTGCATATTTTTGTTTGGTGATAGCTCGTTATTTTTAAAGAATAACTTTCATTGTTTTTTTTTTTTCAATTTGGGAAGAGTGAACATTAATATAAAGATGAGCAAGCACAGAAGTAAATATTTTCCTCTAAATACTAATTGCTTGACAACTTTGACCCCATAACTCTCCCTCTACCCCGCTCCCCCTCCACCCCTACCCCACCCTCCCTCCTTTCTGCCACTCATCCACTCTTGTGGAATGTCTTTGTCTCCTTGTTATACATTGATCCTCCATCAATCTGTGGACTTACTGACCTCTGTCAGTTATCTCCTACAAGCTCCATGAGCTGAGATTTTTTTTAATAAAATAAATAATTTTTATACTTTTATACTGTGATTTCAACTCAATTACCTTGAATCCTCACCTTACTAATGAAAGGCACAACATACAGATATAGCATGAGTTTGGAGATTGAACATAACAAATAGAACATTCTCTCAATTAACTTTAACAACTCCATCAGATGTCTGCAGAGGAGATTCAGGGGGACATAGAGCACAAGTACACGGATTTGCACCGAGCGTTGGATGAGGAGCTTGAGGACGTGCTGAAGCAGCTGAAGCAGAAAACCAGGTCCTTGGTGGCTGAGATTGAAAGCAGGAGTTGTAATATGGAGGGAAAACTGAAACACGTCCAGGCTACAGAAGCAAACCTTCAGCTCTGCTTGGACAATCAGGCGGTCTTGAGCTTCCTTATGGTAAAAAGAGTGCTCCTTACCATCTGTAACACAAAATTAATTTAATGTAATCAACATCAAAGTCGTTTCGATGCTTTGCATTTAGTGCAACGAACTGAATTAAACTGCTTTCCTTTTACAGGGACATGATCATCAGGTGAAACGGTAAGACATTTTCAGTTTTGAAATTATTTGGTCACTAGAGCATGTTTGTTCTGTTTTGACGTCACTCTTATTACGAATCCGTCGACAACGTTTTGAGATATTATATGATATATTAATTTAGCCCGATGTCTCAATAGTGAAGGTGGAGGAGGAGATTGGGACCATACTCTGCTCAGAGCATTGGTGCTGCTTAAGCAGTCTCCTTGGCTATCGGGCACAATCCTGGACGGGTCGCCACTCCAACACAGGATACCAGCATGCTGGCACTCATTTTGCCGACCTCGGAAGGATGACAGGCCGAGTTAACCCCACCTGGTATTAATTCAACGGCTGAGCAGGATTTGCACTCAGGACCCTGGGATCCAAAGCCCGCCACCCCAACCATTAAGCCAACACCAGGCATAATGGTGAAGAATCACTTTTAAAAATTCTCGGATCCCGATCCAAATTCAGATCTTCACCAAAATTGAATCAATTCTTCCTTGTCACACACCCAACTCGTCCACCAACTTTCATCCAAATCCATCTACAACTTTTTGAAGCATCGTGCTATGTATCGTTTTTGGCCCCGTCTCTCAATGGTGAAGAATCATTTTTGAAATTCTAGTAGCTGGATCCAGATCCGGATCTTCACCAAAATCTAATCAGTTCATCCTTGTCACATACCCAACCTGCCCACCAAATTTCATCCAAATCCGTTACAGCTTTTTGAGATATCCTGCACAAAAACAGACAAACAAAAAACAAACAAGAAAAAGCCTTCGTGTGGAGCACGGTACTTGCAAAATCCACCTCCCCTCCCCTCTACAAAGGTTGCCATGGATACATCAAATTGTCTCTTTCATTCAGATTTCAAATTGACAATCTAATCAAAACTCAGGTCAATCGGATGAAAATTGATTATTTTTCAGATTGAAATTGATGATTTTAGAAGTTTGATCTTGAGTTGATCTTTGACCTTTTGACCTCAAAAATAGTTGCTTCCCCAATTAGTGATGGACTATGCAAATCTTGTTCAACTTTAAAGTTAATAGGATGTAAATTGACGATTTTTCAGTTGTAAATTGATGATTTTAGAACTTTGACCTTGAGTTGACCTTTGACCTTTTGATCTCAAAAATAGTTGGTTTCCTAATTCAGTAATGTACTTTGCAATTGCTGTTTAATATACAAGTCAATCGGATGAAAATTAACGATTTTTCAGATAAAAATTGATGATTTTAGAAGTTTGACTTTGAATTGCCCTTTGACCTTTTGACCTCAAAAATAATAGGTTTCGCAATTCAGTGAAGTAATATGCAAATCCTGTTCAAATTTCAAGTCCATCGGATGAAAAATGATGATTTTAGAAATTTGACCTCAAAAATGACCTTTCACCTCAAAATAAATAGGCCTCTCAGTTGAGACTACCTCTACATTTTGGTAAAATTTCATGATGATCGGTTAGCATTGTGACCTGTAGCCGATAAACAGACAAACAGACAGAAAAACAAATCGACTGACCAATATACCTGAAAAATATCGATTTGCAAATCACAAACAGGGTGAAAACATAAGCTCCTTCACCTTTGGTAGCAGAGGTAATAAATGTATACATTACCATTTTCTGTTTCAGATATACAGTATACATGCATACATACATACATGTATACATACATGCTGTACATACATACATACATACATACGTACATAATACATACTGTATACATACTGTACATGCATACATACATGTATACATACATGCTGTACATACATACATACTGTACATACATACATACATGTATACATACTGTACATGCATACATACATGTATACATACTGTTACGGCTGTGGGAATTGATAGAACACATATAAGGTCCCTAGATCAGTTAGGCCGATAAGTCCGTGTCCAGATAGATTTCCCCACCGTTGTTTAAAGGAACTATTCATGTTAACCGGGCTGTGATCTTTGAGTCAGCCGTTATCTTTACTTCGTTATTTTGGACCAACCACGTCCACCACCAACATCTTCTCAACAACCGCTTCACAACAACCACCACCACCACCAACATCTTTCTCAACAACCGCTTCACAACAACCACCACCACCACCAACACCTCTCAACAACCGCTTCAGACCAACCGCCTTCCACCACCACAACCACACCTGCCTCTCACCAAACCACGCCATCCTCACCACTTCGCCAGCAACCTCAACATCTCCACACCACAAACATCGCCTCACCTTCGTCTCCGAAACGACGCCATTTTGCGCCAGCCGCGGCGAATCCCATCGAGCGGCGTCGCTGCAGGCCGACGCGGGACGTTTGCTCGTCGGATCAAGCTTGGTGATCTCGCGCACGTCCGCTTTCCGCGCAGAGGTCAGAGGTCAGAGGTCGAGGATCGGAGGCCAAACGCGTCTCACCAGCCCTATAAAAGGACGAGCAGAGCACCAGCTCGCGTTCGTTGGTCGAGTCGAGTTGGTCGAGTCGAGTTGGTCGAGTCGAGTGGTCGAGTCGAGTTGGTCGAGTCGAGTTGGCGAGTCGAGTTGGGTCGAGTCGAGTTGGGTCGAGTCGAGTTGATCGGTCGGCCTGAGTCAGTCTGGAGAGGTCGGGGAGTCGGAGGAAGCCAGAAGCCAAGGAGCTGCGTGGAAGTCTGGGTTCGTGGCGGAGCGGGAGCTTGGAGCTTGCAGTCGGTGGAGAGTCCGGGCGTCGTGAAGAGGACGCGAGCTGGAGGAGCAGCCTTGCCTGCTGTGTCGCGCGGAACCGCGCGTTCGTGTGGAGAGAGCCGGAGAGAGCTCGCCAGCCAGTGACAGGCGGTCCGAGGTGATCGGGCTTCGGCGCAGTTCGAGCATCACTGAGGGACGGACGGGTTCTTACAGAGCATCAACTCTAAGAGAGCAAAGACCCGTTCATTCCTCTCAAACGAGTTGCCGACTGAGACCGAATCACCCGCGCCGCTTGGCAAGGCCGAGCTCGACCGCGGCTAGGCTAGCTGCCGTGGGGAAGGGCATCGTGGGTCGCCCAAGGGCGTTCGTGTGGAGAGGAGCCGGAGAGAGCTCGCCTGCCACACGGAAGGCCCGAGCTCGACCCCGCGCTACGCTAGCTGCTGTGGGGACGGGACGTCGCGGGTCGCCCAAGCCAGACACCACGAGGGTGCAGGTAACCTGCAACGGTCTCGTGGGACTCGTTCGGTCTGCCAAGTCCCACGCCATAAAGACCCAAGAGGTCCAGTCTGACCCCATTGCCTTTGATGGGGTCTTTTTCCTGCTTTTCTTTTGAATGAATGTCGTGGCGCCGAGTCCCGTAAGTAAAACTGTGTAAGTGACTGTATATTAATAATTTATTATAGACAGTTGTAGCGCTTGTCTTGCCCACGTGCCGTGCCGCATTCATTGCTTGTTCTGTATACGTGCATGTTGGTGTTTTGAATGACTGCATGATTGTTCCTGCATACGTAGAGTAAATAAATGTGCTGGTTTAAATGTTAACCCGTTCGTCGTGTCCTCTTTCCCTTATTGGAACGCCATCTTGCATTGCGGAATATTAGTTGGCTTTTAAATACCGGTAAAGTGATCGGGTCCAACGGGACTGCGCGATATTACCCCGCTCGGTTATCCCAAAAGGAAGCGGGCTGCTTAAGCGGCTCGTTTCCAAGCGGTCCCGTTGAGGTACAACCTCTCGGTAACCTACCTGCGCGAATAATTAGGTAAATCGAAGATTTGGCGATCGGACCCTGTAGCGCGTAGGGTACGGACAAGGTTGTGGTGGGATTGAAAACCCATCCGTGACTGGTTTCTGACGCCATTGCAGAAAATCACGACTGGATTGTCCGTTCGGTGGGCGAACCGGCTGCTATTGGTGAAACGCGGTCGTTCGCACGCCGTGCGGGCGCGAATCTACAACAATACTATACATGCATACATACATATTGTACATACATACATGTATACATACATCTGTACATACATACATACATACTGTACATACATACATGTATACATACATATTGTACATACATACATGTATACATACATATTGTACATACATACATGTATACATACATATTGTACATGCATGTATGCATACATACATATTGTACATACATACATGTATACTACATATTGTACATACATACATGTATACATACATATTGTACATACATACATGTATATACATACACATATACATACATACATGTATACATACATATGTACATACATGTATGCATGCATACATACATATTGTACATACATGTATGCATGCATACATACATTATTGTACATACATACATGCATACATACATATTGTACATACATACATGCATACATACATATTGTACATACATACATGTATACATACATACTGTACATACATACATGCATACATACATATTGTACATACATACATATTGTACATACTAATGTATACATACTTACATACATACTGTACATACATACATGTATACATATGTACATACATACATACATACTGTACATACATACATGTATACATACATATTGTACATACATACATGTATACGTACTGTACATACATACATACATACTGTACATGCATACATGTATTAACATACATATTGTACATACATACATGTATACATACATTATTGTACATACATACATGTATACATACATATTGTACATACATGTATGCATACATTTGTACATACATACATGTATACATACATGCTGTTACATACATACATGTACATACTTACATACTAACTGTACATACATACATGTATACATACATATTGTACATACATGCATACATACATACTGTACATACATACATGTATTACATACATGCATACATGTGTAACATACATGCTGTACATACATACATGATACATACTGTACATACATACATACTGTACATACATACATGTTATACATACATATTGTACATGCATACATACATATTGTACATACATACATGTATATACATGCATACATACATACTGTACATACATCATGTATCATACATATTGTTACATGCATACATACTGTACATACATACATACATACTGTACATGCATACATACATATTGTTACATACATATATGTATACATACTGTACATACATACATTGTATACATACATACATGTATACATACTGTACATACATATATACATGCATATTGTACATACATACATACATATACATGGATTTATACATTCATTTATACTGTTATTTAACAGCCCCAATTATTCACACCTTTTGTTCGTCTCAAAGAATGTTTTTGGTCAAAGTCTTTCAAGAACCAGCTGACCAGGCCTCACATTCGACTGAAGATGACGTGGACAGGAATTTGTACTTTTTCAGGGTATCGACGATAACTCGCCTCCTGATCACGAAGAGCACCGTGGGATCTTTAATATCCACCAACTAATGCTTGCAGATAGGACACGTGGCTTCATGTCCATCCAAGGGGTTTCATTTCCTATCGGACTCTAAACTATCAGATTGATGCTTTGGATGTAGGGTATTCATTACATCCCGAAATACATTGTCACTTGGATGGATGTCAAGCCAGATGTCCCGTCTGCTAGCATTATTTGGTGGACGTTAAAGATTCCACGGTGTATTTCCCAAAGAGGGGGTGAGCTATTGCTGGTACCCTGAACAAGTTACTAATTCCTCCCCAAGTCACCTCCAGTCCATCAGGACGTCAGACCTCACCAGTCAGTTTCTGAGGACTAAACCTTCCCAGCTTGGTTGACCCCACAATAATGTGGGATTAGTTGGGGTCTTTAAAGAAGTAGTAGTAGTAGTAAGAGTAGATATTGTCTGTTGTAATGCCTGATATAACTGAGACCTTAAATTACCAAACATAGACCCTTTATTGCCTCACGTTGACCCTATATTGCCTCACTGTTGGTCCCAGTTTACCTTGCTGTAGGGCCTCATTGCATGCTGGTATTCGGGTCAAATTCTAAATTTCTGCTCAAATGTATAGAGGGGCACTGCATCAACAGAAGAGAAACTTCAGAAACTATGCACCCAGCAGTCAGGTGCTGGGGATGCCATGAATGCCATACTTTTTTCCATGCACTTGGTTATATTTATTATATAACAGTCCATAAATTACCACAAGCACTGTAGGATTGCCATACTATAGGTATCACTGCACTATAGGCCGTAGATTGCCATACAATAGGTCCAGCTAGATCACTGCACTTTAGGCCCAAGATTGTCATACTATATGTCCCGCTAGATCACTGCACTTTAGGTCATAGATTGCCATACTGGAGGTCCAGCATACTCTAGATCCAGCTAGATCACTGCACTTTAGGCCCTGGATTGTCAGACTCCAGCCTTGATTTTCCATTCCAAAGGCCCCGTGTCTGCCATCAATCCATCCACTGGGACCATACTCTGTGCAGAGCATTGGTGCTGCCGAAGCAGTCTCCTTGGCTATTGGGCACAATCCGGGACGGGTCACCACTCCGGCACAGGATACCAGCATGCTGGTACTCATTTTGCCGACCTCGGAAGGATGACAGGCAGAGTCAACCCCACCTGGAATTAATTCAACAGCGAAATGGGATTTGAACTCAGGATCCTAGGATCCCAAGCCCACCACCCAAACCATTAAGCCAACACCAGGCATACATCTGCCATGCTATACCTGTAAGACCCTGTCATTACCAACCATGTGCTGTGTGTGCTCCTGAGTGCAGAATTAATGAAGCAAACTCTCTCGTGATTCCGGAACTTCGCTTACCTTGGCTCCTGGACGTGGCAGATCTTGGGCGAACGGTTTTGCGCAGAGTTTGTAAGTCTTTTGAAGTTTTACTTTTTTTACATCATAACAATGTTTTGACCTTGTAAGGGGAATGCTCATTAGCCATTTGAACCTGATGCAATATATTTTTTTAATAAAGTTGTTCAAGTTACATATGAAATGACATGTTATTACGTGGCCAGAACAATAGTGCAGATGGGCAGCAATCCCCTGATGAGATGATGCATTTTCCCATCTCTTCCTGAACCTTCCTCTTTTGAAGATGGACAACCTCAAACTCTTGACATGAAAACTGCACACCCTCAGCTATTGCTCTCAAACGACCTCACCACGGTGACAGCTTCAGAGACATGGCAATCTTACCCTGATCTACCACAAAGATACGATTGCTTGTGGCAAGTCCTCGGCATCAGCACGTTCTCTTCAGGCCGCCATTACTGGGAAGTAGACGTGAGTCGGGCGAGGTACTGCCGCATCGGAGTGGCCTACCCCGGGATCCAACGCAAGGGGGAAAGTGCAGATTGTTGGCTGGGCGAGAACCCCTCCTCGTGGTGTTTGCTCAAGTACAACGCCACTCTCTCAGCCTGGCACGGCGGGGTGAAAGCTCCAGTGTCTACCATAGACCCTCCAATGAAGATTGGCCTTCTCCTCGACAATGAAGCAGGAACTCTTCGGTTTTACCAGGTGGAGACAATGAAGCTTGTACACGCCTTCCATGCAACGTTTAGCCAGGGCCTGTGTCCAGCCCTGTGGATCTCCGGTGATGGAGACTCGCTGTCCATCAATGGTTAAAAACATGGTCTTTATCCCCTTCTCTCTAACGCTTTATATACTCAGCTACACCTTAAAAAAGGACATTGATATTACCTAAAGTGATATAACCTACTTTTCAAACCATAGTTTAAATTATATTATAATGATTTGAATTATATTATAATGAGACTAATTAGTTAATGGAGTAGCATGCACATTGTAAAGCTCTTTCTGGGTGTTTTAAACACATGTATTTGTGAAAGTGATGGTTAATATATCCATCGAAGCAAAAAAGTGGTGAGCCAATCAGATATGACATCACAGACCATCTGACGTCATAAACAGACAAAGGAAACAAAATGATAGGGCAGATCGATGACAATGTAGAGTCGGACTGGGGCTGAATAATTTCTTTCCGATCGTTCTTCATTATAATACACGTAGACGAGTCTTAAATATTATATTCGGTTTTATAAATTCGTTTGAATTTTTAGTTATTTGTTCAAGAGGATCAGCATTTGTTGGAGATAAAAGTACACAACGCTTCCCTGGGTGATCAAAAAATAAACTGCAACAAGTTTAACAATATCTTCAGGTCTCATAAAATAATTATAATTTTAAACATACGACCTGATATGCTGGTCAAGGACAGGTGATAGGGTAGCATAACATTTGATAATAAGGGAGGGCCATAGAACAACACCACCGATTCCATATCAAACATTTAAACACAAATATAGACAACAACAAAAACAACAATCCTGTGATAGTGGGATTTCCTTGCGTCCTTGCATGTAGAGGCAGTGCAGGTCCAAATGGCCTCCTCCTGCATCCAAGTTCATTCGATGAAAGTCGACTTTTAGTGCTGCAGCATAGCAAACCAATTGTTCAAATTTGCATAAAAGCACCAAAATTGGTACACATGTAGAATAATGTATTCCGAACAATTCTAGATATGGAGCCACCCGAGATTTTGCCTTGGTCAGCTTTGGCTGACAAAATGCCTTTCACAGGGCATTGGGAGCTATCCTTGGAGTCTCATAGGAAGGAGATACAGTACACTGGGTGATTTGTCACTGCCACCCAAGAGGTAGTCAGAGCAAGAATATGAAAATTGTTCAAGGTCCTGGCACACGACGGCCTACTCTGCAAAATCACCGTTGAATCGATAGCATCCACCAACTATTGCTAGCAAATGGGACACTCGGCTTCACTTCCATTCAACGGATGGAGTTGTCATTGATGCAGCACCCCCACCTGAAAAGCACCAATCCAGCAGTTTTATCCAACAATCCGACATCGAACCCAGACCAGACAGCTTTGGGGAAGTTTATTCTATCTGATATCGTGTCGGCCTTTTTCTGATTGCAATCCATGATATTTAATCGGGTTTGCGCGTACCAAAAATCATCGAGAAGTGAAATCTGAAGGTGTTTGGGTTGAGCAATCGAGATCCGTTTTGTATGTTACGCTCTGTGTAGCATCATAATGTTACTCACAGTGGTGAAAGCTGGTAGTTCAATTTGGTATAAACATGAAGGACAAATGTATTGTTCCGGGGATCACGTTGGCCAAATGCCCGAGGTGCTCCGAGCTGGATTAAGGGCCGACTCGCTCATTTACCAAACTCGAATTTGGAATGCCCGTGGTCTGTGGAGTGGATACCTTGCCTCTCCGGGGCCATAATCAAGAAGAACCCAAGTGGTGGTCCGAGCCAGCGAGGAGGTGAATTTAATAACAGACGTTAAAGCGCCCAAAACCCAAATATCCTCCAAAGGATTTTAAAGCTAATGCGCCTCTTGGCTGAGCGATTGTCGCGGTCCAAATTATTCAGGGACCGAGTGAGTTTATAATTTGTACTGTATTTTAAAATGGGGAGGAGAAGAACAAGAAGGCAATCACGAAATCAAACTATAGAGGTTTATTTACAATAAATAATACATGCACCCTGGGGATTCGTATGGACAGAAGGCTCTTATGTAAGCTAACTTGAGACCAGAGAGATATGATGGGGCACGGAATACTTTATTGTGGCCCGCTCGGGTGTTGCAACTCCAACAGGGGGTTCGGAGTAGCCAAAGGAAAGCAGGGACCGTGAGCACGCAGGTCAAATGTAGCTGGCACAATGCTGGGGAGCGATCGGGAAGGGGGGGCTCAGCAGGAAGGAGCGGCTCATCCCAGGTAGAAGAGGGGCTGATTACGTGATGGTAGGATGTGCTCACTCCGCCTCCCTGTCTGGTCAGCCGTATGTCCGCTTCCCTCCTGAGCTCCACTGCAGATGCAACCGCACTCAACTCCAGGTTCGACACTTCCACTGTGCGTTCCGTTCAGGGCTCCTTTTATGACCTAGCATTGCACCCAGACCCATGGTGTCACTAAGCTCTGCCCACTATGTGCTCTTTGGCCATTCAGTCATCACTCAAGCTGAAGCCCCACCCCAAAACTCCTCAGGCTGTCCCGAATGTTCGAGGCTTGGCGAGGATGCACTTAAATTTCCGCCTTGGCTGTCCCGCAAGGCCACTTTCTTATAAAGGACATAAAAGAAAGATATACAGAGGAAAACACATTGCAAAGGGGTTCAGAGAGAAGTGGTTTTAGACACAAACATTGAGGGGGGAGACAGCATGCTTTCTCGATGATTGTATCAATGCGTATTCCTATTACAGTTCATGTTACCTCACTCTTGTTGTTTTTTTTTGTATACCTTGTCAAGGCTCGTATGAGAGCTTACACACAATACACAGCAAGGGGGGCATGAGACAGGAGGGGAGGGAGTGGGAAGGACAAAACAGGGGGCAACAGAACATTAGGAGATCCATGGAAGGGAGAGGGATGGGACGGGGAACATGGGAATAGAAGATGGACATTACAGGGACTTTCAGGAAGGAAATCAGGGAATTTGAAGGAGGTGGGCTTGGGGTGGATTAACGGGGTAGAAAAGATCGAGGATTTGGATGGGGTATGAGAAGAGGTGGTGTGAACAGCTGTTTTGAAGGTCTGGAGGAAGGATGAGATTGAAGAGAGAGCGTGGGAGTTTATTCCAAAGGTGGGGAAAAAGAGGAATGAAAGAGTGAAGGTGAGTAGTGATTCATGATTTTGGTAGTTTTACCAGAAGGGGGTTGTTAGCGGGCCTTGAGTGCCCTGCGGAAGTGTGGTGGGGACAAATCACAGACAGAGCGGGGGGGGGGGGGGTGAGACCGGAGAGGAGATGGTAGAAGATAGAAAGATCACCGACCTGCCTGCGGTGAGAGAGTGAGAGGCCCAAAGACTCAGCCTCATCGAGGGAGATGCCAATGATCCGAAATGCCTTGGTTTCCACAGCGTGAAGTCGATAAAAGTGGGAGGCAGGAGCACCAGCCCAGAGGGGAGAGCAAGCTACTCCATCAGGCTGTGGACGAAAGCTTTGTATGTGGTCAGGAGCTCAGGTGGGCCGAGGAAGGACTTAGCACGACGGAGGATTCCCAGTAGGCGACTGGTTTTAGAGGCGAGGTTGGAAATGTGGCTTTCACAGGAAAGATCATGGCAGATAGTGAGACCTAGAAGCTTGAAAGAAAGGACTTATTCCAGAGGGTTGTTGAGAAAGTGGATTGGGGGGTTTTCTAAACGGTCCTTTCGGAGAGACATAATGAAAGTGTGATTTGTCCGCAGACTCTTACACTAAAACATGTAATAAAGAAAATAACTATACTAATTTATAATTCTTAGCCCCTAGAAATCATTTCTGCAACTATATATATATATATATATATATATACATGCATGGCTTGTGTCAGCTTTATTATTACGTCTGACTGCAATCCCACTTCCTGGCTGGTGTGCAGCAGGGCGGAGACAATGTGCATGTGTGCGAGACAGACGGTCATTGTTGCTCACCGTCCATGCAGCTTCGGCTGATATGGGACGTGATCTGTGCCTTGCTGTTCCATCAAGCTTGGAGGTTTAATATTTATGTTGTTGCACTGCCACGTCATCACAATCATACGGATCTGATTGGAAATGACCACCTGTCGGTGGTCAAGCTGTACTTTGTATCAATTCATGAGTAATCAATCAATAAAAAAAGGAAAGTTCAACTGTGATTATGGTATTTTTGACCCTATAAATCACCAAAAACATTGGTTCGCTCTTTGAGTCCTGATCGAATGTTTTCGTTATTATTTCTGCCTCACGTGCATTAATAATTAATTATTCTTATTAGCACTCTAATCGTTATTCTTCTTCTTCTTCTTCATCCCTTTATTTTGATGCCTGCCTATTGGAGCTTGCGTCTCAATCTATGACATCAGTAGTCGAGGAATAATGGTGAGAGATTTAGATTCGTTGAAGGTGGTGAGTAGTTCTGATTTTGATTGAAGGAGGATGCAAAGACATCCTTCAAGGGAGAAGTGGTCCACAGATAGCAATTGAGAGAGAGAGAGAGGATGGAGAGATGATGAGGTGGCAGCTGACACAGACTAGAGTCTGTAGATATTGTCCAGGAGTCACACAAGGCAGAGATTGAGATCACACAAGACAAAAAAAACTCACCACTGCGAGTAACTGCCACACTCACAGCTTGGTAATACTTTTCTCATTTTGACCACTGTGACCCTAAGTCCCCACCCCCCTGGGGAATGAATTGAGGGTCAAATCCAAAGAATAGTTACACATTTCATGCATTCCCCAATATTGAGTGCATATCCAAAGTTTCATGACAAAATGTTCAAAAATATGCCCATTAATGTATCGGTTGGTATTTGACTTTCTGAGCCCGCTCGAGGGAGCAGGGCCAAAAATGACACTGCCCTCAAACCTTCCTGCCGTCTGGTGATCATAACTACCAAGTTTGGTGAATTCCTGCACAGTCGGTTAGGAGTAAATAGCATGATGGACGGACAGCCGGAGCCGATTGCAATACCCCCCTCTTTTCCCCACGTCTTTGTTTGAAAAAGTGTGGTGATAAAGAGTAGCAGAAAACAACCAAAACATTTTCCTTTTTTTTAAAGCAACCATTGGACAAAGCGATAGTCCTACTAGTATCACTGCTGATGTTGACAAACCTCAGACATGGGAGAACCATCAAGGTCATCCTGACCAACCTACTATGGCTATTGGTGAGGTTATCAAGGCTCCCCTGACTGTGAATTAAGTGAACAGAAAGCACCACATTGAAGCTGTGATTGCAGGAAAGTCGTTTATTGATGCATTTGAAAAAAAACTAGAGAGACACCGTCTTGCTTGTATAGCAGGGACATGGAACGAAGTACAGTATATGTAGTTGATGCTATTGTTTACTGTGGAAAACAAGGTTTTTGTGCTCAGGGTTCTCAGTGAAACAAAAATAACTGGAAAGAGCAATCAGAGATTGCAGACCCTCACCAGGACTTGTGTTGTGTTTTGTGTAGCGTTTGTGTGCTGGTGTGTTACGTAATTAATAAGAGACATAATTATAACTGCCACTTTATAACTGCTGGAAGTGATGAGCGGGTACCAAGATATCCCTCTTTGATGCAACCCCGCTTTGATTGGACCCCTGACCCTGACCCTGACCCATGACGTCTTTCATTGTTATTCAATTGAATTTAGAATGGGATAAAAAATAAATTAAATTCAAATCAAATGGAAGACCAAATAGGTACTGTCCTTCATTGGACTAATCAGAAGGAACCCAAACAAGCACAAAGCAAAGATGAAATCATCAGGAGGAACCTCTCTCTCTCTACCGAGTGCAGCCTGTGGCTGCTGGTTGCATCATTGGTTGGGACACGGCTATGCTGCTGATGCAGTGTCCCCCTTACCAGTGCACTGGTACTCATTTTGCCGACCTCAGAAGGATGACAGGCTGAGTCAACCTCCTGGTGTATTAATTCAGCAGCCCAACAGGGCTTGAACTCAGGACCCTAGGATCCAAAGCCGTCACCCTAACCACTAAGCCAACACCAGGCTCAGGAGGAACCTGATAGGATTCACCTTTCAGCTGCTACTCCTCTACCCTCAAACCCATCCAGACACAGCAAAGCGAGCCTTATTCAAAAACAAACAAAAAATCAAAAAGAACCCAGATCAAAATGTTTTAAATAATTATGGCTGCCAGACCAATGCGTCGGACTGAGTTGAAATTTAAAACATGTATTCCCCATCACGACTAGATCATAATTGTGAAGGTTCATGTTGATTGATTAAGCGGTTCCAGAGAAAACATTATTTAATATTTGTCTTCAATCCAGTATGGATGCCAAACCATGTGACCTATCAATTATTCCTTAACAAACTTGTACACCCAAGGCTTGGGGAATATTTTTGTGAAGTTTCCCCTCGATCTGTCCAGCCGTTCTGGAGAAGAACATTTTTTATAGATTTTAGGGTAAATCCAATATGGCTGCCAAACCATGTGACCTATGATATCATATATGTTTTTCTTTTCTTCCTCTTTGATAGGCGGTCATACGTGTAAAGTTTCGCCTCGAGCTGTTCAGCAATTTCAGAATAGATTTTTGAAGGTTTTTTTTATTTTTTTTAACAATATAGCTGCCAAATCATGTGACCGATGATGTCATCAACATTTTTTCTGTGGACCATTTTATCCCGAGATGACCCTCAAAAATGTTCGTACGGATCAGATGTGGCGTTCTACATATGAAATTATGATGTCGTAACGAAGGCACCTATGACGTCATAAAATACTTATTCCCCATGAGGAGTGCCAAGTTTCAACTTTTTCCTTGGTGCGGTTTCAGAGACAGAGGTCCAAAGTTTTTTCCGTTTTTCCAACATAGCTGTCACAACACGTGACCTATGACGTCATAATTATGATTAAAACATTCTACATGAGTAGTCGCACCAATGGTGAAAATTTCATCTCAATGCGACAAGCGGTTGAAGAGAAAGACAAAGTTCTGTGCAGACAAACAAACAAACAGACAGACATGAAAAACCACTCAGTGACACTTGGCGAAACAGAACATCACTCGGTAGAGCACACACCTCCGCCAGGCTGAACAGTTTACATTTTGAATGCCACTGATGGGTCAGATCTGAACCCGGACCTGAACCAAAATCGAATCGGCTTGTTCTTGTTACCTAACCAACTCATCCACCTAGTTTTGTCTTAACTCATCCACAACTTTTTTGAGATGTCATGCTATATGTAGTTTTTGGCCTCATCTCTCAATGGTGAAGAATCACTTTTAAAATTCTCAGATCTGGATCCGGATTTGGATCTTCACCAAAATTAAGCGTTGCTGTCTTTGGCCGGTCAACTACACACACAAAAAAATTTCAGAACGATTGCTTGAAAACTGTGGCCAAAAATCATGTGATAGACAGACAAACATGACAGACCAACATACTTGGGAAAAAATGCTTTTTGCCAAGTAACAAATGGACCCAAACACAATCCCATCTCCTCCAGCGAGGGTAATGAGAATGGCACTTGTAGTGTGCATAGTATCGCCTCATGCACTCATTCTGGACAAAAATACCATCGTCAACTAAACACGCTACTATTATGGCCAACATACCTGTGCAATCCATGCAACCTATTATGTCGCAACATTGTCATCGTCCCTTACATTATTGGTTATTGATTGATTATTAGGATATTTAACAACCACTTTCGTGTACATCAAGGCTTAATAGCATCAATGAAGGTGAATAAGAAAAAAATGTCAAACTACATTTCCCGTGCCGAATCGATCAAATGTATGAAGTTTCACATTGATCTGTTGAGTGGTTCTGCAGAAGAAGAAGAAGATATTTTACATTTTTATATTCAATTCAATTCAATATGGCCACCAGACCACATGAACAATGACGTCATAAATGTAATTCTTCACTCACATCAGGTCAGAGATCGGACGTGCAGTTTCAGATTTTTTGGAAAACGATTTTGATTCAACCAACAATGGCTGGAAACCACTTCTGCGATTATGTCATCGTTATCCCCCTATTTACCCAATGGGGAGTTTATGACATTTGCCAAGTTTCAATTGTTTTTTGTTGAGTGGTTTTGAAGAAAAAGATCTCCAAATACTTTCCTTTAATCAAATATGGCTGCCATACCATGTGACCTATGATGTCAGAGTTGTCAATGAAATATTCTCCATGGGGAGTCCCTCTTTGTTTTTGTTTTTTTCAGTTTCCCATCGATCAGACAAGTGGTTGCAGAGAAAAAAAATTAAAGCGAACAAATATAGACGCAGACACACAAATATAGACAGATTGACAGACAAATCAAGAGTCTCGCAACCCCTTTGTGGCAAGACTACAACGGAACGGAACTCGGTAGAGCGCGTACCTCTGCCAGACTGAACAGTTTAAGTTTTGTATTGAGATCCGATAGATCGGATCTGAATCCAGAACCTTAACCAAAATCGAATCGGCTTGTTCTCGTCACCTATCCAACTGGTCAACTAAGTTTCGTCCGAAGCTGTCCATAATGTTTTGAGATATCCTGCTCACAGACAGACAAGGGTGAAAACAACCTCCATCCACATTTGGTGGCGGAGGTAACCACAGGACACGCTGGTAACTTTAAGGCTGATCAGCAAGCCATGAATGTCATGCAATGTTCGAGTTTCGTCCAAAGAGATTATTGAGGTCATCGGATCCTTCAACGTATCAAGCAGGAAATAACTGAGTCGCTTCTTCTTGGTGATGGCCAATTAATGTGAATAGCACAGCTAGAGATGCATTGCCTGTGTTTGTTTTAGCATCACTCTATAATTTCCTGATATCGGCCAAGTTGTAATTCCTGAGTGGAAAATACACTCGGTGTACAAAACATGAGGACCACCTGCTCTTTCCATGAAATACACTGCTCAGGTGAATCCAGGTGAAAGCTATGATCCCTTGTTGATTGCACCTCTTAAATCCACTTCAATCGGTGTAGATGAAAGGGAGAGACAGGTTAAAGAAGGATTTTTGAGCCTTGAGACATGGATTTTTTTTTTCCTCATTTTAGTATTTTTCTTCAACTTTTACACATGAACAGTCAGGAGAATTGCCAATAGCTGAGAGTATCCATCGAGGAGGTGAAGAAGGGCTTTTACAGAAGATCCAGGTTGGAGTGGAGGAAGTAAAGGAACAGCTCGGTATCTAAAGAGTAGATAAGGCTTCGGGTTCAATAATATGCACCGAGAGTATTGAGGGAGGTGGCGAGCAGGTAAGCGAGATGTTAACGGATATTTTCAATAGTTCCCTGGAGTCAGGACAGGGACCGGAGGATTGGAGAGTCGCAAACGTAACACCATTATTTAAGAAAGGATCCAGAGAAGAATTGGAAACTATAGACCTGTTAGTTTGACTTCAGTTGTGGGAAGGTGTTGGAGACATGAATTAAGGACCAGATGAGGAACATTTAAATAAATACAAACTAATTAAAGGTAGTCAGTCTAGGTTTACCAAAGGTAGTTCCTGTTTACAAATCTTTTAGAGTTCTATGAAGCAGTGTCTGATTGGGTGGATGAGGGAAAGGAGTGGACATAGTATATCTAGACTTTAAGAAGGCATTTGATAAGGTACCACATCGGAGTTTTTAGCCAAAGTGAGGGGTTGTGGAGTGGCTGGTCAGGTAGCTAATTGGATTGTAAACTGGCTTAGTAAGGGCCACACTGAGAATATTGTGTGCAGTTTTGGTCACCACAGTTCCAGAAGGACATAGATGCCATAGAGAGGGTTCAGCGTGGGGCGACTAGATCGATTCCGGGCCTGGCAGCAGTGTATCCATCTGTGAATGGATTTCTTCAGGTGGATAATTCCCCATGCCACAAGGCTCGGATTGTCCAGGAATGGTTCCATGAACATGACAGTGAATTCAGCTTACTGCAGTGGCCTGCCCAGTCACCAGATGTCAATCCAATTGAGCAACTGTGGGATGAGATGGAATGAGCTATTCGGAGTTGAGATCCACCACCAGCCAACTTGGCACAAAAATGTGAACCATTGGAATCAACATACCTGTGGAACGCTTTCAACACCTTGCGGAGTTGTGCCGACGAATTGAAGCTGTTTTGAGGGCAAAAGGGGGTGCAACTCAATATTAGGAAGGTTTTCCTAATGTTTTGTACACTGGGTATACATTACAGAAGGAATTCCATCCTGTTTCGAATCCATGGGACTGTGTCCATGAACATAATCTTCGAGAACATGCACACGATGTGGCCAGCACTATGTGTAGCACTGAAAGTGAGGTGCAAACTCCCATCAAGGTAAATTAATCAGCGGTCACCTTCATGCACTGTCGTTCTCACTCGCTCTACCTCGTCATGCTCGTGAGGATTCTCCGGTGGGCAGCATGTTGGATGCATTGTCAAAAACATGATTCTTCGTGAACTCGAACCTGTGTCTCGTTGAAAGGATGATTGAGGCCGAGGCTCCTGGAGAGGAGAAAAAGAAGGCTCTGCTGAATCTATAAATAAACCCACCACAAGGTTGGTTAAATATCAGGCACACAAGTTTCAAGGTTCTTCTCTGGTGTTTACATCATTTCTACACTTTGCGGTAATGGGATATGGGAATCATGGTGAAGTCGGATGTGATGGAGGAAACATTGCAGAATAAAATACTCCATCAAAGTCAATGGCTTCCTCAATCCCTTGGAAGGAATCACAGAAACACAAAAACACAAGATGAACTGACATTGTTGATGTCTTCGGTCTTGCGTATCGAGAAGTCGGTAGATTGATGATGTTGGGATGGCTCAATACACCATAAATGTTTTTTTATTATTATTTAAACAATCTACCAATATAAAATGTATAAATCTATACATTACGTACCAGTCATGTGCGGAGAATTCCCCATCCAATGGCACTCATGAAACTTTGGGATATCATTTGTCTGGGATACCCCCATCCTTTGTCTTTCTTGTTATTATCCTTTCCAGACAGACAAACTCAAAATTGGAATAAACACCAATCTACTGCATTTTGAAGTGGGAAGGTAAAAACGGATCGAAATTTTAACAGTTTGAAAGGATTCCACGAAAAGTAAGTAAAACTGCATTCCTTTGCAAGGGAATAGGAAGGAATCAGGGGTCGGCGGGACTACGACTGTCAATCAGCGTGATGGGGCGGGGCCAAGAGACAGATTTGCCCAACGAAGGACCAATCAGACATTTCGTACGTTTGTGGTTAACGGTGGAATATTATCAACCTGTCCGTGCAGGGCAGTCACGGGGCCAATCGACAGCAACAGCACACAATATTTCTATAAAGTACGTACTATTAACAATGTTAGATTGCAACTTGAGCAGTGGTGTTGACCTCGCAAGGGAATGTGAGCTACTTGAGCAGTGGTGTTGACCTCTCATGGGAATGTGAGCTACTTGAGCAGTGGTTCATTCCATGAGAGGTCAACACCACTGCTCAAGTAGCTCACATTCCCATGAGAGGTCAACTCTACTTGCTCAAGTTAGCTCACATTCCCATTGAGAGGTCAACCACAAGTCAATTCCTGAGGTCAACACCACTGCTCAAGTAGCTCACATTCCTTGAGAGGTAACTGTAACTGCTCAAGTAGCTCACATTCCCTGAGAGGTAACACTGCTCAAGTAGCTCACATTCCATGAAGGTCAACACCACTGCTCAAGTAGCTCACATTCCTGAGAGGTCAATCTCACGCCAAGTAGCTCACATTCTGAGAGGTCAACTCCACTGCTCAAGTAGCTCACATCCTGAGAGTCAACACCATGCTCAAGTAGTCACATTCCTTGAGAGGTAACTACTGCTCAAGTAGCTCACATTCCCGTGAGGTGAACTGTATGCTCAAGTAGCTCACATTCCTTGAGAGGTAACTACTGCTCAAGTAGCTCACATTCCGTGAGAGGTCAACACCACTGCTAAGTGCTCACATTCCCTTGAGAGGTCAACACCACTGCTCAAGTAGCTCACATCCCGTGAGAGGTCAACACCACTGCTCAAAGTAGCTCACATTCCCGTGAAGAGTCAACACCACTGCTCAAGTAGCTCACATTCCCTGAGAGTCAACACCACTGCTCAAGTAGCTCACATTCCCGTGAGAGGTCAACACCACTGCTTCAAGTCGCTCATATTCCGTTGAGAGGTCAACACCACTGCTCAAGTAGCTCACATTCCCGTGAGAGGTAACACACACTGCTCAAGTAGCTCACATTCCCGTGAGAGGTCAACACCACTGCTTAAGTCGCTCCATATTCCTTGAGAGGTCAACACCACGCTTCAAGTGCTCACATCTCCTGTGAGAGGTCAACACCACTGCTCAAGTAGCTCACATTCCCTTGAGAGGTCAACACCACTGCTCAAGTCGCTCACATTCCTGTGAGAGGTCACACACACTGCTCAAGTAGCTCACATTCCCTGAGAGGTCAACTTACTGCTCAAGTAGCTCACATTCCTTGAGAGGTCAACACCTACTGCTCAAGTAGCTCACATTCCTGTGAGAGGTCAACACCACTGCTCAGTAGCTCACATTCCCTTGAGAGGTCAACTCACTGCTCAAGTAGCTCACATTCCTGTGAGAGGTCAACACCACTGCTCAAGTGCTCACATTCCTGTGAGAGGTCAACTTACTGCTCAAGTAGCTCACATTCCCTTGAGAGGTCAACACACTGCTCAAGTAGCTCACATTCCTTGAGAGGTCACACCTGCTCAAGTAGCTCACATTCCCGTGAGAGGTCAACACCTCTGCTCAAGTAGCTCACATTCCCTTGAGAGTCAACACCACTGCTCAAGTAGCTCGCATTCCTGTGAGAGGTCAACACCACTGCTCAAGTAGCTCACATTCCGTGAGAGGTCAACTACTGCTCAAGTAGCTCACATTCCTCGAGAGGTCAACCACTGCTCAATTCGCTCACATTCCGTAGAGGTCACACCACTGCTCAAGTGCTCAATTCCCTGAGAGGTCAACACCACTGCTCAAGTAGCTCACATTCCCTTGAGAGGTCAACACCACTGCTCAAGTAGCTCACATTCCTTGAGAGGTCAACACCACTGCTCAAGTAGCTCACATTCCTGTGAGAGGTCAACACCACTGCTCAAGTAGCTCACATTCCTGTAGAGGTCAACACCACTGCTCAAGTAGCTCACATTCCCGTGAGAGGTCAACACCACTGCTCAAGTGCTCACATTCCTTGAGAGGTCAACACCATCTAGCTGCACACGTCAAGTACTCACATTCCCTGAGAGGTCAACACCACTGCTCAAGTAGCTCACATTCCCATGAGAGGTCAACACCACTGCTCAAGTAGCTCACATTCCCTTGCGAGGTCAACACCACTGCTCAAGTTGCAATCTAACATTGTTAATAGTACGTACTTTATAGAAATTGTGTGCTGTTGCTGTCGATTGGCCCCGTGACTGCCCTGCACGGACAGGTTGATAATATTCCACCGTTAACCACAAACGTACGAAATGTCTGATTGGTCTTCGTTGGGCAATATCTGTCTCTTGGCCCGCCCCATCACGCGATTGACAGTCGTAGTCCCGCCGACCCTCTGATTCCTTCCTATTCCCTTGCAAAGGAATGCAGTTTTACTTACTTTTCGTGGAATCCTTTCAAACTGTTAAAATTTCGATCCGTTTTCACCTTCCCACTTCAAAATGCAGTAGATTGGTGTTTATTCCAATTTTGAGTTTGTCTGTCTGGAAAGGATAATAACAAGAAAGACAAAGGATGGGGGTATCCCAGACAAATGATATCCCAAAGTTTCATGAGTGCCATTGGATGGGGAATTCTCCGCACATGACTGGTACGTAATGTATAGATTTATACATTTTATATTGGTAGATTGTTTAAATAATAATAAAAAAACATTTATGGTGTATTGAGCCATCCCAACATCATCAATCTACCGACTTCTCGATACGCAAGACCGAAGACATCAACAATGTCAGTTCATCTTGTGTTTTTGTGTTTCTGTGATTCCTTCCAAGGGATTGAGGAAGCCATTGACTTTGATGGAGTATTTTATTCTGCAATGTTTCCTCCATCACATCCGACTTCACCATGTTCCCATATCCCATTACCGCAAAGTGTAGAAATGATGTAAACACCAGAAAGAACCTTGAAACTTGTGTGCCTGATATTTAACCAACCTTGTGGTGGGTTTATTTATAGATTCAGCAGAGCCTTCTTTTTTCCTCTCTCCAGGAGCTCGGCTCAATCATCCTTTCAACGAGACACAGGTTCGAGTTCACGAAGAATCATGTTTTTGACAATGCATCCAACATGCTGCCCACCGGAGAATCCTCACGAGCATGACGAGGTAGAGCGAGTGAGAACGACAGTGCATGAAGGTGACCGCTGATTAATTTACCTTGATGGGAGTTTGCACCTCACTTTCAGTGCTACACATAGTGCTGGCCACATCGTGTGCATGTTCTCGAAGATTATGTTCATGGACACAGTCCATGGATTCGAAACAGGATGGAATTCCTTCTGTAATGTATACCCAGTGTACAAAACATTAGGAAACCTTCCTAATATTGAGTTGCACCCCTTTTGCCTCAAAAACGCTTCAATTCGTCGGCACAACCCGCAAGGTGTTTGAAAGCGTTCCACAGGTATGTTGATTCCAATGGTTCACATTTTTGTGCCAAGTTGGCTGGTGGTGGATCTCAACTCCGAATAGCTCATTCCATCTCATCCCACAGTTGCTCAATTGGATTGACATCTGGTGACTGGGCAGGCCACTGCAGTAAGCTGAATTCACTGTCATGTTCATGGAACCATTCCTGGACAATCCGAGCCTTGTGGCATGGGATTATCCACCTGAAGAAATCCATTCACAGATGGATACACTGCTGCCAGGCCCGGAATCGATCAGTCGCCCCACGCTGAACCCTCTCTATGGCATCTATGTCCTTCTGGAACTGTGGTGACCAAAACTGCACACAATATTCTCAGTGTGGCCCTTACTAAGCCAGTTTTACAATCCAATTAGCTACCTGACCACTCCACAACCCCTCACTTTGGCTAACAACCTCCGATGTGGTACTTTATCAATGCCTTCTTAAAGTCTAGATATACTATGTCCACTCTTTCCCTCATCCACCCAATCAGACACTGCTTCATAGAACTCTAAAAGATTGTTAAACAGGAACTACCTTTGGTAAACCTAGACTGACTACCTTTAATTAGTTTGTATTTATTTAAATGGTTCCTCATCTGGTCCTTAATTCATGTCTCCACACACTTCCACAAATGAAGTCAAATAACAGTCTATAGTTTCCCAATTCTTCTCTGGATCCTTTCTTAAATAATGGTGTTACGTTTGCGACTCTCCAATCCTCCGGTCCCTGTCCTGACTCAGGGAACTATTGAAAATATCCGTTAACATCTCGCTTACCTGCTCCCACCTCCCTCATCTATCTCGGTGCATATTATTGTGAACCCGAAGCCTTATCACTCTTAGATTACCGAGCTGTTCCTTTACTCCTCCACTCCAACCTGATCTTCTGTAAAAGCCCTTCTTCACCTCCTCGATGGATACTCTCAGCTATTGGCAATTCTCCTGACTGTTCATGTGTAAAAGTTGAAGAAAAATACTAAAATGAGGAAAAAAAAAATCCATGTCTCAAGGCTCAAAAATCCTTCTTTAACCTGTCTCTCCCTTTCACTAACACGATTGAAGTGGATTTAAGAGGTGCAATCAACAAGGGATCATAGCTTTCACCTGGATTCACCTGAGCAGTGTATTTCATGGAAAGAGCAGGTGGTCCTCATGTTTTGTACACGAGTGTATTTTCCACTCAGGAATTAAAACTTGGCCGATATCAGGAAATTATAGAGTGATGCTAAAACAAACACAGGCTGCATCTCTGCTGTGCTATTCACATTAATTGGCCATCACCAAAGAGAAGCGACTCAGTTATTTCCTGCTTGATACGTTGAAGGATCCGATGACCTCAATAATCTCTTTGGACGAAACTCGACCATTGCATGACATTCATGGCTTGCTGATCAGCCTTAAAGTTACCAGCGTGTCCTGTGGTTACCTCCGCCACCAAATGTGGATGGAGGTTGTTTTTCACCCTTGTCTGTCTGTGAGCAGGATATCTCAAAACATTATGGACAGCTTCGGACGAAACTTGTTGACCAGTTGGATAGGTGACGAGAAAAGCGATTCGATTTTGGTTAAGGTTCTGGATTCAGATCCGATCTATCGGATCTCAATACAAAACTTAAACTGTTCAGTCTGGCAGAGGTACGCGCTCTACCGAGTTCCGTTCCTTGTAGTCTTGCCACAAAGGGGTTGCGAGACTCTTGATTTGTCTGTCAATCTGTCTATATTTGTTCTGCTCTATATTTGTTCGTTTAATTTTTTTCTCTGCAACCACTTGTCTGATCGATGGGAAACTGAAAAAAAAAAAAACAAGAGGGACTCCCATGGAGAATATTTCATTGACAACTCTGACATCATAGGTCACATGGTATGGCAGCCATATTTGATTAAAGGAAAGTATTTGAGAGTTTTTCTTCAAAACCACTCAACAAAAACAATTGAAACTTGGCAAATGTCATAAACTCCCCATTGGGTAAATAGGGGGATAACGATGACATAATCGGAGAAGTGGTTTCCAGCCTTTGTTGGTTGAATCAAAATCTTTTCAAAAAATCTGAAACTGCACGTCGATCTCTGACCTGATGTGAGTGAAGAATTACATTTATGACGTCATTGTTCATGTGGTCTGGTGGCCATATTGAATTGAATTGAATATAAAAATGTAAAATATCTTCTTCTTCTTCTGCAGAACCACTCAACAGATCAATGTGAAACTCATACATTTGATCGATTCGGCACGGGAAATGTAGTTTGACATTTTTTTCTTATTCACCTTCATTGATGCTATTAAGCCTTGATGTACACGAAAGTGGTTGTTAAATATCCTAATAATCAAATCAATAACCAATAATGTAAGGGACGATGACAATGTTGCGACATAATAAGGTTGCATGGATTGCACAGGTATGTTGGCCATAATAGTAGCGTGTTTAGTTGACGATGGTATTTTTGTCCAGAATGAGTGCATGAGGCGATACTATGCACTCTACAAGTGCCATTCTCATTACCTCGCTGGAGGAGATGGGATTGTGTTTGGGTCCATTTGTTACTTGGCAAAAAGCATTTTTTCCCAAGTATGTTGGTCTGTCATGTTTGTCTGTCTATCACATGATTTTTGCCACAGTTTTCAAGCAATCGTTCTGAAATTTTTTTGTGTGTGTAGTTGACCGGCCAAAGACAGCAACGCTTAATTTTGGTGAAGATCCAAATCCGGATCCAGATCTGAGAATTTAAAAAGTGATTCTTCACCATTGAGAGATGGGCCAAAAACTACATATAGCATGAATCTCAAAAAGTGTGGATGAGTTAAGACAAAACTAGGTGGATGAGTTGGTTAGGTAACAAGAACAAGCCGATTCGATTTTGGTTCAGGTCCGGGTTCAGATCTGACCCATCAGTGGCATTCAAAATGTAAACTGTTCAGCCTGGCGGAGGTGTGTGCCTTACCGAGTGATGTTCGTTTCGCCAAGTGTCACTCTGAGTGTTTTTTTCATGTTGTCTGTTTGTTTGTTTGTCTGCACAGAACTTTGTCTTTCTCTTCAACCGCTTGTCGCATTGAGATGAAATTTTCACCATTGGTGCGACTACTCATGTAGAATGTTTTAATCATAATTATGACGTCATAGGTCACGTGTTGTGACAGCTATGTTGGAAAAACGGAAAAAACTTTGGACCTCTGTCTCTGAAACCAAAGGAAAAAGTTGAAACTTGGCACTCCTCATGGGGAATAAGTATTTTATGACGTCATAGGTGCCTTCGTTACGACTAATAATTTCATATGTAGAACGCTACATCTGATCCGTACGAACATTTTTGAGGGTCATCTCGGGTAAAATGGTCCACAAAAAAATGTTGATGACATCATCGGTCACATGATTGGCAGCTATATTGTTAAAAAAAAAAAAAAAAACCTTAAAATCTATTCTGAAATTGCTGAACAGCTCGAGGCGAAACTTTACACGTATGACCGCTTCTCAAAGAGAGAAAAGAAAAACATATATGATATCATAGGTACATGGTTTGGCAGCCATATTGGATTTACCCTAAAATCTATAAAAAATGTTCTTCTCCAGAACGGCTGGACAGATCGAGGGGAAACTTCACAAAATATTCCCAAGCCTTGGGTGTACAAGTTTGTTAAGGAATAATTGATAGGTCACATGGTTTGGCATCCATACTGGATTGAGAACAAATATTAAATAATGTTTTCTCTGGACCGCTTAATCAATCAACATGAACCTTCACAATTATGATCTAGTCGTGATGGGAATACATGTTTTAAATTTCAACTCAGTCCGACCGCATTGGTCTGGCAGCCATAATTTTTAAAAATTTTGATCTGGGTTCTTTTTGATTTTTTGTTTGTTTTTGAATAAGGCTCGCTTTGTTGTGTCTGGATGGGTTTGAGGGTAGAGGAGTAGCAGCTGAAGGTGAATCCTATCAGGTTCTCCTGAGCCTGGTTTGGTTAGTGGTTAGGGTGCGCTTTGGATCCTAGGGTCTGAGTTCAAGCCCTGTTGGGCTGCTGAATTAATACACACGGAGGTTGACTCAGCCTGTCATCCTTCTGAGGTCGGCAAAATGAGTACCAGTGCACTGGTAAGGGGGACACTGCATCAGCAGCATAGCCGTGTCCCACCAATGATGCAACCAGCAGCCACAGGCTGCACTCGGTAGAGAGAGAGAGGTTCCTCCTGATGATTTCATCTTTGCTTTGTGCTTGTTTGGGTTCCTTCTGATTATCCAATGAAGGAACACCTATTTGGTCTTCCATTTGATTTGAATTTAATTTATTTTTTATCCCATTCTAAATTCAATTGAATAACAATGAAAGGCTCATGGGTGGGTCAGGGGGTCCAATCAAAGCGGGGTTGCATCAAAGAGGGATATCTTGGTACCCGCTCATCACTTCCAGCAGTTATAAGTGGCAGTTATAATTATGTCTCTTATTGATTACGTAACACACCAGCACAACAAACGCTACACAAAACACAACACAAGTCCTGGTGGGTCTGCAATCTCTGATTGCTCTTTCCAGTTATTTTGTTTCACTGAGAACCTGAGCACAAAATTGTTTTCCACAGTAAACAATAGCATCAACTAATAACTGTACTTCGTTCCATGTCCTGCTATACAAGCAAGACGGTGTCTCTCTAGTTTTTTTTCAAATGCATCAATAAACGACTTTCCTGCAATCACAGCTTCAATGTGGTCTTTCTGTTCACTTAATTCACAGTCAGGGGAGCCTTGATAACCTCACCAATAGCCATAGTAGGTTGGTCAGGATGACCTTGATGGTTCTCCCATGTCTGAGGTTTGTCAACATCAGCAGTGATACTAGTAGGACTATCGCTTTGTAAG
>CM068965.1:9687774-9703377 GCA_035128595.1 Eptatretus atami
CATATGTTATCGAAAAATCCCAAAACGATGAAATGAGATTATCCAAGGATACCTGTAAGTTACAGTTTTTATTTTACATTTATCGCATCAACAAACTAGAACGGCACTCGGCAGAGCGCATGAGATGAGATGAGATGAGGTACCTCCAACAGGCAGAACAGTTTACGTTTTGTATCCCACCGAGAGGCCGGATCTGGACTTGAACCAAAATCTAATCGGCTTGTTCTTGTCACCTACCCAACTCATCCCCCAAGTTTTGTCACAAGTCGTCCCCAACTTTTTGAGATATCGTGCTGCATATCGTTTTTGGCCCCATTTCTCAATGGTGCAAGATCGCTTTAAAATTCCAGTATCTGGATCCGGATCTTCACCAAAATCTGAACAATTCGTCCTTGTCACACACCCAACCTGTCCTCCAAGTTTTGGCTGAACCTATGCATAACTTTTTGAGATATCCTGCTCACAGACAAATAGACAGAGGTGGAAACAACCTCCATCAACCTTTCGTGGTGGAGGTAATAATTAAAGCAAAGGCAAAAAAACCAACCAGATTCCATACCTGGCTGTGGGGTGGTGTAGGGGGACCTTGGCTTGCTGGTAAAGGGGAAACTCGAAGGGGAGGAGGTGAAAGGACACATGGCTGGGGAGGGGGCAAAGTCTGGGGGAGAAAAGGAAGAGTAACACAGATTAACAGGAACAATTAGCCATAACCAGAAAAAACAACATCTATTTCCAAGAATAATCAAATTTATAGAATGGAGTTTATCATACAATTAGCACAAGGTCACCAAAAGTGACAATGTCCTACAAACAGCAATGGTAGGTGAGATCGATCTGAAGTAGGGAGCAAGACCGAAGAGGTGATAGAAAACAGGCCAACAAATGCAAATTATATATTTTCTACAAAGACTAGGTTCATGGAAGTGTGACGTTACAGTGGAGAAGGCAACACTCTGATAGTGGGGGCAGTGAGACAACAAGAGGAAGCAACAAGATGACGAACAGGAGCAGAGAGAGAACAGGGAAGGAGACATAGCAACTTGAATATCGATGGGAATAAATGGAGGAGGGTTATTGAGGACAGAAAAGATCACCGGTCGAGATGGGCGCATGACCCAAGGTGCTGGTATGCTGTTAACGTGAAGCTTTGAAGGAAAGAGAGTGACTGAACGGACAGAGGAAGGAGATTCCACAAGCGGAAGAAAAAGAACCAAAGCATTGGAGGCGAGCAGCGAGCCGGAATTTTTGGAGTTTCACGAGAAAGGGTCGCACACCTGTAATCTCGAGGGGTTGGGGAGAGATGGAGTGATGAAAAGGGCAGCGGGAGCAAGACCTAAGAGGTGATAGAAAACAGGCCACCAAGCTGTCTGCAATGAAGGGGCTGCTCTTTTTGTGGGAGATGTCAATTATGTTGAGGGCTATGGATTCTACGGTTGAAAGCTATGGATCATGCAGGAGATAAATCCAGGGGAGATGAAAGCGAAGCCGGAGCATAAGCCCAAAGGAGGAGAGCAGTACACCATCGAGCTACAGACGAAGACCTTGCAGGCCGTAAGAAGAGGTCATTGTTGGTGGTAAAGTCTACAAGTTCAAGAGACTGAATTTCTTCCAGTGGTGGATTATGGAAATATTTATGGTGGTTCATTTGAAAACTCTTCCAGATAGATAGGGTGAGAATGTGACATTTTCTTGGATCAAAAGATGTGTTCCAAGCATTGGACCAATGGCTGATCCTTTCCAGATCAGCAGAGAGGGAAGCCATTCCCGCCGGCCTGTAGGTGGGACGTGGAATTGTGGACTACAACATGGAGTCATCTGTGAAGATGAAAATAAACTTTTCCCAGAGCAACGGATATGTAATTTATATACAGTATACGAAGAACATGACTGTGACCAAGACACTGCCTTGGAGATCTCCAGCCTTCACTGGGAGAGCAGATGAGAGTGTTCCATTGATGAGATGAGATGATTCCATTGATGACATCACATGATTTGATCTATTTTACAAATAAAACTGCAAACATAGCCATGCACACAAAGGCACCATGAAGAAGATTCATTTGAAGGTTTGTTTTTATATTTTCGAGGCAGTTGCCACTTTTCTTTTCTTCTTTTTTGGCCTTTTTGCGGCGTGCTTATCTTCATACGTCTTACTTCGCTGAACCTGCATTTCCTTTATCGAAACATCAGGAAGACCTCCGTCCGGAGTTCACTTTTTAGCTTCGTTGGACGACGTGGATTCAGATGCTTCTCCGTTTGTTTGTTTGTTTTTTGAAAATTGTCCGAACGAGGTCTGGCGTCGCGTGCGCAGTAAATAATCATCATCCTTCCCACAATTCACTCTCATTGACCGGCAATGCTAAAAGCACAGAGCATTTTGTGACGCTGCCAAGTTATCAATACTTTGTGAAATCATCTCGTTTCAAAGAATCGAAAATATGGTTACCTTTTACATTGGAAACAACAAACGCGGGTTGAAAGCGTAGTGGAACAGAATGAGCGCGCAGATAAGGCACAACGTTCTGTTTGTTCACAACTCCGAATCGCGCGAGTCTTTCACATGAAAAGAATTCTTGGGATTTCAACTAAACATCGAATGTTTGCACCACATGCCAATGGCTCCATAAACCTCCAAAATATTGAAACAGCCATTGATGGGGGGAAAGGAGGGGGTGATGAGGTAGGTGTGAGCAGGGGGGGGACAGAGGGAAGGGGGAGAAGTGGGCAAAGGGAGGAGAGGAGGGGCGTGAAGTCACTTGGCGTGGCATTACCACGGACTACTGCTTGGAAGAAAAAGTGTGTAATGGTTATGTGGATTTTCAGTTTTTATGAACACTGATCAAGTTCATGGTAAGATCCAGGATCTTCCATGACATTCGATCTCGGAAGGAAAAAAAAATTAATCAACCAAAATAAATAAATAAAGAAATAAATAAACACCAGTCCTGCCAGCAATGATTCTGCCTAAAGTTCCATCAGCAAGATAAAAAAAAAAGAAAATTGTGAAAAGAAATCCTTAAATCAGCTCAAACGAACGAATCATCAAAATGCAAGCGTGAAAATTTTTAAAAAAAAATAAAAGTAAAAACTTTACCGACAAAGTAAATTACTTTGCCCTTCGTGAGACAGGTTATAGTTTAACCGCAAACTGCTGCTCGGTGTCCCCACAGCAACTCCTAATAGAACGAGAGGAATCGATGTTTGACTCGCAAGCCGGGGTTCAACTCTCGTGGCTGCGACCTCGTCTAAGCCATAAATCCCCGTGGAAGACGACGATAAATACACAACCTGCACAACCACCATTCAATCACCTGCAGACCTTAAAGCCACTGCACCATGCTGGTGAAGTGTCCCGCAGCATGTTGTTCGATCTGTCATGATTTTGGTGGTTGAACAAACATTTTCGATCAAGGATTATTTGTTAATGGACGTTGAATACAACTCGCATAATATGATTGAAAAAAAAAATAAATAATAATAATAATAATCATTAAAAAATCACAACGACCTTTACCGGTCGAGATAGAAAGAAGCGAAGGTCGAAATAGGAGAACAAACGGAAAGAGTTTTAGAAAACAACAACAGATGTCCCCACAGCAACTTGTCGTGCAAAGTCCTTCCTCAGCCCACCTGAGCAAACGACCACATACAAAGCTTCGTCCGCAGCCTGATGGAGTACTGCTTCTCCCTCCGGGCTGGTGCTCCTGCCTCTCACCTTTCTCGGCTTCACGCTGTGGAAACCAAGGCATTTCGGTCGTTGGTATCTCCCACGGTCATGCTGAGTCTTTGGGTCTCTCACCACAGGCAGGTCGGTGGTCTTTCTGTCTTCAATCGTCTCCTCTCCAGTCTCCCCCCCCACCCCCTGCTCTGTCTGCGATACGTCACCCCCCCCCCCCCACTCATATTTCTGCAGGGCGCTCAAGGACGCTTTACCTTCTGGTAAAACTACCAAAATCACGAATCACTGCTCACCTTCACTCTTTCATTCATCTTTTTTCCCCCTTTGGAACAAACTCCCACGCTCTCTCTTCAATCCCACTCTTCCTCCAGGTCTTCAAAACAGCTGTTCACACCACCTCTTATCTTCCCCATCCAAAACCTCGATCTTTTCTACCCCCGCTAATCCACCCAACACCACCTCCTTCAAATTCCCTGCTTTCCTTCCTGAAAGTTCCCTGTCGTGTACGGTCCTCAAAGTCCCTGTAATGTCCATCTTGTTTATCCATGTTTCCCGCCCCATCCCTCTCACTCCACAGATCTCCTCATGTCTCTGTTCCCACTGTTTTGTCTTCCCTCTCCACCCCATCTTGTCTCTTGCCCCCCCCATGTTGTGCGTTGTGTGTTAGCTCTCATACGAGCCTTGACAATGTATACAAAAAAAAAAAAAAACCCACAAACATCAACTACAACAGCACTCGGTAGAGCATACCTCCACCAGGCTGAACAGTTTACGATTTGTATCCCACCAATAGGCCGGATCTGCATCTGCATGATCTGCATGAACCGTAATCAAAATCTAATTGGCTTGTTCTTGTCACCTAACCAATTCATCCACCAAGTTTTGTCATAATCTGTCAACAACTTTTTGAAAAATCGTGCTGTATCTCATTTTGGCCCATCTCTCAATGGGGGGGAGGATCACAATTTTTTTTTTTTAAACTCTCGTATCTGGATCCGGATTGGGATCTTCATCAAAATTGAATCAATTCAGCGTCGTCACACACCCAACCTGTCCACCAAATTTTGTTTGAATCCGTCCATAACTTTTTGAGATATCCTGCCTCGTAGACGGCAAAGGTGAAAAGGGGTGAAACCATAACCTCCAACCACCTTCGTGTGGATGTAATAAAGAGGAAAGCGGAAAGGAAAAAAAAAAAATCATCAGAGGATATCATTTACAGCGCTGCATACGACTACTATAATTAGTGGATTAACCACTCACAAGGAAGGTGAATAAATTCAATTGGGAGAGCAACCCGAACCAAAAATGAATCACCAATCCAGGGATTGATCGTCACAAGGTGTAAACACATGGACCACCACCCATAACGGAGCACAAGGATCACGTCGAAACGAAGAAAGAGGACTTGTAGATGATACCTGTGGCGTGAGGCTAACGGCTGATGTGACGAGCTGGGGCGTTACCATAGTAACGGGCTGGAAAAGTTGACCTGTTAAAGTGAACAAACATCAGAAGAAAAAGAAAAAAAAAATTATTATGACAATAACGGTTTTCAGCGATGACACAATGACTTACATTCATTACGATGCAACGGTTAGAAGTGCGAGGAGATAGAGAAATAAAAGAGGAGGAAGAGGGAATTAGAGCATGAACACAACAAGGATGTTTCCACGTGATACCAAAGGCAACTCTTACTGGGACCCGCGCAGACCTGCATTTCAAACGTGGGTATGGAAGGGTCGTTCCGCGATCTCCTTCAATGGAAATCTTCAAAAAAATATCACATTAAACCCTCTTCACCGACGATCGTCCGAGGCTTACCCACGTCGCAACTCAAACTCTTGGGTTTAAACGTATTTCTGACTTGCATGCTTAATTAAAAGGTATCAAAAGTGTTCTAGAAGTCGCTCAAAGAATGTGATGTGAGAAACAAGCTGTTTTTCAAAAACCCTGCGATGTCATTAGATAATAATAATAATTTTGTTTGTATTATTATTATAATAGTATGATTACCCCACGCACACAAAGTGAAAAGCGGCGTTAAAGAGGAACCCAAACGCACAGACCACATGGACGCCGATCTATCCCTCGATACCCCGCAAAATAGATATGATGCGCCATTTTCCGACTTCCAAATGAAAAGTTGGTAAATTTGCCATGAAATTTCTAAATCTTCTTCTTCTTAAGATTAGCAGTGACGTCGTATCGGGAAGATTAGCGGTGACGTCGCAAGTATACCGCCGAGTCGATGCATCCTTGCTGCGTGTCGTAATACAAACCGAGATGGACTCGTGCAACACCCAACGGCTGAAAGACCCAAAGTATGTCAGAAATTGGACGAGGTTTGCCCGAAATACCCGAGTTGCCCGATAGGGGCCTACAAAATGTTCGCTTCGGACCCTGTTACAGAGCACCGTTACGAAGCAACAGAGATGGATAGATCTTGTGGTTATCCGCCATGATCGAGAAAGGATGTCAAAACCACGATAAAGCGGAATAAACAGCTGTCGCTCAAAACTACCACCATCTCTACCAAGCTACCGGCACGTGCACATGGGCGATTTGAGCGGTGGATCGGACACCTTCTTGCCAATGCTCGGCAGTTAGCACAAGAGCACATGAAAATAATCCTCCATTATAAACACAAATTAATCCAAGTCAATGAACCACCATCGATTTATAGTGGAGATAAAGTATGTATGTATCATCATCATCGTCTCCTCCTCCAAGAGGATTTCATCTAGGTTGCTAAACTTTCAGGGTCCCTCCCCTTCAGCCCCCACTCTCAACACCACTCCCCCCTCCACAATCTACCATCAACCATCGCACCCACAATACCCACCACCATCGCCCCCCCAGCAACCCCCAGTCTATCCACACCCTACCTCTCCCCAGCACCACTCCACCCTCCACTGGGGTAGGACCTCAACATGGCACAACAGGGCACCATGAATACGACATGACCACAGCCACAAATGGGGTCCCGGGAAAGTATGAAACGAGACAATCCCGCAACATATAAGACCCCTGGTCAGCCTGCAATGGTGGAACAAAGCATTCGTCACCCAATTTGTCCGCAGTGTCCGAGTGTGCCTGGGCGGTGTCGGCTGTCGGGCGATGACGGGTATTTCTGCTCGAGTAATACATCAACCAAAATCCCACTGATCAGTTTCTCAGACTTGCTGATGACGGTGGAATGAGTATCTGAATCCGAGCTCGACGTGCACCGTTTCTCGACGTAAGCCGCTGTTCAGATTCATATGGCTTCCAGATGTGACGTCACTGGCAAAATTGAAAAATCGACACTTTAGGGCTTTTTCCATGACACTTTATGATTGGCAAAAACCAAAAAATTTCCCTTCAAATTACACCGTTATTTATTATTTTTCAATGGTTTTCAGAAATTATATATATATATATATATATATATATATATATATGGATATTGCATTTGGGTTCCCCTTATAAGCAATTGGTTCACTTTGTCCTGTCCAGAAACGTCAGTTTATGATCGACGAACAACTTATTTCAATTGAATGTTTTATTTTGAACAACAATTGGAACATAAATCGGAAACAAACCTGTAGTTTAGCAGTACTTTGGCTCTGAATTCGTCCCAATCGCACATGTGCTGAGGAGTGAGATAAAATTTTGTTTACTCTGTCTGCCTGTCTGGCAGTCAAACAAAATTGAAAATCATTCCAAGCAGGAAACTTACTGTTTTTAAGGATGTTATAAAGGACACAGACAACAGGAACGAAGAACTAATGTAACGTATTAGATGGGGAGGTGTAATAAACATCTCAAATGGCGGTAAACGTCTGATAAACTTCTGAAATGTTTTTTTTTCTTTTTCCGACAACCTTTAAAATCTTTATTTCATCTCAATTGAATGATATACTTGAACACTGCAGAACACAAATCTTTTTGGCACCTTCGAAACCCTTCCGTTTCGCAGTGTTTGGACTGAATATTACGGCATTCTACGTCAACTCGACCAATCAAATTTGCCACTCGCAGACCCTGCCCATGTACTTTTTCCTCCGAGCCTGCATGGGGGTAAGGTGTTCTGTGAACTCTCTAATGTTTGTAATGTTATAAGGTCACGTGTTGTTGATATAATCAAGGATAATTTTGCACGGGAGAAGCCCCCCCTCCCCAGGCATTCGTGAAACATCCCAAAAGCCTACTCACCTACACTCTAATGTGGCCGCAGCTGTTGGTCCAGGGGGGGTTGATGGCCAGACTGGGTTTTCCCAAAAATACAATTAAGGGGATGACGGTGGCACATTGCACCACCCAGATTTCATTCTACCGTCGTACTTGACATTCATTGCTTGTTTACAAAGGCCTCACACTTTACCCCAGTTGCCTGTACGGACATCCTTCGGAGTGTCGAGTCGAAATGGATGAGAGATATTTTTTGTTTTTTTAATTTATTTAACAAGTTATTTATGTTGAACTTTAACGAACAGGAATTGCAACAAAAATCAGGTACCTAACGTGCCACGTTGTGTTTCCATGGTGACGTCTGTCAAACCATGAGCCCTTTTCATATAATAGGTGTAACAGAAGGAGATGTTATTGATGATTGGTTCCAGCCGAGATAGATTGGAATTCTTATAATGAAACTCGTTTTCACCATCCAGTTCAATACCCCCATGGAATAGCGAAAGACGGACTGGAGAAAGAAGCACGAAGAGGGCGTTGAAATGCAAGCACAAAGCAAAAGGGGAAAAAAAAAGAAAAGCCAGGATAAGAAAATAAATGAGTCAGCCATTTAATGTATTCGTGGTATGAATGGATCCACACATATGTCCAGTCGTACATGTATTTGACAAAAAAAAAACATTCATTCAAGAACAAGCATGCAGAGAAAGCGAGAGGAGGAGACCTGCGAGAAGCTGAGGGGTTGTCAGGGTGGCCATTCCCACTGCCGTCCCCACTTGCAGCAAGGTTTCCTGCAATAGGTCCTCTCTCTGTCTCTCTGACAATCTCAAATGGTAAACATTTAATTCCCCCCCCCCCCTTTAGCAGAATGTAACACACCAGTTTCCCAACCAGTGAAACTACACAAGTGCTGAGATTGAGAAAAGATTGAGATGAAAAATCAATGTTCGATTCCCCTTGTGCCCCCTAAAATAAGCACGGTGTCGTACCTCGCTCCCAGGTGCATCGGAGCGCAGTAGCTGCTCGCTGTGCAGCTTAGCTCGCAGGCAGGAAATGTAACGCTCGCAGAAATCCTTACACAGCTCAGCTACCTTCTCAAGCTCAAGCAGATGAATCCGCAGCACCTGGATGGCTTTCACCATCTGATGGAAGAGGAAGAAGAAGAAGAAGAAGAAGAGGGGAAAGAGGAAGAAAGAGAAGAGAGAGGGAGGAGACAAGTCATTAGATTTAACAATTCCAAAACGTACAAACCAGAATTCGGAGCATTACAAAGACAGGGAAAGACAGCCGAGGTACACGTCAGCTGATGCATAAGGAGGTTGCGGAAAGGACAACGAAGCGTTACTAACGAGGTTGTCTATCTCAGGTTCATCCGAGAAGAAGGCACGCTGCTCCTGCTCTTGTCTTTGGACAAAGTTTTCGATGTCCAGATCGAAGGAGGCCGAGGTGACGGTCTCCGCTCCGCACGTCGCAGCCTCACATTTCTCAAAGAGCAAAGCAAGTAGCGGGAACAGTGGATGTCTGTGGGTTGGGTCAGAAAGATCACACGACGTCATCAAAGTTTGGAATGATATTTGGTGATCTGTAAGCAATCAAGTGGTCCCAGTCGGTCGAGTCGTGGGTCGATGATTGACATCCGTGGGCATTTTCAAATGAAACCAAATCCGGCTACTTCTGGCAAATGAGTCGCAAGCATGTCTACAGAGGTAAGATGCCATAAAAGGGTGTTGATCGTGCTTTGGCATGTCTCCAAGCATACATCACACAAATGTAGCCATGCAGGGTCTAGCAATTGAATACCGGTAATTGCAGACCACAAGTACCCCAAAGTTTTACAAAAGCTTGGTGTTTCTCACACTAATTATATATGGAGGAGAAACCCCCAACCTGCTCCACATCTCCCCCTTTCTAAGATGTGCTGCCGATGAAACTGTTAATGTCAAGCAATTTGGTTTTGGTGACAGCCGGGGCATTGACCGATAACTCGGTCGAAACATTTGATCAGTCAAATAAAAAAATCAGGTCATTACCACCCAAATGTACGGCAACCGTGTGCTGGTGCATAAGAGAGTAGGAAATACCTATAAACAGCTCGTTTGTCCCTTTCCACCTGTGCCTCTGCACCGGTGCAAGGGATGTGTGGGGGAGATCGAGCGTCGGGGGGAGATGGAGGGAGCGAAGAGGGAGCCGGGACGGCAGCTGCCTTCGGAGGCTGGGAACATGAGAGAAAATGCAAAAAAAGGATAATTATACAGAATAATCACCTATTATCAGATGTAGATTATGCACCGACTGCATATTCAGTGCAGTACAATGTATGACGGGTCAGAAAAAATAATATTGAAAAAAAAAACAACCAAACGACGGAGGAATGACTTGACAGTCCTTTTTACGGATTGCCATCACGACATCTTTTGACGCGATCGACAATAAGAGATTATTTTAAAAAAATGAAACATCGCACATTATTTAGCCGAGCACAGGGATTTGGCTAAATAATTCGAACCTAGGCGAGAATAAAATATAAACAGCAATAAAAACAACCGTCTGCGGTTCAAACAACAGTTCCAACAAGTCTAGGCATGAATAGGTAGGGCGCGATGCTTCAAAATGACTCCATAAACACAGGGACACAGCTGTGCTTGGTGTCCTGGTGCGAAACAACCTGCGACCGGAAAAAAAAACAAAAAAACTAGGCCATATAGATTTGCTGCCAAGGTGGGGTGTGTGAACAATTCAATGCGATTAGCCTCGATTTGTCATCTCGGGACAATTAGCACGTATTTCGGGGCTGGGTTTGCCGCACAAGCTGTGTGAGATCACGCGCGTATGGTTTTGGACCAGAATTGCACAATGAGTTTTGCAAACGCGTGCACTGATGATGTCATTTCAGGATGAGCTATCCCCAATGAGCACGATCGACTATGGAAGACGGGCGACCGCAGACGTCCCGTAAGGCCTGCAAAGTGGGATAAATGGCCACGATACACCCTCTCCGGCAGCAGAGACCGATGAAACGATGCACCGAAAGATGCAGAAACGCACAAGGTTCTTCACCCGGTGAATTCTTCCTCATTCTGAAGATAAGATCCAATGCGACTCTTCAGATGAAATGACGTCCTTACGCTGTGCGTTCACACTGATCGAGACAGCACTGCAGGAAGGCTTTATTAATAGTCACATCAATGAAAGTTTTGCAAGCATTTGACAAGATATAAAAGCCCGAAAATACAAAGCTCTTAATAGTTGTTGTTGTTGTTGATTGGCCCTGGTCAGTTCTGCTCGAACAGGCACCGAGATAGCCGATCAATCTCCCAGAAGAGATCCAGAGATCCCTTACATCAAAGATGTTGTGCCCTTGCCTTCGTCGAGCCAAGACCACACAATGTTCCATGATGTTTGTTTATTGTGCATGGGGCGGCCTGGCAGAGGTTGCAGGTGTCGTCGAGTCTATGATTGCACTGTAGAAGCTGTGGGTGGTGTCCACAGCGGAGGCGTGAAAGGTGAACACGATTATACCTGGGGGATCAGGCGTGTCTGAACTGGCTCTGGAAGTTTCTGCAATGTGACTGTCGATTGGCACAGCCCCGTGTAAATACATACTCAAAAAGGAAATATTACCATTCCGAAGAGCATCAGAACAACAATGATCACATGACACTACCTGAAAGCAACAATTTCCAAATATTGTCCATTGGGAGGCTTTTCAAATGCACATATTTTAGTTCCCGATTCGATCTCAACCAGGTAGTATGTTCCACAATGCATGTATAATAATGCGAATGATACCTGCGCCGAATCTGGACGTGGTGGATGGAGAGGCTGAGAGCATGGTGGAGAGGGTGGAGAGCCACACTCCATTCTGTATTATCTGTCAAGGCACAGGCACTGTAGAACACCAATGATCACACGACAAGACATCTGTAGCTTTGTCTCAAATTCTTCGGTTCATCGTTTATATCCTACATGTTTTACCTTTTGGGGGTGATGCCTGTGATCTGCTTTCAGCCACTTTCACCCAAATTTCATCAATTTATTTTTTTATTTTTTTAAACACATCATGGGATTGTTCATGTCTACAAGCAAGTTCTAATAGATGGGACAGCCACCTTTACCATCCTCTATAATACAGAGTCTCATGCTGACACACCACCATCCAGCATTGTTAATGGATGTTCTTCCATCAGGAATTGAAATCAGGAGCAGAGGTTTCAGCGGCTACCACGCTATCAATCAAATGATCTGCAACCAAAGAAAGAAAAATATATTACACGAAGCAACTAGGATGGCACTCGGTAGAGCGCATACCTCGGCCAGGCTGAACAGTTTACGTTTTGTATCCCACCGACAGGCCGGATCGGAATCCGGACCTGAACCAAAATCGAATCGGCTTGTTCTCATTACCTACCCAACTCACCCACCAAGTTTTGGCGTAAGCCATACACAACTTGTTGAAATATGCTATGTATACTTTTTGGCCCCATCTCTCATGATGGTAAAGAATCACTTTAAAAAAATTTTAAATCTCATATCCGGATCTGGATCTTCACCAAAATCGAATCAATTTGTCCTCGTCACACACCCAACCCGTCATCCAAGTTTTGTCCAAATCTGTCCATAAAACTTTTTGAGATATCCTGCTCACAAACAAACAGACAAACGGACGGGGGTGAAAGCATAACCTCCGTCTACCTTCGGTAATGGAAGTTAAAAAAAAAAAAACCACAAAGCTCCTGGTGCTCTTACCACCAAACCACTTGACATCCATCAGTCGTATGTTGTTGGATACATCTGGAGTTACATGCATTACTCAGAACCATAAAAGGATACTTCACAGCTGGCAGGATACCTACTCTTCGCGAAGGGCACCGTGGGATCTTTAACGTCCACCAACTAATGCCGGCAGACGGGTCCTCCAGTTTAACGTCCATCCGAAGGACGGCAGACAGATTGATGAATCACCCCGCCTGTGAATCACCAAGATGACAGTTTATACCCAGGGCCGAGATTCAAACGCAGGCTAGAAAGTTCAGAGGTGAGTAACAGGGTAAAATGATCATCCAGGGGCCGACCCATCTTCATTTCCCAGCACAACATGATATGGTAAAATAAATACCCGAAAGCACATGGCAAGAAGGTAAAGCAAAGGTTAAACATCTGTGTCTTTGTCTCAAATTCCTTGGTTCACATTTTTGTAAAGTCACGTGATCGGGAGTCAAGACAGCCCATGGAAGTATCAGAAAGCTAAAGCACATCTACAGAACTCACAGAAAACCAGCACGCCGTGTACGGGTGCCATGCTTCCCATCATCGAGCCATTTTCATAAGCAAATTAGGTCTCCACCGCGGCATATGGAGAACTGGAACTGCAATCGGTCGAGCACATGCCTCCCTCCATCAGGCTGAACAGTTGACGTTTTGTTTCCCACTGATAAGCCGGATCTGGATCCAGACCTGAAGCAAATCTAATCGGCTTGTTCTTGTCACCTACCCAACTGATCCACCAAATTTTGGCATAACCCACCCACAAAAGCTTTTTGAGATAAAGTTTGACAAAAGTATATCATTCTTGGCCCCATCTCAAAATGGTGACGAATCACTTTAAAAACTCTCAGATCCGGATCTTCACCAAAATTGAATCAATTCGTCCTTGGCACACACCCAACCTGCCCACCAAGTTCCGTCCGAATCCGTCCATTATTTTTTTGAGATATCCTGCTCACAGACAGACAGACAGACAGACAAACAAACAGGGGTCAAAACACAACTTATCCACAATATCACAACAGCCTCATCTACACACAGCAATTAACAGCACAGGATTGGCAGCAGTCTCAAAGGTCCTTCACGGCGGAGTATACGAGTTAACGAAACAGGACAGGATTCTTGGAATTTTCACGGACACATTGGCTAGAAGAAGAACACTTGACTACTGCTGCTGTTGGCCAAGAGGCGTATTTGGTGGAATTGCCAATTGCCAAGCTGGTAGGATGGCAAAGGTTCATGATTGGAGGTCACAAAGCAATGAGTAGCTTCTGGGGTCAGCACTCTGCCGTAGCACCGAGTTACACCCAGATGTTATCAGTTTTGAGGACCAATGAGGTCATGGGTGAAGGAGCGACCAAGATGGAGGTGCCCCAAAGGAACATCTACGTATTGGGAGGCACATGTGTACGACAGTCCTAACTCGGTATTTAAAGCAACTGTCTCAAGTGCTTTGCATGAGCACATGAGAACTTGCACTTCAACTCTAGAATCCTCCATCTAGTTCCCAAGGTACGCAGAGAGCAAGGAAAACAAAGGAAACTGTGATCGTCACCATCACTACTGCACTCCGGTAATAGATCGAACCATTCTCATCAAATCCGCATAGCGTCTCTCCCCCGACAACCAACTCAAACGCTCTTTGACGATTCAGGCAATGACAGCAACTGCCCGAGCGAGACCCTCTGAGACGGACAGCACAGACTCTCACAGATATCTTCCACAATGACCGCAACTGTCCCTGAAGCATGACTGACCTACTCTGATTGCACTGGTTCCACCACCTTCACAGCACTACCATTTTATGTTTGTAGTTCTCGCCTGTCGAATGTCCTAGCACTTTCGACCAATGAGGGAGTCTGTCCACCCGTATGAGCCAATCAATGGCCTTGCCCCCCTTGGCCCCGCCAAATCACACCGCTCTTTGCGAGGTGTCTTGGTCTTTCAATGCAGTAAACTTTGCAACGTGGTCACCATGTTAATATGGGAAGTTACCAGAATGTGCAGAACTTACTTGTATTCACCTAGGGAAGAATGAGAACAAGGGGAGGACACGGGAATGAGAGAGCATGGGAGGAGATTCAACAAGATGGATACAGTAACAAACTCTCAACCATAGAAGTGGAATGGAAAACTGGGAAAGAAGCAGAAATGGAATTTTTTTAAAGAAAAAAAACAAAAGAAGAGGGTGAGGGAGTGGGGGGTAGGGGGTGAGACAACCTGGAAACCCAGAAAGAGGTAGGATAGGGTAATTGAGGACAAAAAGGACCATGGGTATAGATGGGGGATAACCTGAGATGATGGTTCCCAGCTGTCTCGAAACTTTGGAGGGAGGAATGAGATTGGACAGACTGAGAAAGTTTGTTCCACAGGTGGGAAAGAAGAGAAATGAATGAGTTGATTTGAGCAATGAGTGGATTTTGAAAGCTTCACCAGAGTGGGTTACTGGAAGAAGGTGTGTACCCTGCAGAAACCTGAGGAAGGGTAGAGGATGCACGACAAGAAAGGAAGCGGTAAAAGACAGAGACCACCAACCTGTCTTTCCATGATGTCAAGCTGAGAAAGAAGTGAGGCAGGGGAGCCAGCCCAGAGGGGAGAGCAGTACTCCATCGAGGTGCGGATGAAAGCCCTGTAGGTGGACAGGAGTTCAGGTGTGCCAAGGAAGGACATTGTATGACATCTGGCCATTTGGAGGCCATCTTGGAAAAGTGGTTTACCCAAGAGAGATCACGGCTGATGATAAGGCTCAAAAGTTTGAATGACTGAACTTCTTCAAAAAGTTTGTAAAAACTATTAATTCAATGAATTGCTGTAAACAAAGAATGAATCAAGTTATAAATCCGAAACTTCATGTACCAATTATAATGTAGCTCCACGTTACAAATGTTACATTTCATTATAAATATCGTGGTAGGGCTGCATGGTGTTGGTTTAAGTTATTGTTGTGGGCCGGGGTTCGGTGGCGATAAACGACCACTAGGTGGAGC
>CM068965.1:9712070-9732644 GCA_035128595.1 Eptatretus atami
CGAGCAAATTACCAAACTGCCGTATGGAGAAGGAGCCTTGAAGCCAGACTAACATCCCATCACTAAACGGTCATGAGTGGAAATATGAAGAACATGATGGCAAGCAGAAACTTAAAATTGACTGGTTAGACAGTTCACCATCCCAGAAGCTGTAATAGAACTCTTTCCTGTGACTGTTCCAGGTCATGCGACTGCCTGGGTGCACCCGCTTGATGAATAACTGCAGGTGCTCCAAGCTCTGCAAACTAAAGACATGTGACAACCAGCCATCTGAGGAGGAAGAGGACATGGTTGTGCATGATGACGCTGATCATCCATCCATTGGGAACATACTCTGTGCAGAGCGTTGGTGCTGCTAAGCAGTCTCCTAAGCTGCCTTGGCTATTGGGCACAATCCTGGACGGGTCACCCACTCCGACAAGGATACAGCAAGCTGGCACTCATTTTTGCCGACCTCGGAAAGATGACAGACAGAGTCAACCACCTGGTATTAATTCAACAGCAGTGGGATTTGAACTCGGGAGCCTAGACGTTACAACAAAGCCACCACCCTAACGCATTAAGCAACACCAAGCATATGATGATGCTGACGATGTGGATGAACTTGATATTTATTAATTGTTCTTCTGCAATTGATGATGCTTATGATTTCCATGATTATGTTCATTTATTTTGATGAAAAGTCGTTATTTTCATTTTGATGATGATGATTACAGTGTCATGTATGGTGGCTGTAAATGCAAAATAAACTGTTTGCAAGAGCTTACATGTGATCTTCTGAGCCTAGTATTGTTGTGGGCCGGGTATCGTGGCGAGCACGACCGCCAAGAGGGAGCAGTAGAGACGGCTCCACCGAACACCCGGAATTTATAGGTCGTCACCCCGGATAACTCCGGAGCGGACGGGTCACTTAAAGGACCGTGATCGCCAATACTTCGACGGCGTGGGTAGGGTTAATTGTCTAATTCAATATACCTAAATACCCACGCAGTCTAACTACCGGGGAACCACACCCTGGCCGACGCTGTCCGATCCGAGTCGCAGGTAACGACTCGGATCCAGCGAACGAGCGGAGTTACCAGAGCCGCGCCGGACCAAATGAACAATTTACCTCGCTATCTCTCAATACACAGCGTGCCAAGCAATGAAAAGAACAAGAAACGAGCGGAACATTTTAAAAAAGGGATTTATTTATAATAGGCAATAATCGGGAAGGGAGACACAGAGCCGAGTTACAACCAAATAAAAGCAATGCAACCAATGTAACAATGAAAAAACACTTAATCAATCCTACTTAAAGACGGGGCCCAGGGCACACACACACACACACACCAAAAGAACTGGACCCGTGGGTTATTCGGATAGGGCCGGGCCGGGTACCTGTCCCGCGCTCGTGCGGGTCACACCAACTAAACCACGCGCCCTGTCACTAGATAGTACCATTGGTGGGACTCAACCCACGACCCCAAGTCTCACGACCACGACCGTCTGCAGAAGCCCTCCGTTCGAACAACCACTCACTGGCTTTGGATGCCAGGTTGGAAATGTCTGAATTGAAATGTAATTAACCCTACCCCACGCCGTCGAAGTATTGGCGATCACGGTCCTTTAAGTGACCCGTCCGCTCCGGAGTTATCCGGGGTGACGACCTATAAATTCCGGGTGTTCGGTGGAGCCGTCTCTACTGCTCCCTCTTGCGGTCGTGCTCGCCACCGATACCCGGCCCCACAACAATACTAGGCTTCAGAAGATCACATGTAAGCTCTTGCAAACAGTTTATTTTGCATTTACAGCCACCATACATGACACTGTAATCATCATCATCAAAATGAAAATAACGACTTTTCATCAAAATAAATGAACATAATCATGGAAATCATAAGCATCATCAATTGCAGAAGAACAATTAATAAATATCAAGTTCATCCACATCGTCAGCATCATCATATGCTTGGTGTTGGCTTAATGGTTAGGGTGGTGGGCTTTGTTGTAACGTCCTAGGATCCCGAGTTCAAATCCCACTTGCTGTTGAATTAATACCAGGTGGGGTTGACTCTGTCTGTCATCTTTCCGAGGTCGGCAAAATGAGTGCCAGCTTGCTGGTATCCTGTGTCGGAGTGGTGACCCGTCCAGGATTGTGCCCAATAGCCAAGGCAGCTTAGGAGACTGCTTAGGCAGCACCAACGCTCTGCACAGAGTATGTTCCCAATGGATGGATGGATCAGCGTCATCATGCACAACCATGTCCTCTTCCTCCTCAGATGGCTGGTTGTCACATGTCTTTAGTTTGCAGAGCTTGGAGCACCTGCAGTTATTCATCAAGCGGGTGCACCCAGGCAGTCGGCATGACCTGGAACAGTCACAGGAAAGGAGTTCTATTACAGCTTCTGGAGCTGGTGAACTGTCTAACCAGTCAATTTTAAGTTTCTGCTTGCCATCATGTTCTTCATATTTCCACTCATGACCGTTTAGTGATGGGATGTTAGGTCTGGCTTCAAGGCTCCTTCTCCATACGGCAGTTTGGTAATTTGCTCGAAGGATGTGCTTGTGGAGGGCATCTGTACAAGGTGGCACCTGGTGAGGATCGACTTGGCCATTTTTGCTGGTGAACAAGTGGTAACGCAGCTCATTTACATTCTTCACACTGGACTTGGTGGCATATAGTTGGCAGGCGAAAGCCTCTAACCTCTCAAAGAGTGATGGAGATGCCGTCCAGTCTTTTCCGATCTCTGTGAACATGCACTGAAGGTCAGAGTTTTTCTTTCGTATGTTCAAGGAAGTGATCTTGCCACGTCCAGCTCGTGTGCTGACACTGTCACATTCAGTGAACGCATGCATTCCTATTAATGCTTTGCAGAGACACGATCCGAGCACAGGCATGATATTTTTTTTATGTCCATGTATTGTGACCTTGCCTGGGATCCATATTTCAGATACAGAGTTGTAACGATGTCTTCTGTGAAGGTCAGTATGAGCAGAAACTTCAGTGTCATCAGCTACGAGTACAATAGACCGGAAGCCTTGAACTGCTGCACGTGCTGCATGTAAAATGAGTCGCGTATCTGCTTCTTCTTGTGAAGAGCAGAGCTCTGGGAGCAGAACACTTCCTTCATGTGTGATTTTGAAGCACTTCTCTCCAGAGGTTATGTAGAGAACCTTTTCTCTTAGTTGTTCTGTGTATTTTGGCTGCTTCCACTCTTGTACAACAAATTCAATGAGACTGGTTTTGTTTGGAGTTGCTGAGAGAAATTTCTTCCACTGGACTACTGTCTGCTTTGCTGTGATGTTCTTCAACTGTATAGATCCAGTGTTTGATTGTCTGCCGTCTCTTTCCACTTCTTTGATGGAATTCTCTCTGTACGTGTCAAAGACGATATCAGTAGGAGAGGACTGAGAAGCTTTGTTGACAGTCTTTGAGAGTATGAGAGAGGCGATGTCACCAAACATCTTGCACTCACTTTTTGTCTTGTGCACAAGTGCCATCCCATCAATGAGACACGCAAACTCTGACTGTATGAATTCCATGGGTGAGATGTTTTTCCTGAGTTCCTTGGTGAGGGCTCATTCCGTGTCATTTCAGCCGGGGGTTGCGGTGACCCCCTCAGATTTTTCTGAAAAGATTCTCAAAGCTACCTTAACATATATGAGGTAAGGTTTGCACGTATGCACAAAATTCAAGTAGTGTCCGAGATATGGCCCTACAAACACCCTAGGGGTGTTTCAATTCTGGCAGTCGTGAGTTGCAGATTTGTATCTGAAGCATTTTTGGGAGGGCTCTAAATTCCAGAGTTTTACAAACAAAGTTCTGAAAATTCACAAAATGGTGTCTATTTGTGAGGCTTTCAGAATCTGACAAAAAATGTTCTACTTGAAATACTTTTTAAGATAATATCTCAAAAGTAGTGATTTGTAACATGCAGTCAAAAAAATTTGAGTTTTCAAATTGCTGCCAACAGTCAGTTATTCATCATAGAGAATTTTGTTGCCTGATTTACATAATCTAGTGACTGGATCATATTACACAAGAAAACTGAAACCTTTTGGAGCAAAATCTTGGGGCTATAGGTGTCTGAACTTTGCTCCAGACTCAACGACACTGAAATTTAACCCGTTTACCCCAAGTGTTCACCATGTTACAGTTACACAGCTCTTTTAAATTTTTGTCACTTAAAGACACATACTAGGCAAACTGTGGTAGAAAATTCAAGTTGTTCTCAATCCTTCTATTTTTAAAAAGGCCCACTATTAAAAAAAAAAAACATGTTCGATGAAAGATGTAGAATAAAAGCATAGGTGTGCTTTTGAAGTGGAAGCCATGCCAAACATTCATAAGTTGGCACCACAATGATCAAATTACTTTAATTTGGCTCACATTTTTTTAAAAGGATATTTTTAGTTTTAAGGCCGCCGCCAATCTCAACTACAAATTAAGACACATAATGTGATCATAATAATCACCATTATAAATATTCATTTGCATATCTAATTGTTTATATACTTAGTGTACATTGTACGAAAGTCTACATCCATTTGTAAATGTAGGTACCATATCTGATTCAACTTTTTTTTTCATAATTTCATATCAAATTTTTTGGACAAATGTACTTGGATCCATTGTACAAAGTGAACAGTGATTAGTTTTATAATTGCCAGGATATAATAAAAAGTAACAATAGCATTGGCAGTTACTACAGGGCTGTGTATTAGGTTAAACCTAAATAAGATAGATTGTGCTTCATGCCTAACTTTGGAAATGATTTTGTACACTTCTTTAAGCTTTACTAAACTGATTTATATATTGTAGATTCCACTTAAGTCTACTTCCTTACAATATCTTTATTTTTTCTATATGTTTGTTAGTAAAAAAATATTTTAAAAAAGTAGTTTTGGGACTGCAGAATCATTAGAAATTGATGCATTTTTATAAATTTTCGTTTAAATTTAGAGCCTCCATTTAGAATTTAGTGCTAAACAAAACTCTGGAATTTAGAGCCCTCCAAAAATGCTTCAGATACAAATCTGCAACTCGCGACTGCCAGAATTGAAACACCCCTAGGGTGTTTGTAGGCCATATCTCAGACACTACTTGGAATTTTGAGCGAAAACTTGGCAAACCTTCCTCATATATGTTAAGGTAGCTTTGAGAATTTTTCAGAAAATCTGAGAGGTCACCGCAAAATTTCATTTATTTTTGCTGATTTGACACGGAATGACCCTGAGAGCTGATTGTTTGTTTTCCTTGGTATGCCATCTGCATTGGTAGAACAATGGAAGTGGACCCAAGGGATTCTTCAGAACCTCTCGCATGTCAAGCTGTCTTGTCTGTGCCATCACCAGCATAGTGCTAAACAATTTACTCGTTGATCGTAGAATGATTTCCTATCCACTGCCAGATTTTAATCTTGTTGTTTTGTTTACATCAGTGAAGGTTTTAAGCTTCAGCTTTGGAAGCCGGTCATAGGAGGATCACTTCCTAGACAGTCTTCCTTGAAGGCATTGTATGCTGTCGGACCACGCGCCTTTGCTGTTAAAAATATCTGTGGTAACAAGCTCTCGGGCTGCAGTAACATTGCTTATGTTGATGAGGTCTTGCGATTCTGTGAAGGGATTTTGCGAGGTCACTGATGGTGTCCACTAGTGATGAAACAGCTCGTTCATCCTTTGAAATATGTGATTGTTGCAACTCAGCATGTTGTAGATCAGTGTGATTCATGGAAAGAATGTCTCTTAAAAAGCCTGACATAGGTGCTTCTATACTCTGCAGTGTGATAGTAACGAGAGACTGCCCTCGTATTCAGGCTGAATCTACAAGTTCCTCCAGGGGTCTTGGTGTCTTTGGTGATGGTCTCCTCAATTGTTTGGTCAACAGGTATCCTGCCAAAGGTGTTTTTAGGTCCAATCTGTGCAGAAAACATTCCTTCCATAAACTGCTGATGAATAGCTGGATGCCTCTTTGGCAACTGAGACATTTCTGCATAGTAAGCTGTCAGGTAACGAGCTTAGTTGGTTTTGTCATAGGCAAAGCACTAAGGAATACATTCATGAATGTGTGCCATGTGCAACTGCCACCTTCCCTCGATGCATGGATCAAGTCAAGTAAAACACTCACCATGTCGACATAGCTCATCCAGTATTCAGACAATGGGCCGTTGTTGTGTCTCAATTCATCAAGATAGCTCAATAAGTGATGCAGCAGTGTCTTTTCCTGCTCATTTTCCAGGGTTTCTTGAAAAGTTTTCTGTGTGATATCATCATGCAGATCACCTACCTCTTCTAGTCCTACTTCCAAGGATGCCATGAGATTGGGGCAATTATGCTGCATCCACAAAATGAACCGTTTCCAAGACGGGCGATGCAGTGCTTCATAAATGTACTTGTGGGTTGTGCCTGCCCTGTTATAATGACGACCTTCCATCACATTGGAAACCGAGCCTTCAGTAACAACGCCTGCTTCTATAACAATGTTTTTAAGACCAACGTCTTGGAATCTTTTACCAATGATTGAGAGGAAGTTTAGAATGGTGTGGCATGTGCCCACTCTCAATATCACATTGTCATATTTCTCAGCATGTTTCCAAGTGATCTCAGTAGCCTTTGCATGCAGTGCTTCATCAAATACAAGAACAATCTCATGAAGTCTGAGATGCTTTCTGATACTGACTGACTGGTTGAGTATTTCATACACAGCAGACATGTTTGTGGCTGGTGCATTGATCGTTGGAAGATATCCTATATTGTCCTGTGAGACCTGTATATCCCCCCCCCCCTCTTGGTGTTATATTGAATCTAGTCTAACCATGATTGTTTGATCATCGCTATTGACCTGTTTTGCAAGAAACCAAATAAGATTCCGATTCCAAGATGTTTGTTGACTTCTGTTTTATCAGCATCAAGGTGTTTCAAGCTGTGAGGTCCAATTCTTTCACCAGAACTATAAATGGGTAAAGAAAACATCTTCGACACTGAGGTCTGCTTCTTTGACTTCTCAATCTTAGGCAAAGTGTTTTTTTTTTTTTTCAGTGGAAAGGGTCCAAAAACCTTGGGCTGAACTGCTATGCCATTGACCCGATGTGATGTCCCTTCCCCAGTCAAAGTCTCTTCTCGTCTGTCAATGTTGTTCCATGCCAAAGTGGTAAAAACACCAGGCTGAATGTTTTCAGGCAGACAAACAGTTTCATTCGTGGCAGTAATCTTCCTGAGGCAAAGAGCAGTCTCATTTTCTTTAATGACTGTGTGGGACACACCATGTCCAAGTCGATTTAACATCTGTATAACTTCTGTATTTCCTGTCGAGGTCTTCACTGCCCATGGAAGTAAAATATGCTTGGGTGGAACTTGAGACCCGCAACTGACAGCATACACCAAATCTTGTGAATAAGGATCCACCAGCATTTTTATCCGTTTAGTTGGATTCTTTGGATTCATTTTTCCACTCAATAAAACAAATAGGATAAGTAAAACAATAAAACAAACTCAATAAAACAATAAAACAAAACCCCATGCACTTATTTTGGCACTTTGGAGGTAGACTCATCCATGGCAGAGGGGAGGAATGGCCCCTGCCTGGTCATTCCTTGAGATTTTATCACTGATCTGAGATGCGAGGCTGCTTTTTTCAGTGTATGGCTGACGTCTGTCGACATACTATGTAAGGTTTCAAGTTCTGTTTTCAGCCTCACATTCTCTTCTGCAAGGACATACTTGCTGAGAATATCAGGAAAGACGAGCAATTTTCCTTTGCTGTCAGGAAATATGTGAAGAGTATTGTCAAATTCAGCCTGTAGTTTTTGACATATATGCTTTTTGGTAGAGCCTTTAATTGCAGACACCTCATGAACAAGCATATATGTTACTAGAAGACGAATCGGCTCGGTTAGTGGGACAATCGGTGGAGACTGAAACAAGTCTTGTCTTATGTGCTGGAAGAGTTGGTCATATGGTGTATCTTCAGTGAGCTTGTATCGAGCATCATTATCACTTTCCGCTGTGTCTTCTTTATGAGCTGGGTTCTGAAGGTCTTTGGTGTTGGTGTAGAGCCTGTAGCATGATTTATGGTACCAAGCCTCAGCAGCAACTAGTTCTCTTGTTGCCTCAGCAGCAACTAGTTCTCTTGTTGCCACAGCAGCAATACGTGTGTCCTGTCTCTGCATAGCGATGTTGCGAATCGTAACATCAGCTTGAACTTTGTCAGTGGCTGCACACACTTTGTCAGTGGTTCTCCTGTTCGTGTTCCTTTAATGTACTTTGAAGTTTTCCCAGGTGGACAGAATATGCAAACTTTATCCATCACAGTTGAGCTTGAAATGATATTGACTGATCAAATATTCGTCGTTTTTTTTTTGCAACTTCATCTTTCTTTGTTGCCTCAAGTTTCTCCAAGTTCCTTTTCATAGTGAAGAGCTTCCGACATTTCAGATGATGATGTACTTGGATGTACATCATCCTTGTACATGTACTTGGATGTTTCAGATGAAGGTAACTGCCCTTCTTGTGCATTTTCTGCAGTTTCCAGAAAAGTACGATGCTGTCGTAACCTAGCAGCTCTTTGGAGGGAATTCCAGGATTCCGGATCCCTCGGTGAAGTGAGACCAGAATGTGGATCCTCACCAGTCATGTGAATGATGCAAATCCTTTCCGTGCTGCCCGTTTTTGAATTGACCGAAAAAGAAATAAAGCGGCATTCGAAATAATCACAGCAATTTCTGATGTCGAGAAACTATAAAGAAGTCAGGAATCCTGAAAGGAAAAGATATACTGGTGAGAAATGTCTATTTTATTTTCTACATTTTAGGAATTAAAAAATAGCATTTGGAGGTACCAGCAGTGTGTAAGCTTTCATTTGGTACCTTATTTATATGTATATTATATTTGGTCATATGCCTGGTGTTGGCTTAATGGTTAGGGTGGTGGGCTTGGGATCCTAGGATCCTGAGTTCAAATCCCACTCAGCTGTTGAATTAATACCAGGTGGGGTTGACTCTGCCTGTCATCCTTCCGAGGTCGGCAAAATGAGTGCCAGCATGCTGGTATACTGTGTTGGAGTGGTGACCCACTCCTGATCCTGATCCACAGCTGATCCAGGATTGGGTCCAATAGCCAGGAGGTCCAAGGAGGCTGCTTGGGCAGCACCAATGCTGTGCACAGAGTATGTTCCCAATGGATGAATGGATGGAAGTGTCATTATTATGTGTTCATGTAACCCAGAATGGATATCCCAACGAATCTTGAATCATTGCTTCGGTGGCAAAACCGCTCTGAGTTAAAATGGAAGTTATGGGTCAGAAATCGCCAAGAATCACGTGTTTTGCCTCAAACATCTCTGCCCCCAACACACCATGCCAGTAGCTTTGTGCCTTCAATGCTCGTGTTGTCTGGCCAGGGTGGCCGTGGCCCGTGAGTGGGCTGGTCCCGGGTGCTCACCGGGGCTGTTTATATACCCAATTCGCCCCTGTCCTTGTGCATGTGTCTCCGAGGTCAGATTGATTACATGAGGAGCAGTGGGTGTCATGAACTAGTATGATCCACAATGAACCTGATCCTTCAAGATATTTTGGCCTGTTCCATGTCTTCATATCCTTGCTACAGAACTCAATATGATCCAGTGGAACTGTTCATACCAAGCCCACCCTTTAACCTATTTTGGGCTGTTTATCGTTCCCAGTCCAACAGCAGAATCTTATGGGTTCCACTGAAGTCTGCACACCTCATGTTTCTCTATTTATAGTTGTTTATCGTTCCAAGACCCTCATCTCCTTATCGGTTTCAAGTCTTGCTGACTCCAGCAGAGTGCGTGTGTGTGTGTGTGTGTGTGTGTGTGTGTGTGTGTGTGTGTGTGTGTGTGAGTGTGTGTGAAGATGGGGAGAGATAGATTCCTCTCCCCTTCCCGCATGATGGGATACGATGTTCTGGTATTGGTAAAGTATTACACAAGCATATGCCAAATATGGAGCCTTCCATGCTAATACGAATTAAATACAAGTAAGGTTTAGCTCGAGGCAGACCTTGAAATGTTTTCATCTCTTTAATGGAGTTGGAGTCGAAAACATCTCAGGTGGTAACATGTTATGTCATTTCAGGTGGTAACATGTGTCATGCATGCCGCAACACACCTGTTCAGGCTCATTGGTGCTGTCAGTTGAAGGCATTACGGTGACCTCGATCATGTCTGAGAAGGTGGAGACGATTGGAACATGGACACGATGTTATATCAAAGGGCGATTTAACGACATAATGGATACCATGATCTATCAATGATTGTTCGAACGATTAATGAACAATTTGCAGGACAACCATTCAGTGGTTCAAACATCCTGACTTCAGATGATCTGTCATTTTTGAATGGACATCCAATAAACTTTTGAAGACATTCCTCAGTTAGTTTATCGCAGAACCTGACACAGCTTCTTCTTTTTTTCTTTTTCTTCTTTTTTTGACTACATTGAACGGAACAGGATGGAAAACACGCTTGCATGGGGTGGACAAGTTGGATGCAGAAGGAAACTCCAAGGAGGGAAAACTGGATAATTGGAAGGAAGAGGGATCTGGATGGGGTCAATGAGGGCAGAAAATATGTTGTGGAATTGGGGATGATCTGAGATGGTGGTGAACAGCTGTCTTGAAGACCTGGAGGGGAGGAGGGGATTGAAGAGAGTGTGGAAGTTTGATTCATTGGTGGAGGTGGGGGGGGGGGGTGGGAGGAACGAATGAGTGGAGATGAGCAATGATCCTGGATTTAGGTAGTGCCACAGAAGCGGGTTGATGGTGGACTGTGTGTGTGCCCTGCAGAACCCTGGGGAAGGGGTGGCAAAGCACAGAAAGAGCACATGGTGCACGACCAGAAAGGAGGGGGTAGAAGACAGAGAGACCACCGACATGTCTGTGATGGCGTAGTGATAGGCCCATAGACAGCTTCATCACGGGAGATTCCAGTAATCTCGAAGGCCTTCATTTCCATGGCGTCAACCTGAGCAAGATGTGAGGCAGAGGAGCCAGCCCAGAGGGGAGAGCAGTACTCCACCAAGCTGTGGATGAAGGCCTTGTAGGTGGATCGGAGTTCAGGTGTGCCAAGGAAGGAAGGGCATTGTACAACGGAAGATGCCCATTCAGTGGCTGGCTTTGGAGGCCAATGTTTAAATGTGGTTTGCCCAAGAAAGATCATAGCTGATTGTAAGACCCCGGAATTTGAATGATTTAACTTCCTGAAGAGGATTGTTAAGAAGGTAAATAGGAGGGTTTGTCAGACAGTCCTTTTGGAGAGATATTGTGAGAGTGTGAGATTTTTACCATCTTGTGATTATTTTTATTTTTTCTCAAGGTCTGAAGAGAGGGTAGAGGTTGCAGCCTGCCTGTCTGAAGGATGAGAGATGTCACTGCAGAGATAGAGAGGATTTTTCAGAGTCAGAGAGAACATTGATGAAGATCAGGAATAGGACTGGGCCTAGAATACTGCCTTGGGGCACTGCAGCCTTGATGGGGAGAGGAACTTTATCCATTTTGGGAATACCATTCAGGACAGAAGTGAAAGATCCTTTAAAAAGGTGGTCCATTATTATAGGAGAGCAAGTAGATTAAGTACTGGGTGTATAAGTATAAGTAGTCGATACTGGGTGACCATTCCTACATTTTAGTGAATGGGATTTATTTAGTGTAGAGTCTTAGGTAAAAAAGGTGCTCATGTATTGTTGGGAGGGCAATGGTGTAACGAGGTAGATGGATGATTCAACACACGACATGCTTTGTGAACCTCAGGGTGCACGATCACAAGGCAAGTGGTAAATGACAATATCTAAAGTTTGCTGTAGTATCACCTCCAGGAGGTCTTCGTTAAACTGTGTATTGGAGTCCACAGTGAGAGATATTGTTAATCTCCAACTGGAGGTCTTTGTTAAACTATGTACTGGGTCACAGTGACAGATATTGTGGATGTCTCCTGGAGGTCTTCGTTAAACTGTGTACCGGAGTCCATATTGAGAGATATTGTGATGTCAACAGAGGGTCTTCATTAAACTATATACTGGAGTCCACAGTGAGAGATATTGTGGATGGCCTCAGGAAATTTCAGTAAACTGTGTACTGGGTCCCATGGTGAGAGATATTGTGGATTGGTCTCAAGGAAATCTTCATTAAACTGTGTACTGGGGTCCATGGTGAGAGATATTGTGGAGGGCCTCAAGGAGATCTTCATTAAACTGTGTACTGGATGTCCTGTAGGTCTTCTTTAAACTGTGTACTGGGGTCCATGGTGAGAGATATTGTGGGTGTCCTCCTGGAGGTCTTCGTTAAACTGTGTACTGGGGTCCACAGTGAGAGATATTGTTAATCTCCAACTGGAGGTCTTTGTTAAACTATGTACTGGGGTCCACAGTGACAGATATTTGGATGTCCTCCTGGAGGTCTTCGTTAAACTGTGTACCGGAGTCCATATTGAGAGATATTGTGAATGTCAACAGAGGGTCTTCATTAAACTATATACTGGAGTCCACAGTGAGAGATGTTGTGGTTGTCCAACAGGAGGTCTTTGTTAAACTGTGTGTTGGGTCCACAGTGAGAGATATTGTGATGTCCTCCAGGAGTCTTTGTTAAAGTGTACTGGGTCACATTGAGAGATATTGTTAATCTCCAACTGGAGGTCTTTGTTAAACTGTGTACTGGGGTCCATGGTGAGAGATATTGTGGATGTCCTCCTGGAGGTCTTTCGTTAAACTGTTTGGTGGGTCCACGAGTGAGAGATGTTGTGGTTGTCCAACAGGAGGTCTTTGTTAAACTGTGTGTTGGGTCCACAGTGAGAGATATTGTGATGTCCTCCAGGAGGTCTTCGTTAAACTGTGTACTGGGGTCTACAGTGAGAGATATTGTGGATGTCCTCCTGGAGGTCTTTGTTAAACTGTTTGTTGGGGTCCACAGTGAGAGATATTGTGAGTCTCTCAGGAGATTCGTTAAACTATGTACTGGGTCCATGGTGAGAGATATTGTTAATGTCCAACAGGAGGTCTTTGTTAAACTGTGTACTGGGGTCCATGGTGAGAGATATGTTTAATGTCCAACTGGAGGTCTTTGTTAAATCTGTGTACTGGGTCTAGGTGAGAGATATTGTGGATGTCCTCCTGGAGTCTTCATTAAACTATGTACTGGGGTCCACAGTGAGAGATATTGTTAATGTCCAACAGGAGGTCTTTGTTAACTGTGTACTGGGGTCCATGGTGAGAGATATTGTTACTCTCCAACTGGAGGTCTTTGTTAAACTATGTACTGGGGTCCACAGTGACAGATATTGTGGATGTCCTCCGTGAGGTCTTCGTTAAAGCTGTGTACGGGAGTCCATATTGAGAGATATTGTGAATGTCCAACAGAGGGTCTTCTATTAAACTATATACTGGAGTCCACAGTGAGAGATGTTGTGGTTGTCCAACAGGAGGTCTTTGTTAAACGTGGTGTTGGGGTCCACAGTGAGAGATATTGTGATGTCCTCCAGGAGGTCTTTGTTAAACTGTGTACTGGGGTCCACATTGAGAGATATTGTTAATCTCCAACTGGAGGTCTTTGTTAAACTGTGTACTGGGGTCCATGGTGAGAGATATTGTGGATGTCCTCCTGGAGGTCTTCGTTAACTGTTGTGGGGTCCCAGTGAGAGATGTTGTGGTTGTCCAACAGGAGGTCTTTGTTAAACGTGTGTTGGGGTCCACAGTGAGAGATATTGGATGTCCTCCAGGAGGTCTTCGTTAAACTGTGTACTGGGGTCTACAGTGAGAGATATTGTGGATGTCCTCCTGGAGGTCTTTGTTAAACTGTTTGTTGGGGTCCACAGTGAGAGATATTGTGATGTCCTCCAGGAGATCTTCGTTAAACTATGTACTGGGGTCCATGGTGAGAGATATTGTTAATGTCCAACAGGAGGTCTTTGTTAAACTGTGTACTGGGGTCCATGGTGAGAGTATATTGTTAATGTCCAACTGGAGGTCTTTGTTAAACTGTGTACTGGGTCTATGGTGAGAGATATTGTGGATGTCCTCCTGGAGGTCTTCATTAAACTATGTACTGGGGTCCACAGTGAGAGATATTGTTAATGTCCAACAGGAGGTCTTTGTTAAACTGTGTACTGGGGTCCATGGTGAGAGATATTGTTACTCTCACACTGGAGGTCTTTGTTAAACTGTGTACTGGGGTCCATGGTGAGAATATTGTTACTCTCCAACTGGAGGTCTTCATTAAACTTGTACTGGGGTGCTCAGTGAGAAGATATTGTTAATGTCCAACTGGAGGTCTTTGGTTAAACTGTGTACTGGGGTCTATGGTGAGAGATATTGTGGATGTCCTCCTGGAGGTCTTCATTAAACTATGTACTGGGTCCACAGTGAGAGATATTGTTATTGTCCAACAGGAGGTCTTTGTTAAACTGTGTACTGGGGTCCATGGTGAGAGATATTGTTACTCTCCAACTGGAGGTCTTTGTTAAACTGTGTACTGGGGTCCATGGTGAGAGATATTGTTACTCTCCAACTGGAGGTCTCATTAAACTATGTACTGGGTGCCAGTGAGAGATATGTTAATGTCCACAGGAGGTCTTGTTAAACTGTGTACTGGGGTCCATGGTGAGAGATATTGTTACCTCCAACTGGAGGTCTTTGTTAAACTGTGTACTGGGGTCCATGGTGAGAGATATTGTTTACTCTCCAACTGGAGGTCTTCATTAAACTATGTACTGGGGTGCTCAGTGAGAGATATTGTTAATGTCCAACAGGAGGTCTTCGTTAAACTGTGTACTGGGGTGATCCACAGCATTACAAAAATGGAGCTTCACTGAGCTGAAGTGTAACATGGTGCTGCAGGTGGTGTTATCGTTTTGTACTGGTTCATCTCACTAATGTTGGTCACATCATCCTTAGCCCAATAAACACATTTCCTCCACCTGGATTACCTTTTTTTTTTTTTTTTTTTTTTTTTAACTTGCATCCTGCTTCATATCGGAATCGAGTGTTTTGACATCGATTCCGATGATATGGATTTCTGCCCGCCGCACCCGTCATCTCGTGAACGGGGTTTTATTTGAATCACCTATCGTCACACGATATTCACATCTTCAGCCAATCAGGACTCTGAACGTTCGAACACCCACCGTGGCCTCCTCGATCCTGCAAATCAACAACCCTGAACCATCCAATCCTTGGGTCCAGTTACCTCTTGCTTATCTCATCGTTTTGCAGACTTCGTGCTTCCATCGGACCTTGACCAATAAGAAAACACGATCGTATTTTTATTGAATTGCTGCGTCCACCGGGGGACCGGCCAATGATAGAGGGCCTATTGTAACGGACCAATCGTGTGAGGTAACGCCCCCCCTACGTCACGGGAATGTCACGTGGTATCTTCGTGTTATATAAGTCGGTACGAAGGCGGAAGTCATTCTTCTCATCTCCGTCTCCGTTATATGACTAAGGGAGCAATTCGATTCCATAATCCGCTACATCGATACATTAGTACGGCCGTCCTGCCCTGCTTGTGTTGCAGCTTGCATCCAATTCCACTGTGTGAATCGATTGCATTTAATTTCACGTCCTGCCTTTTATCCTCGCTGCTCTTACTCGCGCTCTCTTGCTGCTTCGCTCCGCGACCCCTTCTCGCCGTGTCGCTGTCTGCACCGAACCAAGGTGAGTCGTGTAAGTCACACGCGGCCTGTTCCGTCTATACACGGCCTGCCTATTCCTGTCTGCTGCTGCTTCCTGTCCGCCGTGTCTGTGTTTTATTGAAGAACTGTCTTTGTCTCTCGGATTGTCTGCTCGTCCATGCATTCCTGTTATCCTGTACGTGTCCAGCAGGAGTGTTTTCCCCGTCCGAGTTTAACTGTTCGTGGTTCCATCGTTCTCGACAATGGTAGAACCCACCGGGCTCTGTTCTTGTTCCCGGGGCACTGGGGCCGTGGCAGCGTGGGAGACCGCGGACGAGCCCAAGGCCGAGGCAAACGGGCTCATGCCGGCGTGTGTGTGCGGCGCGACCAATCGCGGGCCAGAGCCGTGGGGTGGGGAAGGGCCTACTCCGCTTGTGTCGCTTTGTGCGTGTTCTTCTCCCCTTCTTTTTTTCCTCTAATTTTTTTTTTTTTATTTGTGTTGCTGTGTTTGTTGTTCTCTTTCATCCTTTCCTCGCCTTTTTTTCCCGTTTTTTTTTTTTTTTTTCTTTTTTTTTTTTTTTCCCCCCCACCCTTTCCACCCCCTTCCTTTGCTTCCCCTCGCGCGTCCCCCTCTCCATCTCCTTTTTTTCCTCACCCACCCCCCCCCCCCCCCGCCCCCCCCCCCCATCATATATTCTAGTCTCTTTCATTTCCCCCCCCACCCGCCCCCACCCATTATGAACTTTCTTTCATCCCACCCCCCTAGTGGGCTCTACGGTCTCATTTCATCCCCTCCCCATATTATGTCCGTCTCTTCATCACCCCCCCCTAACTCTCACCCAATAGTCCTTCCCCCCCATATTATAGTCTATTCATCTTCTCCCCTATCCTTCACCCCCCCCAGATATGTTAGTCCTTTATCCATATTTTATCTCTTCTCCACCTATCTGTTCTTCTCACCCCCCCCCCCCCCATATTAATTTTAGTCACTCTCATCCTTCCCCCCATATTTAAGTCTCTCTTATCCCCCCCCCACTATATTTAGTTCTCTTCATCCCCACCCCCCACATATTTAGGTCTCTATCTCCCTCCCATAATTTAGAGCTTCTCTTTCATCCCCCCATTTATAATTTTAAGGTCTACATCCCTCCCCCCCTTATATTTCTATTAGTCTTCTTCTTCTCCCCCCCCCCATATTTAGTCTTTCATCCCCTCCCCATTATTTAGTCTCTTCAATCTCCCCCCCCTATTTAGTCTCTTCATCCCCCCCCCCATATTTAGTCTCTTCATCCCCCCCCCCATATTTAGTCTCTTTCATCCCCCCCCCATAATTTAGTCTCTCATCCCCCTCCCCCCCCATATTTAGTCTCTTCATCACCCCCCCCCCCACATATTTACTCTCTTCATCCCCCCCCATCCTTTATTTAGTCTTCTTCTCCCCCCCCCCATTTTAGTCTCTTCATCCCCCCCCCATTTTAGTCTCTTCATCCCCCCCCATATTTAGTCTCTTCATCCCCCGCCCCCCCCCATATTTAGTCTCTTCATCCCCGCCCCCCCGCCCCCATATTAGTCTTTCATCCCCCCCCTCCATATTTAGTCTTTCATCCATATTTAGTCTCTTCCATCCCCTCCCATATCTTAGTCTCTTCATCCCCCCCCCACTTATTTACGTCTCTTCACTCCCCCCCATATTTAGTCTCTTTCATCCCCCCCCATCATTTAGTTCTTTCATCCCCACCCCAAATCATATTTAGTCTCTTCATCCTCCCCCCCATATTTAGTCTTTTCATCCCCCCCCCCCAATATAGTCTCTTCATCCCCCCCCATCATATTTAGTCTCTTCATCCCCCCCCCCCCCCCCCCCCTATTTAGTCTCTTCATCTTCCTCCCCATATTAGTCTCTTCATCCTCCCCCCATATTTAGTCTCTCTCCCCCCCCATATTTACGTCTTTATTCCCCCCCCCCCATATTTGTCTCTTCATCCCCCCCATATTTAGTCTCTTCATCCCCCCCCCCCATATTTAGTCTCTTCATCACCCCAATAGTCTTTTCCCCCCAATTTAGTTCTCTTCATCCCCCCCATTTTAGTCTCTTCAGCTCCCCCCCCCATATTTAGCTCTTATCCCCCCCCCCCATATTTAGTTCTCTTCATCCCCCCCCCCCCCCCCCCCATATTTAGTCTCTTCACTCCCCCCCCCCCCTATATTAGTCTCTTCATCCCCCCCCATGATTTAGTCTCTTTCATCCCCCCCATTATTAGTCTCTTCATCCCCCCACCATATTTAGTCTCTTCAATCCCCCCCCCATATTTAGTCTCTTCATCCCCCCCCATATTTAGTCTCTTCATCCCCCCCCATATTTAGTCCTTCACCCCCCCCCATATTTCGTTCACCCCATATGTCTTCTCCCCCCCACCCCCCCCCCCCCCATATATTCTAGTCTTTCATCCCCCCCCATAATTTTAGTTCTTTCATCCCCCCCCCCATATTCGTCTCTTCATCCCCCCCTATTTGTCTCTTCATCCCCCCCATTATTTAGTCTCTTCATCCCCCCCCCATATGCTCTCCCCCCCCCCCAATTTCCTTCATAGTCTTTCATCCCCCATATTAGTTCCTTCATTCCCCCCCCATATTTAGTCTCTTTTCATCCCCCCCATTTATTCTCTTTCATCCCCCCCCCTATTTCAGTCTTTCATCCCCCCCATATTTTTCGGTCTCCTCCCCCCCCATATTTAGTCTCTTCGATCCCCCCCCCCCATATCTTTTACCCCCATCATTTATCTCTCCATCCTCCTCTCACATTTAGTTTTCTTCCCCCCCCATATTTCAATCTCTTCATCTTCCCCTTTATTCTTAGTACTCTTTCATCCCCCCCCCTATTTAGACTCTCTTGCATCCCCCCCCATATTTAGTCTCTTCATCCCCCCAATCCATATTTCATCTCTTCATGCCTCCCTCTCACATTTAGTCTTTTCATCCCCCCCCCCCCATATTAGTCTCTTCATCTCCCCACTATTTAGTCTTCATCCCCCCCCCCCCCCAATCATATTTGTCCTTTTTCATCCCCCCCCCATATTTAGTCTTTTCATCCCCCCCCCATATCTAGTCTTTTCATTCCTCCCCCCCCCCATATTTAGTCTTTTCACCCCTCCCATATTTAGTCTTTTCATCCCTCCCCCTCCCCCTATTTTGGTGTTTTAATCCCCCCCCATATTTGGTCTCTTTCATCCCTCCCCCCATATTTAGTCTTTTCATCCCTCCCCCTCCCCCCATATTTGGTGTTTTAATCCCCCCCCCCCATATTTAGTCTCTTCATCTCTCCCCCCATATTTAGTCTTTTCATCCCTCCCCCTCCCCATATATTGGTGTTTTATTCCCCCCCCAGCCCCTTCCAGCTTTTGGTCCTTCACACCACCTCCCTATACTTGTTCACGGCCTCAAGCAGCGTCCCCTTCCCTCCCTCTCCTTGCATTAACTATCCGTTTAGGTGATGTTTGGGGGGGGGGTCATATAACAAACATGTAATTATTATTATGCAAGACTAATCCAAGGTTTGCACTATATTTCATGATGAACATCACATTGAATAGCATTTGAGTGTGCTGATGTGTTACGCTTGCGGATCGATGGGGGTTCACATCGGTGTGTGAAGTCCGTTTACCGACACGGACCGTGTGCATCCGTAAAGATTGACAAGTTGATGGATTATCAAAAGTATTCCCTTCGTTTTAACTTGCAACCCATAATCTTTGTTACTACTACACCGGTACAAGTGGGGGTCATCATGCCCAACCGCTCGCCCCCAGGATGAAGGCTGGACTGAATGGAGTCACGGAGGTGGTGATGGGCGAGGGACATTTCCTGTTCACCTCGGAAAGCGTCGGAGAAGGTCACCCAGGTACACAGTGCATCGATTGTGTTTCGACTATTTCTCTGGAGGTCATCGGAACTCGTGGTATTTCCGCTTGCTTCGAAGGATTTCTTCCTTTTACTACTTCCTGAATCCCTGTTATTCCCTCTGATGTACCTGTTGCAGACAAGCTGTGTGACCAGATCAGCGATGCAGTCCTCGATGCCCATCTGAAGCAGGATCCGAATGCACGTGTCGCGTGCGGTGAGTGGTGACGGATTTTCAATACCATATCTGGTCCCTTCCATTAATTGGTATTGGTAGTGGTAGTGGTGGTGGTTGTTGTTTTTCAAGGACACAGATCCTCAAAGGTATTTTGCAAAAATAAAAAAAAGTTTTTCCCCTCTCCCTCTCTCTTCCCCACATTTTCCATTTGTTTCCCTTGTTACCTCTCCCTCCTCCCTCTCTCTTCCTTCCCCTCTCCCTCCTCTTCCTTCCCCCTCCCCCTTGCCCATTCAAAGTATACCCCTCATTTCCCCATGATGGTGGTTTTATAGTACTGTTCTAAGAAAGTTAGATAATCTGTTTATTCCAAAAGTTGTGCTTATGATTGTTTGCATTGTAACTGATTAACTTGGGTGTCGGGGTCAGGGCGTGGTCTTTCTCCTCGACCGTCGTCCTGATCGTTCCCCTTATCTAATGGCTTGTGGTTTCTTGTAAATGATGGCTACATATCGATTGGTATTCATATCATCTCTTTGTTTCAGTGAACTGTGATCTCTGAAGGTTGTGCTGATGTGGTTGTATAATCATGTGGTGTCGAAAGCCCCCCTTGGTTTGCTGAAGATTTTCTGTTTTGGGAGGGAGGGTTGATGGGGGTTGGTGGTTACTTGTGGTGACATTTGCCTGCATCATGGTTTTCACAAGTTGTCCTGTCCACTGAACTGCAGAGTGCGTGGCAAAGACCGGCATGGTCATGCTGTGCGGCGAGGTGTCGTCACACGCAAACGTTGATTACCAGAAAGTTGTGCGTGATACTGTTAAGGCGATTGGCTACGACCACACCTCAAAAGGTATTGAATGTCTTAGCCTGATCTATCGGAACGGATATATTTATTTACTT
>CM068965.1:9738800-9749875 GCA_035128595.1 Eptatretus atami
GTCAGCAACCGCTCGTTGGACACAAAGTCCGACCAGCGATAGCCAAGGATTCGCCGAAGAAACCTGGTGCCAAAGGAATTAAGTCTCCATCTCAGATCCTTGGTCAGTATCCATGTCTCACATCCAGAGGGCAAGACAGGAAGCACCAAGGACCTGAAGACTCGGACTTTCGTCCTGCACAGGTACCGACAGCATTACGTCCCGTGATCCAGTGAATCCATGACCCCCCAGACCCGACCCAGACATCTATTGACCTCTGGCTCACAGTCAGCAGACATGAATATCACTGCCAAGGTAGGTGAATGTCTCGGTGACCTCAACATCCTCACCACAGACAGGATAGCAGCATCCAATATGTCAATGAAAGCCTGGGTCTTAGTTTTGACTCAGGAAACCTGTAAATCCAGTGGCTCTAACTCCTCATTCAGCACCTCGAGGGCCCCCAAAAGGATATCTCGAGTCTCCGCAAAGATGACTGCATCATCTGTGAAGTCAAGGTCAGAGATCTTGACATTCCCAAATGATGCACCACAGCTTGCTCTCTCTGACATCCTCCCCAGAATCCAGTCCATACAAGTGCTGAAAAGTGTGCGGGCCGGTACACACCCCTGACGAACCCCAGTAATAACTGGAAATAAGTCGGAGATGGTATCACCAGATCTCACAGCACTCTCAGTACCAGAGTATAGTTCAGACATCAGATCGATCAGTTTTGGTGGCACCCCACGAAGACCTAGAATCCTCCAGAGGGCATCCCGATTCACTGAATCGAACACTTTACAGAGATCAACATAGGCTGCAATCAGCCTCTGCCGAAACTCTCGTCTGCATTTGGTGAGGACCCCAAGAGCAAGGATGCGGTCAATCGTTGATCTCTTTCGTGTAAAGCCTGACTGTTCTGGATGCTGGTGCTCATGCAGATGGTGGTGAACCCTATCAAGAGTTATCCAAGCAAAGACCTTGCCCGGCACTGAGAGCAGCGTCACCCCTCGGTAGTTGTTCCGGTCTTGGCGATCACCCTTCTCCTTCCAATGAGGGACAACAAGGCCCCTCTTCCAGTCACTTGAGATGATGCCTGTGTTCCAGGCAGAGCAAAGAACTGCATGCAACGACATGAGTACAGCATTTCCAACAGCCTTGAGAAGTTCAGCATGGATGCCACAGACCCTAGGAGCTTTACCCCTACCGGTTCACCACTGCCTGTATTTCCACAAACAAAGGTGGATCACAGTTGATGGGAGTCAGCAGTAGGGTTAGTAACACCCGTGACATCCAACTCAACAGCTAGTGGATCAACCTGGTACAGCCGCTCAAAGTGACCGGCCCAGCAGGCCTTCATTTCGGACTCCTCTATCAAGAGCCCACCACCAAGCGCTCCAACTGCAGTACACCAACGGATGGGCTTGGACGAACGCAATGCGCAAATTCCCCTGTAAGCAGGACAAGAATCACCTGACGGTAGGTGAAGCTCTACCCCTCACAGATTAATTGCACATAGGCCACCTTGTTCACCCTTAGCGCACATACAGTTTTACACCTCAGCTCCCTGAACAGTTCAGCCTGGCCCTGTGATTCTGGTCAATGGTATCCAGTGTCCCTTGGGAGACAAAATTCTTCTTCGCCCTATGGTGAGTTCCAAGACATCAACCGGCAACATCAAGGATGGTGGTCTTGAAGGCACTCCACAACTCCTCAGGATTCCCCAAAGCACCCAGACTCCCCAAATCTCCACTCAGCCTGTTTGCAAACTCCTCAGCTACTCTCTCATCCTTGAGCTTGCCAACATCCAGCCGAGGCTGGGATGGTACCATTCTCCTGGATTGAAGCTGCAACTTCATAGTTACTACAACAAGCCTGTGGTCAGTCTTGTGGAAATGAGCACTCCGGTAGACCCTGCAGTTCTGGATCATCTTCCAGCGACCATCAACGAGCACATGGTCAATGGTCAATCTCCTTTGCCACACCACCAGCATTGCAATACCAAGTCCAGCGATGAGCTTTCAGCGCCCAGATGAGGGCGCTGAAACCATGAACCAGCCACCCTTAGTCCATGACTTCTTGTAAAGTCAAGGAACTTCGTGCTATTCTGGTTCACAGTTCCAGACCCATGGGGTCCAACACACGTCTCATAACCATCCCTATCAGTTCCAGTTGATGCATTGAAATCCCCCAAGACTAGAAGAGTATCTCATCTGGGGCACTGATCAACCACAGTCTCGAGCGTGGCGTAGAATGCATCCTTTACGGTGAAATCACTCGCCTCAGTCGGAGCATATCCAGAGACCAGGGAAATGACACCCAAGGAGTGATGAATCCTTAGTCTCATAATACGCTCGTTGACCGGTGTTCCCTCAATTATCATTGGAGTCAGCTTATTGGACACAGCTACAGCAACTCCTTGAGTATGGTAACCATCAGAGGGACTAGACCAATAGTAGGTGTAACCACCCGCCATGATCTCGCCACAATCCGGTCTCCGAACCTCAGAGAGTGCTGCAATACAGATGTCCAAACACTTGAACTCAGGTGATAACAGAGACGGGTGATCATCCTCTCTTCAGGAAAGGACATTTCAGGCACCCACCTGAAGGGACCGCCTCAGGTTGACCCAAGAAGACTGCCGTCTGGTGGAAACCTCAGCACCACCCTGACACACACTACCGCAATTTGACCAAGGAAAGTTACCTCATGGATTTCCTCCTATCATCAAAGAGTGGGGGTCCCGAAGACTTTGCCCCAATCCCGTCATCCGGTGAGCTGCCCTCCAGACGGTCGCTGCACAGGAGATACTCACACGGAGTGGGTTTTCAGATTTCTTTGCATTTTTTGGAATGTTTTGCGGAATGAAGGGTTTATGGTGGCCGGAGTGCAAATGCTGCCACCAGTCTCCTAATAAGAAGTAACCCAACTGCAGGAGGACGTCCGCAGACACAGTTGGGCATTATATATGGATGGCCATTGGCTCACAAGGAGCTCCTCGGTCTTTTGACAGGTTTTGTTTTTAATCCTGTTGGGTGTCCATATTATACACCCTCCTCACCAGGAAACTTGGTGGAGTAGACGGTTTTGTCCCCACCAAACCGACCATGGAACAGGTTAGTACAGGTTTACATGATACCTGTAGCAAGTCACAGATCTCTTCTGGCATGACCTGACAATAATACAATTACAGGCGGGTTCATTCCCCAACAATTATGGACGGGTTAATTCCACCTCAATTATGGACGGGCAAGTTCCCACACAATTACAGATGGGTTCATCCCCCCACAATTATGGGTGGGTTCATCCCCCCACAATTATGGATGGGTTAATTCCCCCACAATTGCAGATGGGTTAATTCCCCCATATTTATGGGTGGGTTCATTCCCCCACAATTATGGATGGGTTAATTCCCCCACAATTATGGATGGGTTAATTCCCCCACAATTATGGATGGGTGGGTTCATCCCCCCACAATTATGGATGGGTGGGTTCATCCCCCCACAATTATGGATGGGTAATTCCCCCACAATTACGGGCAGGTTAATTCCACCACAATTATGGATGGGTGGGTTCATCCCCCCACAATTATGGATGGGTAATTCCCCACAATTACGGGCAGGTTAATTCCCCCACAATTATGGATGGGTTAATTCCCCACAATTATGGATGGGGGTTCATCCCCCACAATTATGGATGGGTGGTTCATCCCCCACAATTATGGATGGGTAATTCCCCCACAATTATGGCAGGTTCATCCCCCACAATTATGGATGGTTAATTCCCCCACAATTGGATGGGTTAATTCCCCACAATTATGGATGTGGGTTCATCCCCCCACAATTATGGATGGGTGGGTTCATCCCCCACAATTATGGATGGGTAATTCCCCACAATTACGGGCGGGTAATTCCACCACAATATGGATGGTAATTCCCCCACAATTACGGGCGGGTTAATTCCACCACAATTATGGATGGGTTAATTCCCCCACAATTATGGGCAGGTTAATCCCCCACAATTATGGATGGGTTAATTCCCCCACAATTATGGGTGGGTTCATCCCCCCACAATTATGGATGGGTTAATTCCCCCACAATTATGGGTGGGTTCATCCCCCCACAATTGATGGGGTTAATTCCCCACAATTAAGGGTGGGTTCATCCCCCATATATTATGGACGGGTTAATTCCCCACAATTATGGGTGGGTTCATCACCCACAATTATGGATGGGTTAATTCCCCCACAATTATGGGTGGGTTCATCCCCCACAATTATGGATGGGTAATTCCTTCACAATTATGGGTGGGTTAATTCCCCACAATTATGGATGGGTTAATTCCCCCACATTGATGGGTGGTTCATCCCCCACAATTATGGATGGGTTAATTCCCCCACAATTATGGGTGGGTTCATCCCCCACAATTATGGATGTAATTCCCCCACAATTACGGGGGGTTAATTCCACCTCAATTATGGACGGGCAATTTCCCACACAATTACAGACGGGTTAATTCCCCAACAATATGGGCAGGTTCATCCCCCCACAATTATGGATGGGTTAATTCCCCCACAATTATGGGGGGTTCATCCGCCCACAATTATGGATGGTTAATTCCCCACAATTATGGATGGGTAATTCCCCCACAATTATGGGTGGTTCATCCCCCCACAATTATGGATGGGTAATTCCTTCACAATTATGGGTGGGTTAATTCCCCACAATTATGGATGGTTAATTCCCCCACATTGATGGGTGGGTTCATCCCCCCACAATTATGGATGGGTTAATTCCCCCACAATTATGGGTGGGTTCATCCCCCACAATTATGGATGGGTAATTCCCCCACAGTACGGGCGGGTTAATTCCACCTCAATTATGGACGGGCAATTTCCCACACAATTACAGACGGGTTAATTCCCCAACAATTATGGGCAGGTTCATTCCCCCACAATTATGGATGGGTAATTCCCCCACATTATGGGTGGGTTCATCCGCCCACAATTTTGGATGGGTTAATTCCCCCACAATTATGGGTGGGTTCATCCCCCACAATTATGGATGGGTTAATTCCCCACAATTATGGGTGGGTTCATCCCCCCACAATTAGGGATGAGTTAATTCCCCCGCAATTATGGGTGGGTTCATCCCCCACAATTATGGATGTGTTAATTCCCCCACAATTATGGGTGGGTTCATCCCCCACAATTATGGATGGGTTAATTCCCCCACAATTATGGGTGGTTCATCCCCCACAATTATGGATGGGTTAATTCCCCCACAATTATGGGGGTTCATCCCCCACAATTATGGATGGGTTAATTCCACCTCAATTATGGACGGGCAAGTTCCACATAATTACAGACGGGTTAATTCCTCCACAATTATGGATGGGTTAATTCCACCTCAATATGGACGGCGGTTAAGTTCCCACATAATTACAGACGGGTTCATCCCCCCACAATTATGGATGGGTTAATTCCCCCACAATTATGGATGGGTTCATTACCCCACAATTGTGGGTGGGTTCAGTCTCTCACAGTTATGGATGGGTTAATTCCCCCACAATTATGGATGGGTTAATTCCCCCACAATTATGGATGGGTTAATTCCCCCACAATTATGGATGGGTTACTTCCCCCACAATTATGGATGGGTTAATTCCCCCACAATTATGGATGGGTTCATTACCCCACAATTATGGGCGGGTTCAGTCTCTCACAGTTATGGATGGGTTAATTCCCCCACAATTACGAATGAGCGAATGACCCCAGAATTACAGATGGGTTCATTCCCCCAGAATTACCGTTGTGTTAATTTCCCCAAAATTACGGACGGACAGGTTTTCCCCAAGAATTGGTGTATTTTTGCATGACTCGTCATTCGTTCCCCCACTCCAACCCCAAACGGTAGTGATGCTATCTACGTATGCCATACTGTACATATTTATACATAAATAATTGGGGTCCTTCATCACCCTCCTTCCTCACCCTCCTTCATCCCTCTCCTTCATAACCCTCCTTCATAACCCTCCTTCCTCAACCTCCTTCCTCAACCTCCCTGGGTGTAAAAAAATTTTTTACCCCATAAAAACCATCCCGTGTACCCCGAGTACAATCAGCAGTTTCCAATTCATTTAGTCTCTCACACTGAAAACGAATCTGTTGAGGAGGTGAGGAAGGGTTTTGAGAGGAGTTCCAGGTGGAAATGCAGGAAGAAAGAGGAGGTTGAAAACAACAATTCATGCATCCCGGTCCGACTCCTGTTGTGACTTCAAATTCTGGAGATTTCAATGCATGACAGATGTCACTGCAATGTGTCCAAAATAAATGTTCTTTATCATCCTGATGAACAATTCCCAGTATTCCAAACCCTTGTCACAAAGCCCACGTCACATCTCTGGTTCACACCATCAAATGCTTTCCAAAGTCATCACAACACTTGAATTCCATTCGTCCGTTGCCATTGTTCTATTATTGTTCTCGGAGTGAAAATTTGATCTCCACACCTTCTGTTGCTTCTAAATCCATCCCGCTCTTCCCTCAACACTCCACGCACAGCCTGAGACTGAGCGCATCGTGTTTGGCTTTACCTGGCCGAGCACCTTGCGTGTAATACACGGAACACTTACACCTGTCCAGACAACATCTTTGATCGGAGGGATGTTTAGCTCGCTCCCTGGACATCGATCGATCACTAGAGCATGGAGGAGGAACCACAACCACCACCACATTCATTCTAGGTGTCCCTTATTTGGCAGTTTTAACGATAAGTCCAACTTTCCACGATGCTGGTACTTCTTCCTGTCGTCACATTTCATTAATTGATTTGTGTAAAACTGTTGTCGATCAACATGAGTACACTTGGACGGTTCAACGTCGATGACATATCCTTCCCTGTCTGCAGGTGCCTTTGTATCCTTCAGTATTCGTGGCTTCCCTCCCTTCGGCTTCTTTGATGGGACCGGTGTCGGTTCGTGTAAATGTAAATGTGTTATTTCATTGACACGAGCCTGTCATTGTTCGATGTCGTGTCCAAATAAACAAACACGTCATCACTACTGATCCTCATCACTACTTGATCCTCATCACTAATGATCCCCATCATGCTGATCCCCATCACTACTGTTCCTCATCACGACTGGTCCTCATCACTACTGATCCTCATCACTAATGATCCCCATCATTGCTGATCCCCATCGCCACTGATCCTCATCACTACTGATCCTCATCATTGCTGATCCCCATCACTACTGATCCTCATCACGACTGATCCTCATCACTACTGATCCTCATCACGATTGATCCTCATCACTACTGATGTCATCACTAATGATCCCCATCACCACTGATCCTCATCACTACTGATCCCATCACCGCTGATCCTCACATCTACTGATCCTCATCACCACTGATCCTCATCACTACTGATCCTCATCACGACTGATCCTCATCACCACTGATGCTCATCACTAATGATCCCCATCACCACTGATCCTCATCACTACAGATCCCCATCACCGCTGATCCCATCACTACTGATCCTCATCACCACTGATCCTCATCACTACTGATCCTCATCACTAATGATCCCCATCACCACTGATCTCTCATCACTACTGATCCTCATCACCGCTGATCCCCATCACTACTGATCCTCATCACTAATGATCCCCATCACCACTGATCCTCATCACTACTGATCCTCATCACCACTGATCCTCATCACTACTGATCCTCATCACTGCTGATGCTCATCACTAATGATCCCCATCACCACTGATCCCCATCACTACAGATCCTCATCACTGCTGGTCCTCATCACTACTAATGCTCATCACGACTGATCCCCATCACTACTGATCCTCATCACTAATCATCCCCATCGCCATGATCCTCATCACTACTGATCCTCATCATTGCTGATCCCATCACTACTGATCCTCATCACGACTGATCCTCATCACTACTGATGCTCATCACTAATGATCCCCATCACCACTGATCCTCATCACTACTGATCCCCATCACCGCTGATCCTCATCACTACTGATCCTCATTCACCGCTGATCCTCATCACTACTGATCCTCATCACTACTGATCCTCATCACTAATGATCCCCATCACCACTGATCCTCATCACTACTGATCCTCATCACCGCTGATCCCCATCACTACTGATCCTATCACTAATGATCCCCATCACTACTGATCCCCATCACTACTGATCCCATCACCACTCATCCTCATCATACTGATCCTCATCATTGCTGATCCCCATCACTACTGATCCTCATCACTAATGATCCTCATCACTGCTGATCCCCATCACTACTGATCTCCATCACTACTGCTCCTCATCACTACTGATCCCCATCACTACTGATCCTCATCACTGCTGATCCTCATCACAACTGATTATCATCACTGCTGATCCTCATCACGACTGATCCTCATCACTGCTAATCATCATCAGTGCTGATCCTCATCACTGCTGATCATCATCACGACTGATCCTCATCACCACTGATGATCCTCATCACTGCTGATCCTCATCACTCCTGATCATCATCACTACTGATCCTCATCACTACTGATCCTGATTACTACTGATCATCATCACTAACTGATCCTCATCACTGCTGATCCTCATCACTACTGATCATCATCACTACTGATCCTCATCACTGCTGATGATCCTTATCGCTGCTGATCCTCATCACTGCTGATCCCTATCACTGCTGTTCCTCATCATTGCTGTTCCTCATCACTGCAGATCCTCATCATTGCTGATCCCCATCACTACTGATCTTCATCACTGCTGCCTCATCATACTGCTCAATCTTAATCACTGCTGATCCCCATCACTACTGATCGTCATCACTACTGATCCCCATCACTACTGATCATCCATCGCTGCTGATCCTCATCACTAGTGATCCCCATTACTCATCCTCATCATTAATGATCCCATAACTCATCCTCATCACTACGATCCTCATCATCACTGCTGATCCCCATCACTGCTGATCCCATCACTTCTGATCCCCATCACTACTGATCCCCATCACTACTGATCATCATCATCACTGCTGATCCTCATCACTAGTGATCCCCATTACTCATCCTCATCATTAATGATCCCCATAACTCATCCTCATCACTACTGATCCTCATCATCACTGCTGATCCCCATCACTGCTGATCCCATCACTTCTGATCCCCATCACTTCTGATCCCATCACTGCTGATCCTCATCGCTGCTGATCCTCATCACTTCTGATCCTCATCACTACTTATCCCATCACTGCTCATCCTCATCACAACTGATCCTATCATACTGATCCCCATCACTACTGATCCTCATCGCTTCTGTTTCTCATCACTGCTGATCCTCATCTCTTCTGTTTCTCATCACTGCTGATCCTCATCGCTTCTGTTCTCATCACTACTGATCCTCATCGCTTCTGTTTCTCATCACTGCTGATCCTCATCGCTTCTGTTTCTCATCACTGCTGATCCTCATCGCTGCTGATCCTCATCACTTCTGATCATCATCACTACTGATCCCCATCACTTCTTATCATCATCACCACTGATCCTCATCGCTCTGTTCTCATCACTGCTGACCCTCATCGCTGCTATCCCCATCACTCATCACTAATGATCCCCATTACTGATCCTCATCACTACTGACCTCATCATCACTGCTGATCCCCATCGCTGCTGATCCCCATCACTTCTGATTCCCCATCACTCTGATCCTCATCGCTGCTGATCCTCATCACTGCTAATGCTCATCACGACTGATCCCCATCACTACTGATCCTCATCACTAATGATCCCCATCACCACTCATCCTCATCACTACTGATCCTCATCATTGCTGATCCCCATCACTACTGATCCTCATCACTAATGATCCTCATCACTGCTGATCCCCATCACTACTGATCTCCATCACTACTGCTCCTCATCACTACTGATCCCCATCACTATCTGATCCTCATCACTGCTGCTCCTCATCACAACTGATTATCATCACTGCTGATCCTCATCACGACTGATCCTCATCACTGCTAATCATCATCAGTGCTGATCCTCATCACTGCTGATCATCATCACGACTGATCCTCATCACCACTGATGATCCTCACCACTGATGATCCTCATCACTGCTGTCATCATCACTACTGATCCTCATCACTACTGATCCTGATTACTACTGATCATCATCACTACTGATCCTCATCACTGCAGATCCTCATCATTGCTGATCTTCATCACTGCTGATCCTCATCACTGCTCAATCTTAATCACTCTGATCCCCATCACTACTGATCTCATCACTGCTGACCCCCATCACTGCTGATCCTCATCGCTGCTGATCCTCATCACTACTGATCCTCATCACTGCTGGTTCCTCATCACTACTAATGCTCATCACGACTGGTCCCCATCACTACTGATCCTCATCACTAATGATCCCCATCACCACTCATCCTCATCACTACTGATCCTCATCATTGCTGATCCCCATCACTACTGATCCTCATCACTGCTGATCCCCATCACTACTGATCTCCATCACTACTGCCCCTCATCACTACTGATCCCCATCACTACTGATCCTCATCACTGCTGATCCTCATCACAACTGATTATCATCACTGCTGATCCTCATCACGACTGATCCTCATCACTGCCTAATCATCATCGGTGCTGATCCTCATCACTGCTGATCATCATCACGACTGATCTGCAGCCTCATCACTGCTGATCCTCATCACTACTGATCATCATCACTACTGATCCTTCAATCACTACTGATCCTGATTACTACTGATCATCGATCATACTGATCCTGATCACTACTGATCCTCATCACTGCCTGATCCTATCACTACTGCATCATCATCACTACTGATCCTCATCACTGCTGATGATCCTTATCGCTGCTGATCCTCATCACTGCTGATCCCTATCACTGCTGTTCCTCATCATTGCTGTTCCTCATCACTGCAGATCCTCATCATTGCTGATCCCCATCACTACTGATCTTCATCACTGCTGATCCTCATCACTGCTCAATCT
>CM068965.1:9757204-9770159 GCA_035128595.1 Eptatretus atami
ACTAGCGAACGCCATCACTAGCTGATCCATCCCCACATCACTTCTGATCCATCACTTCTGATACCCCATCACTGCTGAATCCTCATCACTTCTGATCCTCATCACTACTTATCCCCACATGCTGCAAAAATACTAGCACATCATGGACTCCTACTCACAACTGATCCTATCGACTAAGATCCCCATCACTACTGATCCTCAATCGCTTTGTTCTCCATATCTAGGCATGTACCTTGCATCTCTTCATGTTTCTCAATCACTGGCAAGACGTGTATCTCTTCTTGTTTCTCATCACTGGATCCACAATCGTCTTGTTTTCCATCACTACTGATCCTCATAGCTTCTGTTTCTCATCACTGCTGATCACTCATCGCTTCTGTTTCATCTCTGATCTCATCAGCTGCTGATACTCTCACTTCTGAATCATCAATTCGAACTAACTATGCCATCTGCATCACCCCTTAGTCTATATCAATCAGTCACCACTGATACCTCATCGCTTGTTTTCTCTCATGCTGACACCTCATGCATGCTGAATCCCCATCACACTCATACAGTCATGTCATGAGTATGTCCATAGCATGACTGCGCATCAACTCCATATGGATATTGACGTGACCTCATCAATCACTGGCTGATCCCCTCATCCGCGCCTGACTCCCAGATCACTACGCTGAGAGTACCCATCCACTGCTGATCCTCATTGCGGCTGCTATCCATCACTCTGATCATCTCATCACTTAGCTTAGCCCATCACTTCATCCTCAATCACAACTGGATCCTAATCACTACTGATCCTCATCACTACTGATCCTCACATCACTATCGTTTTCAACCACCTGCTGACTCTCATCTCTTCTGCTTCTCTCCAGCTGAACACTCGTTCATCCTCGATCATCTCTTCTCTTCTCATCATGCTGATCCATACATCGTTCTCTTCTCATACCTGCTATCCTCATCAGCTTCTGTTTCTCATCCACTGGTCTGATCCTCATTCGCTTGTTGTATTCTCATACACTCAGACTGATCCTTCATCGCTTCTGTTTTCTCATGCACTCTGATCCTCATCGTTCTGTTTATCACTGCTGATCCCTCATCGCTTGCTGTTTCTCTCATGAGACCCTTCTGAATCCGCACCTACACATTCTGTGCAATACACATCGATCTTCTTATCATCTCACTCACTACTGACCTCCGCTTCTGTTTCCTCATCACTGCGTACCTCATCGTGCTGATCCCATCACTTACTGCATCATCATGGTGCCGATCCCATCACTGCTCATCCTCACACAACCTGATCCTATCACTGTCTGATCATAACGTGCTGATTCCATCACTGGCTGACCTCCATCACACTGCCAGACCCTTTTATGTCCATTTGCACGTGTCTTCTTGCGTAGGTAAGCTAGGCTGACCAGTAGCTGTCTTTTGTTGTTGGGGTGCGGCTGAGCCGCTGATGTGAATTTGCCGTGTTGAGAAAGCCAAACAATTCACTCGAAAACTCTCATTGCCGGGCAACACTGCAAGCAGACACTGAAGCGCAAAATAAATAATAGATGAAGAAGATAACCGCCTCAGCGTCGTCAGAGTGCACAGGAATGCCGAGGCAGTTTTTCCATGACAACAACTGTCTTCAGGACACAATTTATTGGACAGGTCGCTCATGTTGCCGAGTCAGCTGGGTACTCATTCTGGCCAGACCTCTCGGAAGGGTGGTAGGCTGAGTCAAATCCACCTGGTTGTTATATTAAGGGAAACGAACAAGGCTGAAATTCAGCGTACCCTAAGATAGTGCACACCAACCTTCACAACCAGACTCAGGGGCGAGAGGGGAGGGCAAAGCAAGGCAGTAAAATGTAGGGGAAGGTCCGCCGGACACTTATACCATCATCTGGCATAAACCACATCCAGACACGTCATGGAGAGATAACCACAACAGAAAAAACCAATGTCAGATTACGCTCCGGAAGATAACCACTACATCGGATAGTGCGCGGAGATATAACCATCGGATCGTGATACCTCTCGTCAGCATGCGAAAATAACACATCAGTAATAGTGCTCGCAGAGATAACCACCATCCGATTGGCTGAGTACCTTGACATAACCACTGTTTTAGAATCACGTCTAGGGAATGGCAATGAGAGAGGAAAGGCCAGCAGTGGTGAGGGGAGGGTCGCGCTGGACTTACACACAGACAATGATGTGTGTCCACTCTCGGGGGAGCCCGAAAACAACATCGTCCACCTCGAGAATGAACTTCAAATTGTTTCTCTCCTCTAAACTTGGTGGCATCTGTGAAGTCTCTATTCTGTGTATGGTCCCTTTCGAACTTTCCCCCTCTTCAATGGCAATCACATAATCAGCTCCACTCGGAGAAAGCTTTAATGTGCAATTCTGCGTTTTGCATTCCATCTTGTGTCCCCCAACTCGTCATCTTGGTACCGACATCGCTTCCTGTACGACTAAACTGCTCCTGACATCAGATCTTTTGGCAGCCTGAGAATAAGAGAAGGTTCTTTCAACCCTCGGACTCCGACTGACTCTGCCTATGGACAGACCGCAATCGGCGCATTGTCCGAAAACATGCTCTGCTCGTTCACATCCTCTCTGCCCTTTATGACCCGTCATTATGCCTAATAGCTGTTCATGTCTGCTTCGAAAGTCCGCGCTTGGAAATCAGTGGACAACCACAGCTAAAAGTGCTACTAAATTGGTACCTAATAGCACCTTATAGTACTTCGGATCATCCAGCAAGGTCAATGAGATCACTATATCAAGTTGCTATGATACTTCCTTTTCTCCAACACACCTCATGCAAGAGCATCAATTTGGCATTCAGACCAGTTACTCCACTATTGACCTGTGCTTCGACTCACACACAATGGATGAGGTCCTCAATGCAGACAATAAGACAGGGCCGTTCTCTGGACATACCTCGTTGCTTTGATCAGCCTAGCATCATACCTTACTCCTAAACCTCATGCCTAGGCAATCCAAGGCCACCCACACATGACTAGCTGCTTCCTCTAGCTCTCGTGCCAATCGTGAGCCAGTCATCAAGTGGAACCTTTCATAATTCTCTCCCTGTAAGGGTAGAGTGCTCTAAAGCAAGTGTTTCTGCACCAAGTCCAATTTTGAATCTCAATAAATACATCCTATTAACTCTCTGGAAAAGTCCTCATCTTCTTGCTTGATGACTCCCCCTGCATAGCTTATCCTCACTCATCCGACATCAGGTAGCACTCTTCAACCTCTCTGCAGAATTGGATAAAATCACAAGCTGTACAAACCGTGGAACATGCTTCTCAATCAGACAATTTACACTCTCACTATATCTCTCGAAAGGACCGTCTAGCAAACCTACCCGACTACTTCTTAACAATCCTCTCGAAAGAATCATATTCTAACTCCTGGTCTCACTATCAGCATACTCTCTATGGGCAAACCACATTTCAAAGTTTGGCCTCCAAAAGCCATCGTCAACTGGCATTGCCTGCGTCAACAGAGTCGTTCCTTGGAACAACTGAATCTCTATCACACTACAAGGCCCCATCCACACCTTGGATGAAGTACTGCTCCGCCTTGTGGCTGGCTCACACTGCTCAAATCCGCACAAGCTTACCGCATAGAAGCCAAGGCTTTACAATAACTTGGAAGCTGAGTCCAATGGCTTATCACTTACAAATCGAAACAGTTCGGTTGGTATCTCTGATCTTTTACCAGTTCTTCTGGTCTGCTCTCTCTGCTATTTCTGTGCTTTGTCACTCTCCCCATTCCAGGTTTCTGCAGGGCTCACACAGTCCACCAATCACACACTCTTCGTAAAATACCTAAATCCAGATCACTGCTCACCTCCACTTATTTGTTCCTCTCTTTTCCCACACTGTAGCAAACACTTCCACAATCCTTTCAATCTCATTCGTATCCCTCCAGGACTTCAACCGGCAGCTGTTCTGAAGTCAACGGGCTTATCTGCCTCCTTAACATCTTAATCGATTTCCGGTTAGAAATCTTCTGACTCGTAACACCATCTTATGACCTGCTCCTTCAACATCCGTATATCCTTTCATTGTGATTCCTCCTGTGTCCTGTCCTTGCCAACCAATGCATCCTTTTGGCTGTCACCCTCCTCCACCCAATTCCTCTCCACCCATTGTTATTCCAGTCTGCCTCGATCTTTATCTTCAACTCTGCTGTTGGTAGTTTGTCCCCCGCCCCAAACTCTCTTTATGCTCGTTTGTTGTGCATTCCTCTCTTTTCTTTTTTGCAACTGACTTTGTCTATTAGCTGATCCGTTCAGTGATACTGCTCTTCCAACCGGCCCTCGACGATGTGGATTGGCTGTTAGAGTATGCAGCGTGGTGGTTCTGGTTATGAGAAGGAGTGGTGTTTTGTGGCTGGATGACAGCAAGTAGGGTTTGCTGGTTAGATAGCAGGTGGTGGCTTTCCTTGTTAGATTAAGCAGGTGGTGAATTGCTATGGTATAGTAATAGTAGGTGGTGGGTTTTGCTCGGTTGTAGTTGGACGGTGTGTGGCTTGCTGGTGTGGCAGTAGCAGGGTGGGGGTGTTGTTGGTTAAGTAGCAAGTGGTGAATTGTTGGTTAGATGTAGCAGGTGGTGGTCTTGCTGGCTATAGAATAGCAGGTGGTGGTTTTGGCTGTTAGATATCAGGTGGTGGTTTGCTGGATGGAGTAGCAGGTGTGGTTGCTGGTTAGAGTAGCAGGTGAATGGTTAGTGTTGGAGTCAGCAGGTGGTGTTTGCTGGATGAGGTTTGTTTGTAGCAGTTAGGACGTGGTGTTTTGGTTAGGAGAAGGCAGGTGGTTGAGCATGTCATTGCGGAATGAGTAGCACGATGGTGGGTAGCTGGTTAAGAAGTTAGTCAGATGGTGGTTTTGCTGGTTGGAGCAGCGTGTGCTTTGCTGGTTAGATAAGCAAGGTGATGGTTTGTCTGATTGAAGATTAGCAAGTGTATTTGCTGGTTAGATGAGCAGGTGGTAAGTTTTGTTGTTAGATTAGCAGGTGGATGTTTTGCTGGTTAGATTAGCAGTGGTTGGTTTGTCTGATTGGATAGCAAGTGTCGTAGTTTGCTGGATTAGATTAGCCAGTGGTAGTTTGCTGGTATTAAGATTTAGCAGGTGGTGGTTTGCTGGTTAAGATTAGCAGGTGGTGGTTTGCTGGTAGATAAGCAGGTGGTGGTTGTTGGATCTCGAGTAGGGTTTAGAGGAGCAGCGTGGTGGTTGCTTGAGTTCCATTTGTACCATCATTGTCCTCCAAACGCCACAAGAAATGTTTCTCATCACTGCTGACCCTCATCGCTGCTGATCCCCATCACTCATCCTCATCACTAATGATCCCCATTACTCATCCTCATCACTACTGACCTCATCATCACTGCTGATCCCCATCGCTGCTGATCCCCATCACTTTGACCCATCACTGGCTGATGTCCTACCTGCTGATCTCTCACTCTGACCTTCTCACACCAACCCAATCAAACGACAGCACACTGATCTCACACATGATCCTTCATTCACTGCGTTCCATCATGCTGATCCTCATCTCTGTTTCTCTATTCTGCTGATATCACGTCTGTTTCCATCACTACTGATCCTCATCGCTTGTTTCTCATCACTGCTGATCCTCATCGCTTCTGTTTCTCAACGCTGATCCTCATTGCGTGATCCTCATCACTTCTGATCATCATCACTACTGACCCCATCACTTCTTATCATCATCACTACTGATCCTCATCGCTTCTGTTTCTCATCACTGCTGACCCTCATCGCTGCTGATCCATCACTTCTGATCATCATCGGTGCTGATCCCCATCACTTTCATCATAATGGTGCTGATCCCATCACTTCTGATCAAATCGCTGCTGCCCATCACTATGATCCATCGCTTGTTTCCATCACTGTCGCATCTCACTCTTCTGTTTCTCATCACTGCTGATCCTCATCGCCTATGTTTCTCATCACTACTGATCCTCAGGCTTCTGTTCTCATCACTGCTGACCTCGCTTCTGTTCTCATCACTGTGATCCCATCGCTGCTGATCCTCATCACTCATCATCATACTGATCCTCATCGCTTCTGTTTTCTCATCACTGCGACCCTCATCGCTGCTGATCTCACTGATCACTCGTCTGAATCACTATCAGTGCTGATCCCCATCACCTTCTGATCACTTAATGTGGTGCTGACCCCATACATCTGATCATAATCGGTGCTGATTCCAATCACTGCTGATCCTCATCACACTGCCAGACCCTTTTATGTCATTTGCACGTGTCTTCTTGCGTATGGTAGCTTGGCTGCCAGGTAGCTGTCATTTTGTTGTTGGGGTGCGGCTGAGCCGCTGATGCTGATTTGCACGTGTTTGAGAAAGCCAAACCAATTCCATCGAAACTCTCATTGCCGGGAACACTGCAAGCGTACACGAAGCGAAAAATAAATAGATGAAGAAGAAACCCGCCTCTCACGTCGTCAGATGCACAGGGATGCCGAGGCAGTTTTTCCATGACCAACACTGTCTCAGGGACACAATTTTGGACAGGTCGCTCATTGTTCCCAGTCAGCTGGTACTCATTCTGCCGACCTCGGAAGGGTGGTAGGCTGAGTCAATCCACCTGGTGTTATATTAAGGGAAACGACAAGGGCTCGAATTCAGGACCCTAAGATAGTAAGCCAACCACCTTCACAACCAGACTCAGGGGAGCGAGAGGGGAGGGCAAAGCAAGGCAGTATGAGGGGAGGGTCCGTCCGGACATAACCATCATCTGGCCATAACCACAATCCAGACACGTATGGAGATAACCACCATACAGAAATAACCAATGTCTAGATACGTCCGGAGATAACCACTATCCGGATACGTGCGCGGAGATAACTACCATCCGGATACGTGCAAATATAACCACCGTTCAGATGCGTGCAGAGATAACCACCATCCGGATATGTGCTGAGATAACCACCATCTGAGCATAACCACTGTTTAAATACGTCTAGGGAAGGCAGCATGAGAGAGGAAAGGCCAGCAGTGTGAGGGGAGGGTCCGTCTGGACATTACCACACAGACAAGTGTGTGTCCACTCTCGGGGGAGCCCGAAAACAACATCTGTCCATCCTCGAGAATGAACTTTCAAACTTGTTTCTCTCCTCTAAACTTGGTGGCATCTTGTGAAGTCTATCTCTGGTGTATGGTCCCTTTCGAACCTTTCCCCCTCTTCAAATGGCATCACATCAGACTCCACTCGTGAGAAAGCTTAATGTGTCAATTCTGCGTTTGCTTCCAAATCTTGTGTCCCCAATCCGTCACTCTTGGTACCCATCCTTCCCTGTCGTACCTAACTGCTCCTGGACTCAGTATCTTTTGCACCTGAGAATATAGAGAAGGTTCTTTCAACCCTCGACTCTGACTCTGCTACTGGACCAGACCGCATCGGCGCATGTGTCCGAAAAACATGCTCTGCTGCTCGTTCACATCCTCTCTGCCCTTTGACCCTGTCATTTGCCCTCAATCATGTTCCATCTGCTTGGAAATCCGCCAACATCACTGCACCACATAAAAAGGTGCAAAAATTGGTCCTCTTAACTACAGACCTATGAGCTTACTTCGAATCATCAGCAAGGTCATGGAATCCATCATCACAGTTGATATGAAATCCTTCCTTTTCTCCAACAACCTCATGTCAGACCATCAATTTGGATTCAGACCAGGTTACTCCACTTTGGACCTGCTGCTTCGACTCACCCAACAATGGATGGAGGTCCTCAATGACAGACATAAGACCAGGGCCGTCTCTCTGGACATACCTCGTGCTTTCGATACAGCCTAGCATCATGCCTTACTCTCCAAACTCTCTGCCTATGGCATCCAAGGCCAACTCCACACATGACCTACTGACTTCCTCTACTCTCGTAGCCAACATGTGGCCAGTCTCAATGGAACCCTTTCATTTCCTCTCCCTGTCAAGGGTAGAGTGCTCTAAGGCAGTGTTCTGCACCAAGTCCAATTCTTGATCTCAATAAATAATCTCTATTACTCTCTGGAAAAATCCTTCATCTCTTTGCTGATGACTCCACCCTCTGCCATACTATCTCTCATCCATCAGATCATCAGGTAGCAGCCTCTTCACTCTCTGCAGATCTGGATAAAATCACAAGCTGGTCAAACACGTGGAACATGTCTTTCAATCCTGACAAATCTTACACTCTCACTATATCTCTCCGAAAGGACCGTCTAGCAAACCCTCCGATCTACCTTCTTAACAATCCTCTTCCGAAAGATCATTCATTCTAACTCCTGGGTCTCACTATCAGCCATGATCTCTCTTGGGCAAACCACATTTCAAAGTTGGCCTCCAAAGCCATCCGTCAACTGGGCATCCTGCGTCATACAGAGTCGTTCCTTGGAACACCTGAACTCCTATCCACCTACAAAGCCCTCATCCACACCTTGATGAAGTACTGCTCTCCCCTCTGGGCTGGCTCACCTGCCTCACATCCGGCACAGCTTCACGCCATAGAAACCAAGGCCTTTAAGATAATTGGAAGCTGAGTCAATGGGCTTATCACTTCACAATCGCAAACAGTTCGGTGGTATCTCTGTCTTTTACCGCCTTCTTTCTGGTCTTGCTCTCTCTGCTATTTCTGTGCTTTGTCCTCTCCCCACCCAGGTTTCTGCAGGGCTCACACAGTCCACCATCAACCCTCTTCTGGTAAAACTACCTAAATCCAGGATCACTGCTCACCTCCACTTATTTGTTCCTCTTTTTCCCCACCTGTAGAACCAACTTCCACATCCTCTTCAATCTCATTCGTCCCTCCAGGACTTCAAGGCAGCTGTTCTGAGTCAACGGGCTTATCTGCTCTCTTAACATCTTAACATCGTTTACCGGTTAGAATCTTTTCTGCCCTCGTTAACCCCATCTAGACCCTGCTCCTTCCAAATTTCCAGTATTCCTTTCTTGGAGTTTCCTCCTGTGTCTGTCTTGCCCACCCCATGCATCCTTTGCTGTCCCCCTCCTTCAACCCAATTCCTCCCTCCACCCATTGTTTATCCAAGTCTGCCTCGATCTTTATCTTCAACTCTGCTGTTGGTGTTGTCCCCCCCCCCCAAACCTCTCTCTTATGCTCGTTTTGTGTGCATTCCTACTCTTTCTTTTTGCAACCTGACTTTGTCTTTATGTCCTGATCCGTTCAGTGTACTAGCTCTTCCACGAGCCTCGACGATGTGGATTGCTGGTTAGAGTTGCAGGTGGTGGTTTTCTGGTTAGAGAAGGACGTGGTGGTTTGCTGGATGGAGCAGCAGGTGGTGGTTTGCTGGTTAGATTAGCAGGTGGTGGCTTCCTTGTTAGATTAGCAGGTGGTGATTTGCTGGTTAGAATAGCAGGTGGTGGTTTGCTGGTTGTAGTTGGAGGTGGTGGCTTGCTGGTTGGAGTAGCAGGTGGGGGGTTGTTGGTTAGAGTAGCAGGTGGTGATTTGTTGGTTAGAGTAGCAGGTGGTGGTTTGCTGCTTAGAATAGCAGGTGGTGGTTTGCTGGTTAGAATATCAGGTGGTGGTTTGCTGGATGGAGTAGCAGGTGGTGGTTTGCTGGTTAGAGTAGCAGGTGATGGTTAGCTGGTTGGAGTAGCAGGTGGTGGTTTGCTGGTTTGATGAGCAGTTGGTGGTTTTCTGGTTAGAGAAGGACGTGGTGGTTTTCTGGTTGGAATAGCAGGTGGTCATTTGCCGGATGGAGTAGCAGATGGTGGTAGGCTGGTTAGAGTAGTCAGTGGTGGTTTGCTGGTTGGAGCAGCAGGTGGTGCTTTGCTGGTTAGATAAGCAGGTGATGGTTTGTCTGATTGGAGTAGCAAGTGGTAGTTTGCTGGTTAGATGAGCAGGTGGTAGTTTGTTGGTTAGATTAGCAGGTGGTGGTTTGCTGGTTAGATTAGCAGGTGGTGGTTTGTCTGATTGGACTAGCAAGTGGTAGTTTGCTGGTTAGATTAGCAGGTGGTAGTTTGCTGGTTAGATTAGCAGGTGGTGGTTTGCTGGTTAGATTAGCAGGTGGTGGTTTGCTGGTAGAGTAGCAGGTGGTGGTTTGTTGGCTCGAGTAGGGTTAGAGGAGCAGGTGGTGGTTTGCTGAGTTCCATTTGTCACCTCATTTGTCCTCCAACGCCACAAGGAAATTGAAACACAGAGGTTCTAACATTTTTGTGTTTGTTTAGTACAACGTGTCGGTTCATTGATACAGGTATAAAGGGTAGCAGGTAAGTCGCTGACAGTGGGGAAACATATGGATGCAAAATGGAGATGAACGATCAGGAGGGAAAGGGTGCCGAGAGGGTGCGGAGAGGATGTGGAGAGGGTGCGGAGAGGATGCCGAGAGGATGCGGAGAGGATGCTGAGAGAGAGCGAGAGGATGCGAGAGGATGCGGAGCGGATGCCGAGAGGATGCCGAGAGGGTGCGGAGAGGATGCCGAGAGGGTGCGGAAGATGCCGAGAGGGTGCCGAGAGGATGCCGAGAGAATGCCGAGAGGGTGCGAGAGGATGTGGAGAGGATCCGAGAGGGTGCCGTGAGGATGCGGAGAGGATGCCGAGAGGATGGGGAGAGGGTACGGAGAGGATCCGAGAGTGCGGAGAGGTGCGCGAGAGGTGGTGCCGAGAGGGTGCGGAGAGGATGCCGAGAGGGTACTGAGAGTGGCAGAGAGGAGGCCAAGAGGATGCCGAGAGAGAGCGGAGAGGATGCCGAGAGGATGCGGAGAGGATGCCGAGAGGATGCGGAGAGGATGCCGAGAGGGTGCCGGAGAGGATGCCGAGAGGGTGCCGAGAGAATGCCGAGAGGGTGCGGAGAGGATGTGGAGAGGATGCCGAGAGGGTGCCGTGAGGATGCGGAGAGGATGCCGAGAGGATGGGGAAGGGTAGGAGAGGATGCCGAGAGTGCGGAGAGGGTGCCGAGAGGATGCGAGAGGGTGCGGAGAGGGTGCGGAGAGGATGCGGAGAGGGTGCCCGAGAGTGGCAGAGAGGAGGCCGAGAGGATGCCGAGAGGAAGCAGAGAGGGTACCGGAGAGGGTGCCGAGAGGGTGCGGAGATGGTGCTGAGAGGATGCGGGGAGGGTGCGGAAGGATGCCGAGAGGTGCAGAGAGGGTGCCGAGAGGGTGCGGAGATCGTGTCGAGAGGGTGCGAGAGGTGCAGAGAGGATGCGAGAGGGTGGCGGAGAGGATGCGGAGAGGGTGCCGAGAGGGTCCGGAGAGGGTGCCGAGAGGATGCAGAGAGGATGCTGAGAGGGTTTGGAGAGGATGCGGAGAGGGTGCCGAGAGGATGCAGAGAGGGTGCTGGAGGTTTGGAGAGATGCGGGATGGTGCGGAGAGGATGCGGGGAGAGGATGCGGAGAGGGTGCCGAGAGGATGCCGAGAGGGTGCGGAGACGGTGCGGAGAGGGTGCCCGAGAGAGTTCAGGTCCTTTAGCTAAGAGCTGACGAGGACATCAAAGTGATCCACAAGTGAAGGGTAATTTTGTTGTTTTATTCGTCAGCGCTGATGTGTTGCTCAATGTTCGTGTACGGTGTACCTGAGGGTTGGTGTGATGACCTCGTAAGACCGATTATCTTGGTGCTCTGGTTAACTAAGCACGTGTACAATGACCTTGATGAGAGTTCATCTTCAAAACCATCTTTGGGAAATATCACATTTTATTTGTGGCTGTGTAATATATACAATGATCATTACCTTTTAACTCTTTCGGTCTTCCATAGAAATCCTTATCAGTCACAATAGTTGTCCAGAAGGGCTAATTGTTGAAGAGTCAACATGGTCATTACACACCGTTATTGAACTACATGGAGTTAAAACCCTGCGTGATGAGGTACAATTACAACATCATGAGATCTAGATTCTGAACTGCTGTAGTGAGGAAAAAGAAGGAGTTTGGAGGGACGGGGTGGAGAGACGCAGTGAGGACGTTGGGGAGCTGAGAATGGGAGCGGGGGGGGGGTGGGTTATGTGAGTGTTTACTGAGAGACGCAGTGAGGGAGGAGAGGAGTTGAGAAGGGGATGGGGCGGTTATCGGAGACGCAGTGAGGATTGCAGCAAGTCTGGGTGCGCTGAGTGGGGGGGGAGGGGGAGGGCGGTTGGTGAGGCCCGTGAAAGAAGAAGAAAAACAAGAAAACGCCATGAAGTGTAGAAAATGAAGAAACGAGGAAAGGGTCTATTTTAAAGAAATGACAGAGGTAGAGATAGATATCGAGGTGCGGCTGCGAAGGCAGAAAAGATGGAGGGGGGGGGGGACAGAGAATAGCAACAGGGGGGTTGGGGTGTTGGAGTGAAACGAGACGCAAAAGAGGAGGTGAGTTCGCCGGAGATCCGCAGTGAAGCGTGAGAGAGAGAGGGAGAGGGAGAGGAAGGAGAGGAGAGAGGGAGGGAGAGGAGAAAGCGAGAGAGGATTTACAGAGAGAAAGGGAGGACGCAAGGGGAGGAGAAAGAAAGCGCATCGCGCATGCGCACTCGTCCAAAGGCGATAGTCATTCAGTCAGCTGGTGCTGTTTGTGCGCGCGCTCCCCCCCCGCCGCGGTCCTTTCGTGCCCCATGTCGCTCTCCACGCGGTGCTGCCTGGACTCGTCCTCTCTCCGGGCTTTAGGCTCCGTCCAGCCTGCCCCCGCCCCTCTTGTTACTCTTCGCCGCCTCTCGGCCATCGTCGTCTTCACATCTGTACCTCTCCTCAAATGCCACGATGCTAAGCTTGCCACGCGGGAAAAGCAGAGAAAGAGAGAAACGGACGACGATGGAGAGGGAGACGCGCGAGTCGGAGAGTCGGAGGGACGAGGAGAGCGACGTGTGCTCCAGAACGTCCTCATCCCGGTCATCCTGCTCTCCCTCGCTCTCTCCTCGCGGCGCGGGAGCTCGCTGGCTCCTGGGAAGAGGCGAAGCGGAGACAGACACGAGGACACATTCATCGGTTCCCGCTCTCCGAGCTCAATCT
>CM068965.1:9775333-9791572 GCA_035128595.1 Eptatretus atami
CATGGTATATGTAAACATCCACCAGGTTCCATGGTATATGTAAATATCTTGCCAGGTTCCATGGTATATGTAAATATATACCAGGTTCTATGGTATATGTAAATATCTACCGGTTCCCGTGGTATATGTAAACATCCACCAGGTTCCATGGTATATGTAAATATTTACCAGGTTCCATGGGATATGTAAATATCTACCAGGTTCCATGCGTATATGAAACATCCACCAGGTTCCATGGTATATGTAAATATCTGCCAGGTTCCATGGTATATGTAAATATATACCAGGTTCTATGGATTATGTAAATATCTACCGGTTCCCAGTGGTATATGTAAAGACCTGCTACCACTCTTTATTCAAGGTGTAAGTAAAGATGACCTTGCTATTAGTCTTGGTTTAAATCACAAGATAACAACATCCCAAAATCATCTCCTTTTCAGAAACACATAATATCATTCATTCATTCATTTACTTACTTACTTACTAACTTATATCTTGATCTAAGGCTTATGGAAGAACCGAAACATCTACCACATCGAGGGCAAAGACACTAGTAGACATCTGTACACCTTTACATTAATCACAAGGACATTGATGGACAACACGCGAACACATATCGGAGTATACGGGATTGGAACCTGTTTTCTCACATCATGAGCCAGGGTTACAGATGGGAACGTGAATCGGAACTAACATTTTAAATGATTTGAGTCTCTTGTCATGACTAAGAGGTTTTTAAAGGCGACCGATTCACTCACTGCCCATTGGAGGAACAGCTGGTACTCCGAATCCTGATCGGGTTTTGCATTATGAGGTCTGCCGGGCAAGTCATGGCATTTCAGGCTGAATATCACTCAAAGGTAATTAAAGATACAAATATCAGGGCTGTGCAGCATTATGTACATATACTAGCAGGGTATGCTTACACTTCGTATGCTTACACGAGGTGTAAGCATACGAACCTTGCTTCCCCATTGTCTCGAGTCGCTCACCTGTATTTGATTTTTCATTCATTTATTTCCCCCCATTTACTTATATTTTCATTTATGGGTGTTTTCCGACGATTCTGTGATTTTTCCCGGTGTACCGGCTTCGATGTCCATCTGCACGAAAAATTTCAGCTGTCGATGTCACCCAGAAGGTACCGATCTCTAATATCAGTCAGTGAGTGAGTGATTAGAAAGAGCTTTATATATTAGATACTAGCAAATACAACCTGTCGCTTCGCTGATGGGTCAATAAAGTGGTAGGGAAAGAGAGCAAGAGAGAGAGAGAGAGAGAGAGAGAGAGAGAGAGAGAGAGAGAGAGAGAGAGAGAGAGACACACACACAGATATATATATATATGTGTGTGTGTGTGGGAGGAGTGGGAGGAGAGTGTTGCATTTTATGAGGAGGGGACAGATTGAGAGAAAAGGGTGGGGGAGAGGAGGAAAAAAAATAAGACAGGTGAGCAGTGGAGATGGGGTTAGCAAAGAGAATGATATGTGACACTTAATGACCGAACACAAAAAACGTGTCAGAACAGCTGTACACACAACGACACAACAGAGTTTGTAAAGTAATCCGCTGTCATATCTGCAAAAACTTTGATATTCCCGTTCCTTAAAATTTGTGGGGAAATGAACCAAAAGCAATCACTGAAAACATTAAAGTACCACTCACGTACGATCTTATGGTCCAATCGGGGCGTGAACATCAAAAACAAAGCATTGTGATCAGATATCATACTTAGGTACAACAAAAAAGAGAAGGCATTGCTAATTGAGGTGTTAATACCGGTGATTTTGGACCAATGATGCAGAAATCAAGAAAATGACCAAATACCAAGACCTCAGGCATGAAGTGAAAATATCCTGGAAGCTGAAGAATGCCAAAGTTGTACTAGTGATGATGAAGAACCTCATGGGAATGATGAAAAAGCACATCATCGAGATATTAAAAAAACCGTCCCTGGGAATATCACTACAAATTAACTGCAGTTAGAAGCTGTCCTGGGCTCAGTAACCATCCTGAAGAGAGCCCTCGGCGCAAAACTTTGAAAACAGAAAACTTCACATCTTGGTCTGTGAATCGTGACCCCCTTACCGAAATGAAGGTGGATACTTAGAGCCTGCCTTGGGAGGACTCCATTCCACATTCTGAAACTCCATATGTATATGTATGTACACGCACGCACACACACACGACGGTGGATACTTCGAAACCTGGGAGGGATCCGTTGCACCTTCTGAAACCCGCATATGGAGATTTTGTAATGTTAGCAAATTGCCCAAAACAGAAACAGCAAACTGTGTGTAATTGCCGAAAAAAAAAATGACATCTATGGACTGTGCCGTCATAGATTTCAAAAGCAGGTTATGAAGAACGGCGTTTCACGCAATGAATTTACACTTTCTGTACATTCCATAACTTTTTCTTCACTCAATATAATCATCCGAACAGTATAAAAAGTTAAGTTTAATGATTTCCTTTAATAAATACACGAAGTTATAAAAAAATCACTAATTTGTTAAAATTTTCGGATTTCACTCCAGATTTCGACGCTTGTTTTGTCCACCCGGTCCGAGTCTCAAATCCGACATAATATTTCGATTATATACTTTCATTAGTCCGTGAGAGTAGATCGTGTTTCCAAATCGAGGCATGTTTGAATAGGCCGAACAAAATGGCGGCTGAAAACTCCAGCAACCACAAAGGGCTGTTCAAGATGGCGGGCTTATTTTGGGGGTTTTTTTGTGATGAGCTGCCCCGAAATTATCTTCAAAAGGGGTGTTTTAATTAACCCAAACACCCAATTTTCACTCTTGCACTTCCTTGGAATTTTCTTAGTTTGCATGCAAAGTTTCAGGCTGCAAGGTTTTATAGTTTTGGAGTGATGGAGGACGCACGCACGCACGCACGCACGCACGCACGCACACACACACACACACACACATTCCCTTTTATTAGTAAAGATATCATAAGCCCCCTGTCCAGCAGCTGATGGTGAACAATTTGTGTTGAGATAATGTAAATCGATATTTTGAGTGTACTACATTGTACGTACGTACGTACGTACCATCAGAGTGAATGCTGATGATTGAATGAGGTCCTCTCCTTGCAATTGGCAACCTAACCACGTGGTTTCCGAAGTCTCGTTACCTCCGCCACGTTACCTCCTTCACTACTTACGGACTGTCCGCTGACTCAAATCGATGCTAGTCTTCACAGGCAAGACTAGTTCTCCATTCCTTTGAACAGACTAGTTTTGTACCTCCTTGCCCGAGGGTTTCATGACCTCCAAACTGAAAAATGTGAACGCACAGGAGTTCAGACAGATTTCCCTCCAAACGAAGTGAAAAGCAACGCAACTTCACAAACTTCAAATGCCAAATCAATGGAATCACTAACCATGATTGCTGACTGGTTTTGCCCAACCTGCAGTGTTTGTTGTCACAGTCAGTGTGGCCCCCTCCTCAAGCCCCCTCCTGATCTTTCAGACATCTTGATGAAAGTCTCCATATTTCACCGTGGTTATATTTTTTCGTTTTATCATACACTATGGATCTTGAAGTAGCCTGGAGGAGAGTCGTGCAAATATCGCACCAAGGGCGGCCGGGCATTACGTACGATGGACAAAGGAAAATTGGATCTGGGATTTGAACCCGTGCTGGCACCCAGTTCTCAATCTACCAGAGTGGTTTTATTCATCGGATAATTCTTCCGAACCTCCCACGAATGCACTGGATGCGATGATTAAAGACAAGATCCGGATGATGTAAAATCAAGGCTGATTCAACGCGGCTATCGGATATCTGAAACCTTCCTACTCGTCCTGATGTAGCCGTTAACCGCACGCAATGATCATGGAGGTAATGTTCGGGTTAGACTTCTGAATTGCCATGATAAACCTAGTGTTGGCTTAACGGTTAAGGTGGCTGGCTTAAGAACTTACGGTTTTTTTGAATTTGAGCCCCTGTCATGCCGTTCATAATACCAGGTGAGTTGATTCATCAGACTGTCGTCCTTCCGAGGTCGTCAAAATGAGTACCTGCTTCCTGGAAACAGGGGGCAATGGGGCATGGCATCAGCGGCACGGCCACGCTTCCAGCAATAATGCAACCAGCAGCCACAGGCTGTATAGGAAGCAATAAAAACTTACCGTGGAAAGCCTAAATGGAAGGGCAATTTGGAAGATCGGAAGAGTTGATGAAACGAGGCTGCCGCAGAGATGTGCAGGTGCAGGCCGGGAACCATTGGATATCTGGCATCTTAGCTGTCAGAGTTATGACTATTTCATCTAACATCTTTGCCAGCGAGTCCCTGCTGTATCACAAGGTCTGTGGAAACCTTGAAGGATACACCCTACCCGTCTTCGTTCGTATGCAGCACAAGGCTGCGTGGTACCGTCATGGGCTGAGTGTGCGGCTGCGCCCTTTATTTTGCTTCGGTTGGCGGCGATAGCTCGCCTACTCTAAGTGAAGGACACCATTGGACCTTTAATGTCCACCAACGAACGCAGGCACACAGGATACCAGTTTAACGTCCATCCGAGGGACGGCACACACACACTGATGAATCAGCCTGCCTGTGAAACACTAGGATGACAGTTTATAGCTGCGTCGGGATTCAAACCCAGGCTCTAAGCTCAGAGGCAAGTGTGCATACCTCCAGTTAGAGCATCATGTCAGCCCACCCTAACCATGACACAAGATCTCACTACACCCAGTGATGTATATTACAGGATCTTCTTTCCTGAAGTCGTGAGGATTTCGGATATTTCATTACAGTACCGCGGAACGTTTTTAGTGAATGGTTTTAACGGTGATGTTTCTGATACTTAACCCTGATCGTTTTCATGAACAATTGGTTTGGCAATTCTCTTATGCGGAGCAATGTCATGCACAGGTGCTGGCCACAGGGAGCCCTGCAAGAAGGACGAGGAGGCGTTCTGCGTGAACGGTGGACAGTGTTACCGGCTACCTCAGATACAAAAGTTTGCCTGCAGGTCTCACCGGCATAACTATTTCCATCCCTTCCATTCACACTCGCAGACACACTCTCTCTCTCTCTCCCCCGATATTTTGCACGCACCCATCCCTCCCTGCTGCCCCCAACACTCCTTCGATGACACATGATCACCCTATTCTCTTCTCTCACCTTTATCTTCTCACCCACTCTTTCTTACCACTCAGAAAGATTGTTCTTTGTTGTCATCTCGTTTATTATCCTACCCTATTGTTCCTTTCACCATTACATTTATTGGTGCCCTGACTCACTTCATGGCTTCACCAGATATTGTTTGTTGGCTGTTGTTTTTTATTGGCGCCAAACTTGGTGGTTATGATCAACACATCGTGAGAAGGTGCAAGAGCAGGATCATTTCTGCCCCCCTCCCCCTGGGAAAGAAGGATCAGATATGATTTTTCAACATTTTAAAATAAAACTTTGGTCCATGCAATCGACGTTGGGTGTACATGTAATATGTAACAAATTTTTGGATTTGACCCCCGGTTTACGCCCGGGGGAGTTGGTTGCTTGGGGTCACAGGTGTCAAAACGGGGAAAATGTTTGAACTCAAAATTTGATATTGCGTCAATGGTGCTGGAACTCTTTACCATCCTTCAACTTTGCTCTCGGTGGGGAGCGTGGCGACTTGCGACGGTGCGCCGACGACGTCGCTGCAGTTTTTGTTTATTTTATTTTATTGTTCTCGCCGTTTGCCATTGGTCAGTCGATTGTAGTTTGTCCGCTTACCGTGTCCTTTTCTCCTTTGTTCCTTGCTAGGTGTCCAAGCGACTTCAATGGAGATCGGTGTCAGCACTTTGCCGTGACGAAGTTTCACCGTAAGGAGAGGGACAGGGATTCTATTTCACTGTCACAGTAGAGTTGCTGAGCTGGAGTAGAGACGGGGGAAGGAATCAGAGGGAGCATGTTGGTCGATCGGATAGAGTGGTGAAAATGAGAAGGGTGTGAGTGCAGAGCGGCTCATTTGAGGAAAATGAAAGTGATGTAATTGGGGGTGAGGCAGATATAGTAGTGGGTGAAAAAATGAGAACAAGGTGGAGGATATAGATTCAGGTGCAGAATACAAAGCAGTGTGGAAGAAGGACAATATGAGATGTATTGATTGATTAAGCGTGATCAGGTTTGAAATATGAGATGGATTGATTGATTAAGCGTGATCAGGCTGAAAATATGAGATGGATTGATTGATTACATGATGAGGGTTTGAAAATATGAGATGGATTGATTGATTAAGCTGATCAGGTTTGAAATATAGATGGATTGGATGTAGCGTGATGAGGTTTACAATATGAGATGTATTGATTGATTAAGCGTGATCAGGTTTGAATATGAGATGGATGATTGATTAAGCATGATGAGGTTTACAATATGAGATGTATTGATTTTAAGCATGATCAGTTTGAATATGATGGATTGGTTGATTAGCGGATCAGGTTTGAAATATGAGATGGATTGATTGATTAGCGTGATGAGGTTTACAATATGAGATGTATTGATTGATTAAGCGTGATCAGGTTTGAAATATGAGATGGATTGATTGTTAAGCATGATGAGGTTACAATATGAGATGTATTGATTGATTAAGCATGATCAGGTTTGAAATATGAGATGATTGGTTGATTAAGCTGATCAGGTTTGAAATATGAGATGATTGATTGATTAAGCTGATCAGGTTAATATGAATGATTGATTGATTAAGCGTATCAGGTTAAATATGAATGGATTGATTGATTAAGCTGATCAGGTTTGAAATTGAGATGATTGATTGATTAAGCGTATCGAGTTTGAATATGAGATGGATTGATTGATTAAGCGTGATCAGGTTTGAAATATGAGATGGATTGATTGATTAAGCGTGATCAGTTTGAAATATGAGATGTATTGATTGATTAAGCGGTCAGGTTTGAAATAGAGATGGATTGATTGATTAGCGTGATAGGTTGAAATAGAGAATGATTGATTGATTAAGCGTGATCAGGTTTGAAATATGAGATGTATTGATTGATTAAGCTGACAGGTTTGAATATGAGATGGATTGATTAGCGTGATGAGGTTTACAATATGAGATGTATTGATTGATTAAGCGTGATCAGGTTTGAAATATGAGATGGTTGATTGATTAAGCGTGATGAGGTTTACAATATGAGATGGATGATTGATTAAAGCATGATCAGGTTGAAATATGAGATGGATTGATTAAGCGTGATGATGACAAATATGAGATGTATTATTGATTAAGCGTGATCAGGTTTGAAATATGAGATGGATTGATTGATTAAGCGTGATGAGGTTTTAAGCAATATGAGATGTATTGATTGATTAAGCATGATCAGGTTTGAAATATGAGATGTATTGATTGATTAAGCATTATCAGGTTTGAAATATGAGATGTATTGATTGATTAAGCATTATCAGGTTTGAAATATGAGATGGATTGATTGATTAAGCGTAATGAGGTTTACAATATGAGATGTATTGATTGATTAAGCATGATCAGGTTTGAAATATGAGATGGATTGATTGATTAAGTGTGATCAGGTTCACAATATGATATGGATTGCTGATTAAGCGTGATCAGGTTGACAATTTGAGATGGATTGATTAATTAAGCGTGATTAAGTTGACAATTTGAGATGTATTGATTGATTAAGCATGATCAAGTTGACCGAATGAGATGGATTGATTGATTAAGCGTGATCAGGTTCACAATTTGAGATGGATTGATGACTAAACGTGATCAAGTTGACAATATGAGATGGATTGATTGATTAAGTGTGATTAAGTTGACAATATGAGATGGATTGATTAATTAAGCGTGATCAGGTTGACCGAATGAGATGGATTGATTGATTAAGCGTGATCAAGTTGACCATATGAGAAGGATTTATTGATTAAGCGTGATCAGGTTCACAATATGAGATGGATTGATTGATTAAGCATGATCAAGTTGACGATATGAGATGGATTGATTGATTAAGTGTGATGAAGTTGACAATATGAGATGGATTGATTGATTAAGCGTAATCAAGTTGACAATGTGAGATGGATTGATTGATGAAGTGTGATCAGGTTTACAATATGAGATGGATTGATTGATTAAGCCTGATGAAGTTTTCATTATGAGATGTATTGATTGATTAAGCATGATCAGGTTCACAATATGAGATGGATTGATTGATTAAGTGTGATCAAGTTCACAATATGAGATGGATTGATGGATTTAGTGTGATTAGGTTTACAATATGAGATGGATTGATTGATTAAGCGTGATTAAGTTTACAATATGAGATGGATTGATGGATTAATCCATCTCAATATTGTAAACTTAATCCGCTTAATCAATCATCCATCTCAATATTGTAAACTAATCACGCTTAATCACACTTAATCATCAATCCATCTCATATTGTAAACTTAATCAGCTTAATCAATCAATCCATCTCAAATTGTCAACTTCATCATTGCTTAATCAATAAATCCCTCTCATATTGAAAACTTAATCACGCTTAATCAATCAATCATCTCATATTATAACCTGATCACACTAATATCCATCAATCCATCTCATATTGTAAACTTAATCACGCTTAATCAATCAATCCATCTCATATTGTAAACCTAATCACAACATAAATCCATCAATCCATCTCATATTGTGAACTTGATCACATTAATCAATCAATCCTCTCATTATTGTGAACTGATCATGCTTATCAATCAATACTCTCATAATGAAAACTTTCATCAGCTTAATCAATCAATCCATCTCATATTGTAAACCTGATCACACTTCATCAATCAATCCATCTCACATTGTCACTTGATTACGCTTAATCAATCAATCCATCTCATATTGTCAACTTCATCACACTTAATCAATCAATCCATCTCATATCGTCAACTTGATCATGCTTAATCAATCAATCCATCTCATATTGTGACCTGATCACGCTTAATCAATAAATCCTCTCATATTGGTCAACTTGATCACGCTTAATCAATCAATCCATCTCATTCGGTCAACCTGATCACGCTTAATTAATCAATCCATCTCATATTGTCAACTTATCACACTTAATCAATCAATCCATCTCATATTGTCACTTGATCACGTTTAGTCATCAATCCATCTCAATTGTGAACCTGATCACGCTTAATCAATCAATCCATCTCATTCGGTCACTTGATCATGCTTATCAATCAATACATCTCAAATTGTCAACTTAATCACGCTTAATTATCAATCCATCTCAAATTGTCAACCTGATCACGCTTAATCAGCAATCCATATCATTTGTGAACCTGATCACACTTAATCAATCAATCCATCTCATATTTCAAACCTGATAATGCTTAATCAATCATACATCTCATATTGTAAACCTCATTACGCTTATCAATCAATCCATCTCATATTTCAAACCTGATATGCTTAATCAATCAATACATCTCATATTTCAAACCTGATCATGCTTATCAATCAATCACATCCATCATTTCAAACCTGATCATGCTTAATCAATCAATACATCTCATATTGTAAACCTCATCACGCTTAATCAATCAATCCATCTCAATATTTCAACCTGATATGCTTAATCAATCAATACATCTCATATTTCAAACCTGATATGCTTATATCAATCAATACATCTCATATTTCAAACCTGATCATGCTTAATCAATCAATACATCTCATATTTCAACTTGATCACGCTTATCAAATCAATACATCTCATATTGTAAACCTCATCACGCTTAATCAATCAATCCATCTCATATTCAAACCTGATCATGCTTAATCAATCAATACATCTCATATTGTAAACATCATCATGCTTAATCAATACCATCTCATATTTCAAAACCTGATCACGCTTAATCAATCAATACATCTCATATTTCAAACCTGATCACGCTTAATCAATCAATCCATCTCGATTTCAAACCTGATCACGCTAAATCAATCAATCCTCTCGTATTTCAAACCTGATCACGCTAAATCAATTCAATCCATCTCGTATTTCAAACCTGATCACGCTTAATCAATCAATACATCTCATATTTCAAACCTGATCACGCTTAATCAATCAATCCATCTCATATTTCAAACCTGATCACGCTTAATCAATCAATACATCTCATATTGTCCTTCTTCCACACTGCTTTGTATTCTGCACCTGAATCCATATCCTCCCACTTGTTCTCATTTTTCACCCACTACTATATCTGCCTCACCCCAATTACATCACTTTCATTTTCCCTCAAATGAGCCGCTCTGCACTCACAACCTTCTCATTTTCACCACTCTATCGATCGACCAACATGCTCCCTCTGATTCCTTCCCCGTCTCTACTCCAGCTCAGCAACTCTACTGTGAAGTGAAATAGAACCCTGTCCCTCTCTTACGGTGAACACTTCGTCACGGCAAAGTGCTGACACCGATCTCCATTGAAGTCGCTTGGACACCTAGCAAGGAACAAAGGAGAAAAGGACACGGTAAGCGGACAAACTACAATCGACTGACCAATGGCAAACGCGAGAACAATAAAATAAAATAAACAAAACTGCAGCGACGTCGTCGCGCACCGTCGCAAGTCGCCACGCTCCCCACGAGAGCAAAGTTGAAGGATGGTAAAAGAGTTCCAGCACCATTGACGCAATATCAAATTTGAGTTCAAACATTTTCCCCGTTTTGACACCTGTGACCCAAGCAACCAACTCCCCCGGCGTAAACCGGGTCAAATCCAAATTGTTACATATTAACATGTAAACCCAACGTCGATTGCATGGACCGAAAGTTTTATTTTAAATGTTGAAAAATCATATCTGATCCTTCTTTCCCAGGGGGAGGGGGGCGAAATGATCCTGCTCTTGCACCTTCTCACGATGTGTTGATCATAACCACCAAAGTTTGGCGCAATAAAACAACAACAGCCAACAAACAATATCTGGTGAAGCCATGAAGTGAGTCAGGGCACCAATTAAATGTAATGGTGAAATGGAACAATAGGGTAGGATAATAAACGAGATGACAACAAAGAACAATCTTTCTGAGTGGTAAGAAAGAGTGGGTGAGAAGATAAAGGTGAGAGAAGAGAATGGGTGATCATGTGTCATCGAAGGAGTGTTGGGGGCAGCAGGGGGGATGGGTGCGTGCAAATATCGGGGAGAGAGAGAGAGAGTGTGTCTGCGAGTGTGAATGGAAGGGATGGAAATAGTTATGCCGTGAAGACCTGCAGGCAAACGTTTGTATCTGAGGTAGCCGTAACACTGTCCACGCGTTCACGCAGAACGCCTCCTCGTCCTTCTTGGCAGGGCTCCCTGTGGCCAGCACCTGTGCATGACATTGCTCCGCATAAGAGAATTGCCAAACCATTGGTTCATGAAAACGATCAGGGTTAAGTATCAGAAACATCACCGTTAAAACCATTCACTAAAAACGTTTCCGCGGTACTGTAATGAAATATCCGAAATCCTCACGACTTCAGGAAAGAAGATCCTGTAATATACACTCACTGGGTGTAGTGAGATCTTGTGTCATGGTTGGGTGGGCTGACATGATGCTCTAACTGGAGGTATGCACACTTGCCTCTGAGCTTAGAGCCTGGGTTTGAATCCCGACGCAGCTATAAACTGTCATCCTAGTGTTTCACAGGCAGGCTGATTCATCAGTGTGTGTGTGCCGTCCCTCGGATGACGTTAAACTGGTATCCTGTGTGCCTGCGTTCGTTGGTGGACATTAAAGGTCCATGGTGTCCTTCACTTAGAGTAGGCGAGCTATCGCCGCAACCGAAGCAAAATAAAGGGCGCAGCCGCACACTCACCCCATGAGGTACCCACGCAGCCTTGTGCTGCATACGAACGAAGACGGGTAGGGTGTATCCTTCAAGGTTCCACAGACCTTGTGATACAGCAGGGCCTCCTTGGCAAAGATGTTAGATGAAATAGTCATAACTCTGACAGCTAAGATGCCAGATCCAATGGTTCCGCCGGCCTGCACCTGCACATTCTCTGCGGCAGCCTCGTTACATCAACTCTTCCGATCTTCCAAATTGCCCTTCCATTTAGGCTTTCCACGGTAAGTTTTTATTGCTTCCTTATACAGCCTGTGCTGCTGGTTGCATTATTGCTGGAAGCGTGGCCGTGCCGCTGATTCCATGCCCCATTGCCCCCTGTTTCCAGGAAGCAGGTACTCATTTTTGACGACCTCGGAAGGACGACAGTCTGATGAATCAACTCACCTGGTATTATGAACGGCATGACAGGGGCTCAAATTCAAAAAACCGTAAGTTCTTAAGCCAGCCACCTTAACCGTTAAGCCAACACTAGGTTTATCATGGCAATTCAGAAGTCTAACCCGAACATTACCTCCATGATCATTGCGTGCGGTTACGCTACATCAGGACGAGTAGGAAGGTTTCGATATCGATAGCCGCGTTGAATCAGCCTTGATTTTACATCATCCGGATCTTGTCTTTAATCATCGCATCCGTGCATTCGTGGGAGGTTCGGGAAGAATTATCCGATGAATAAAACCACTCTGGTAGATTGAAACTGGGTGCCAGCACGGGTTCAAATCCCAGATCCAATTTTCCTTTGTCCATCGTACGTATGCGCGGCCGCCCCTTGGTGCGATATTTGCACGACTCTCCTCCAGGCTACTTCAAAGATCCATAGTGTATGATAAAACGAAAAAATATAACCACGGTGAAATATGGAGACTTTCATCAAGATGTCTGAAAGATCAGGAGGGGGCTTGAGGAGGGGCCCACACTGACTGTGACAACAAACACTGCAGGTTGGGCAAAACCAGTCAGCAATCATGGTTAGTGATTCATTGATTGGCATTTGAAGTTTGTGAAGTTGCGTTGCTTTTCAACTTCGTTTGGAGGAAATCTGTCTGAACTCCTGTGCGTTCACATTTTTCAGTTTGGAGGTCATGAAACCCTCGGGCAAGGAGGTACAAAACTAGTCTGTTCAAAGGAATGGAGAACTAGTCTTGCCTGTGAAGACTAGCATCGATTTGAGTCAGCGGACAGTCCGTAAGTAGTGAAGGAGGTAAACGTGGCGGAGGTAACGAGACTTCGGAAACCACGTGGTTAGGTTGCCAATTGCAAGGAGAGGACTCATTCATTCATCAAGCATTCAACTCTATAGGTACGTACGTACGTACGTACAATGTAGTACACTCAAAATATCGATTTACATTATCTCAACACAAATTGTTCACCATCAGCTGCTGGACAGGGGGCTTATGATACTTTACTCATAAAAGGGAATGTGTGTGTGTGTGTGTGTGTGCGTGCGTGCCGTGCGTGCGTGCGTGCGTGCCGTCCTCCATCATCCAAAACTATAAAACCTTGCAGCCTGAAACTTTGCATGGCAACTAAGAAAATTCCACAGGAAGTGCAAGAGTGAAAAATTGGTGTGTTGGGTTAAATTAAAACACCACCTTTTGAAAATAGATTTCGGGGCAGCTCATCACAAAAAAACCCCCAAAATAAGCCCGCCATTTGAAACAGCCCTTTGTGGTTGCTCGAGTTTCAGCGCGCCATTTTGTTCGGGCTTATTCAACATGCCTCGATTTGGAAACACGATCTACTGCGTCACGGACTAATGAAAGTATATAAATCGAAATATTATGTCGTTATTTGGACTCGGACCGGCGTGGACAAAACAAGCGTCGAAACTGGAGTGAAATCGAAATTTTAACAAATTAGTGAATTTTTTTATAACTTCGTGTATTTATTAAAGGAAATCATTAAACCTTAACTTTTATACTGTTCGGATGATTTAATATTGAGTGAAGAAAAAGTTATGGAATGTACGAAAGTGTAACTTCATGCGTGAAACGCCGTTCCTTCATAACCTGCTTTTGAAATCTATGACGGCATACAGTCCATAGATGTCATTTTTTTTTTTCGGCAATTACACACAGTTTGCTGTTCTGTTTTGGGCATTTGGCTAAAACATTACAAATCTCCAATATCGGGTTTCAGAAGGTGCACGGATCCCTCCAGGTTTTCGAAGTATCCACCGTCGTGTGTGTGTGCGTGCGTGTACATAACATATACATATGGAGTTTCAGAATGTGGAATGGAGTCCTCCCAGGCAGGCCTCTAAGTATCACACCTCATTTCGGTAAGGGGGTCACGATTCACAGACAAAGATGTGAAGTTTTCTGTTTTCAAAGTTTTGCGCCGAGGGCTCTCTTCAAGGATGGTTACTGAGGCCCAGGACAGCTTCTACTGCAGTTAATTTGTAGTGATATTCCCAGGAGGACGGTTTTTTATATCTCGATGATGTGCTTTTTTTCATCATTCCCATGAGGTTCTTCATCATCACTGTACAACTTTGGCTTCTTCAGCTTTCCAGGATATTTTTCAACTTCATGCTGAGGTCTTGGATTTGGTCATTTTCTTGATTTCCTGCATCATTAGTCCAAAATCACCGGTATTAACACCTCATTAGCCAATGCCTTCTCTTTTTTTGTACGAAGTATGATATCTGATCAACAATGCCTTGTTTTCGAATGTTCACGCCGATTGGATCAAAGATCGTACGTGAGTGGTACTTTATGTTTTCAAGTGATTGCTTTAGTTTCATTTCCCACAAATTTTAAGGAACGGGATATCAGTTTTTGCAGATATGACAGCGGATACTTTACAAACTCTGTTGTGTCGTTGTGTGTACACTGTTCTGACACCCGTTTTTTGTGTTCGGATCATTAGTGTCACATATCATTCTCTTTGCTAACCCATCTCCACTGCTTCACCGCTGTCTTATTTTTTTTCCCTCCTCTCCCCCACCCTTTTCTTCTCAATCTGTCCCTCCTCATAAAATGCAACCTCTCCTCGCCACTCCTCCCACACCACACACAATATATATATATCTGTGTTCTCTCTCTCTCTCTCTCTCATCTCGTTCTCTCTTCTCGTCTCTCTCTCTCCTTGCTCTCTTTCCCTACCACTTTATTGACCCATCAGCGAAGCGAACAGTTGTATTTGCTATATCTAATATTAAAAGCTCTTTCTAATCACTGCACTTTCACTGCTGAATTAGAAGATCGGTAATCCCTTCTGGTGACGATCGAAGCAGCTGAAATTTTCGTGCAGATGACATCGCAGCCGGTACACCGGGAAAACAACAGAATGTCGGAAAACACCCATAAAATGAGAAACTATAAGTAATGGGGGGAATAAATGAATGAAAAATCAAATAACAGGTGAGCGAACTCGAGACAAATGGGGAAGCAAGGTTCGTATGCTTAGCTACCTCGTGTAAGCATACGAAAGTGTAAGCATAACCCTGCTAGTAATAGTAACATAATGCTGCCACAGCCCTGATATCTTTGTATCTTTATTACCTTTGGAGTGAATTTCAGCCCTGAATGCCATGAACTGCCCGGCAGACCTCATAATGCAAAAACCGATCAGGATTCGGAGTACCAGCTGTTCCTCCAATGGGCTGAGTGAATCGGTTCGCCTTTAAAAAAACTCTAGTCATGACAAGAGACCTCAAATCATTTAAAATGTTAGTTCCATTCACGTTCCCACTGTAACCCTGGCTCATGATGTGAGACACAGGTTCCAATCCCGTATACTCCGATTGTGTTCGCGTGTTGTCATCATGTCTTGTGATTAATGTAAAGGTGTAACAGATGTCTACTCGTTGTCCTTTGCCCTCGATGTGGTAGTAATGTTTCGGTTCTTCCATAAGCCTTAGATAAGATATAAAGTTATAAGTAAGTAAGTAAATGAATGAATGAATGATATTATGTGTTTTGAAAAGGAGATGATTTGGGATGTTGTATCCTTGTGATTTAAACCAAGAAACTAATAGCAAGGTCATCTTTACTTACACTTTGAATAAAGAGTGGTAGGCAGGTCTTTACATATACCACTGGGAACCGGTAGATATTTTACATAATCCATAGAACCTGGGTATATATTTACATATACCATGGAACCTGGCAGACATATTTACATATACCATGGAACTGGTGGATGTTTTCATATACGCATGGAACTGGTAGATATTTACATATCCCATGGAACCTGGTAAATATTTACATTACCATGGAACCTGGTGGATGTTTAACATATACCACGGGGACCGGTAGATATTTACATATACGCATAGAACCTGGTATATATTTACATATACCATGGACTGGCAAGATAATTTACATATACATGGAACCTGGTGGATGTTTACATATACCATG
>CM068965.1:9806360-9824667 GCA_035128595.1 Eptatretus atami
TAGAGGTTAAAGCAGGAAAATTGCAATTTGTTCACGGTGCTGGGAATAACTCGCTTGCTCTTCACGAAGGACACTGTGGGATGTTTAAGGTCCACAGACGGGATGCGATGTTTAACGTCCGTCCGAGGGACGACGCACTCATTCACGAATCGTCCTGCCTGCGAAACCCCAGAATGGCAGTTTAAAGCCGTGTGAAGATTTTAACCCAGGCTGGACAATTCAGAGGTGAGTGCGTGTACCTCTCGGCTATCCTGCCGGCCCAATAATTGTAGTAAGGCCAAATGATTCCTGGTGTCAGACGGTGTGCACACAGTTTGATCTCTTCTCTTCAAATGATTCTGATTTATGTTTGTATCAGAAGGCAGAGAAGGAAGGGAGGAGCCGAGCGAGGCAGAGTGAGCTCCAGCAAAGAAATGGAAGAAGGCGATAGACGGAGAGCAGGAGACCGCGTTCCTTTAACGGTGAGACAACAATGAAGGAGGATGGGGGCGGTCCGACGTGGCAGACTTCCTGTAATTAATCGATTTTCCTCTCCCTTTTTGTCTCAAAATTGGCCGATTGCCAAGCTAAATGATGGAGATTTCTTTTTTATTCTTACCTTGATTTCTTTCTTGATAACACGAGATAGCAGCCAGGGCTGTTTCCGGGTGGTTTCATCTGAATGGTCAATTAACAAGCTCAAATGACCTAAGATCCTCGTCCTCTTAATGATGACGTCATAAAAACGAATATGACGTCATTGTGATGTATCAGGTTTGCGATAAATTATCTGTGCTGATGCCCGGCTTGATTCCCGCAAACAAAATTCAAACAGCTCGCCTAGTTTCGGAGATAATGGTATAGGCGATTTCCATTAGCGGAGATATTTATGACGTCAACGTTTTTTTCTAGGAAGAATTTCCAAAATCAGAGATGGTTACTGCCTGCACGTGGGCTTTCTGCATATCCATGGCAAGTTTCACGAAGATCTGTTGAAAACTTCTGGGTTGTGAAACAAAAAATGTCAAAAAATAGGAATGACATCATAAAAATTGATATGACGTCATAGTGATGCATCATTTGTGCGGTAATTCATCTCTGCTAATGCCCTGTTCGATTCCCGCAAAACAGAATTCAAAAAGCTTGCCTAGTTTCGGAGATAATTTTTTCGGCGATTTCCATTAGCGGAGATATTTTGACGTCACAACTTTTCTTTCTAGGAGGAATTTTCAAAATCGGAGATGGTTACTGCCTGCGCAGGGTATTTTTACATATGTATGCCAAGTTTCAGGAAGTTTCGATGAAAACTGGAGGCTGTGAAACAAAAAAGTCCACAAGAAGACGATGAAGAACAACAACGTGAGTAAGACTTAGAGATCCTCCACGAGGATCTAAAAATAGTTGAACATGAAAAACAAAATGCATTCTAACTCTTCAATTCTGTTTTTCAAATGCACCCAAAATTTGTAAGTATTTAATTATTTTTCACTTTCTTCTACATTTCCCTCCGGCGTGTCTGAATATCATGAGGGAGAGCAGCGGGAGAATGGGAATTGGTTGATTTAAAATTGCAAACAAGTTGCCCGTAAGCGAACTTTTGTGGGTTATCCCAGAAAAGCATGCGTCATACGAGCAATCTGGACGAGGTCAGGTGTAATCCTTCCTCAGGTGGACATCGTCGTGGACCGTGGGTGGCCTCGGCACGTTCCCGAGGGAATTTATGTTGGCCCACCATCTGGTCCAAAAGACAGTCTCACTGCAGTCCAATTTCAGGGATTGGCCAAGCAGTAAACACTTGCAATTGTGGACAGAAATGTCCTTATGTAAGTTCAATCATTTACTGTGTACGTGCAGCAAAGTAGGGACAGAAACAGCGTGTTTACAAAATTGAACCACTTTACTGAACTTCTAGCCTGGTGTTGGCTCAGTGGTTAGGGTGGCGGCTTGGGGTCCTAGGGTCCTGAGTTCAAGCGCGTCCCAACCAATGATGCAACCAGCAGCCACAGGCTGCACTCGATGGAGAGAGAACTTAACTCCTGCTCACATCGTTACGATATGGAATGGTTACACAGGCAAGCGCTGATTAAAAATCCGTCACTCTGATGAATAATAATAATTAATCACAAAGACAATTTAACATTGTCCCGAGGAGCCTGCACTGAGGAATATAAACAGAAAGAACACAAAGGACACAGAAAGACGAACAGACACAAAAGTGAACATTGGAAACTTCCTCTGAATGTTAAATCTTTTCCCACTTGCACCGAGCAGGCACTCTCTGACTTCAATCAAACACACGTCGGCTGGATTGCCTTGGGGGGAAAGGGATTGGCGTGGCTAATAGTCCCTCTGATGAAATGTAGCCGCGTTCTTGTTCTCATTCTTCTGGAGACCGAACAGCTGTCTTTGTTGAATCTCAACACAATGGAAACGCTGCTCGTGGGAGCCGGAGTCGGCTGAGTTGTCATCGTGGTTGAGGTCGTATACGGCTTTGGTTGCAGATGGTCGACTTGTTCGCTCGTCTGATCGTGCCCCAGCTCCAGCCTCTCTGCACCATTCCCATTACTGTGCACCAGACTGCTTCATACCTGCTGCTCCCCAATGGCTCTCTCTCTCTCTCTCTCTCTCTCTCTCTCTCTCTCTCTCTTCTCTCTCTCTCTTCTCTGCTAATGAACACAAATTTCCAAGTGCTATATGGCTATATTATATAGGAAAGTCAGCCAATCAGAGACGCCAACATGGCCCTCACCTTTCAGATCAATACGTCTCTTCCCCCACCCACCCACTTCCTTCACCTCTGCCACCCATCCCATGGGTCTTCCATATTCAGAACAACCAGTGGTGCTACTTGTATGCTCTGTGAGAAGTAAATTAGGTGCGGCTAATTATCTCCACCACCGAAGCTGTATGGAGATTGTTTTCACCCCTGTCTGTCTGTGAGCAGCATATCCAAAAAGTTGAGGACGGATTCAGGCTCGATTTGGTGGACAGGTTGGATGTGTGACAATGACAAATTGATTCGATTTTGGTGAGAATCCGAATCCGGATTTGGAAACGAGAATTTATTTTATCTTTTTTTTTTTTAAGTGATTCTTCACAATTGAGCGATCGGGCCCAAAACGATATAAAGCATGATATTTCAAATTGTTTTGGACGAGTGATGACAAAACTAGGTGGATGACTTTGTTAGGTGGCGTGAACAAGCCGATTAGATTTTGGTTTTGGTTCAGGTGCACATCCAGATCCGGCCTATCAGTGGGATACAAAACGTAAACTGTTCAGCCTGGCGGAGGTAGGCGCTCTACCGAGTGCCGTTCTGGTTCCTTCTGTAATTAATAGATTCCCAGCCGGTGTGGAAACAATGACCCAATGACCGCTGCCTTGTTTTCTGGTGTTATTGGAATGGCCGAAGGTACAGGCACACCTCCCCCCCCCTCCCCTCTCTCCACCCTACAAGCACTTCTTGCTCCTAAAGTTGTAAATGAGACATTTTCCCATTGCCTCAGAACTCTGAATGAGCTGGACACACTGAGTCTTATTAATCATTTCCATTATTAGATCTCCTAAAGAACTGTCCTGGAAGCTGCAGCATACAATGAATGTAATTCCCTGCATTTTTTTTATTTACTTATCTTTTCGTTTCTGCACATTAAAACGCAGTGAAAATAAAATGCTGAAAGGCCAAAATAATGCTCCGACTCATACAAGCAAACACATTGAACAAATTTGAAAAATTAAATATATATTGTGACGGAACCAGGGTCGGGAGCTACCGCGAGGGGAGGGGGTGGCCTCGTCTCCCCAACCTGCGGCCCAGGGGCCACAGATAACTCTGTGGTCCGACTGGTTGTTATGCAACATTGGCCGCCGATTAGGACTACCGGCCTGGCAGGGGTTTCGCTCTGTTGTTACGTGTTACCTTTCTGTTGGCACGGCAACCCTAATTAGGGGTCATGCCCTCAACAGCCACCCGTCTAATATGTACCACCGAGTGAATCGTGGGTGGCTGATGGCTCGTCCCGGAGCCAATCAAAGGGGTACAATTTCCTGTATAGCTATGCTTACACACTAAATCGGACCAATGAAGGAAAGGACATGAGTGAGCAGGTCAGAAATGTGCAACTAGTTAACAAGCACATTTATTCACAAGAACCACATTTATTCACCAACAACTCGAGGACAATTCACCGCTCTGTCACAGCGGCTCCTCTCCGGTGGCTCTGCTCTGTGCTGTTCCGTTCTACTCTCTGGTGTCTCTCGGTGGTTCTGCTGTCTGCTCCTTGGTGGTTCCATACATTCACCTGTGCACCTCCTTTTTATCGGGGCCAGCGCAGGTGTGGTTTGAGGTCCCTCCCACTCGCTCGTGGTGCCTCCTCACTGGTTCCTGGCTCGCCGAGTCTCTCGAGTGCCCTCAAGAATCATCCACCACTGAAGATGGGTCACTGCTATCCTTTCTGGAAGGAAAGACATTTTCCACGTGCATGCTGTGAGCGTGCGATTCTGTAATGTTCGTGTCATATGGGTTTTGAATGAACAGTTTGTATGAATAGGAAAAGAAAAGGATCTATCCAATTGCAATTTCTCAGCTATTTACACCTGCTTAAGGGTTTACTCGTACGGAATTACAGCATAATTATGCGGGATACAGTGACTCGTACGGAATTACTCAAGGTGGTCAAGGTTCTGAGGGAGGGAACGGTGTGAATTGGAGGTTGGGAGACGAAATGATGAAGGATGTGAGATGAAGGAACGAACAGGTGGTTTTAAGTTAAGTGAGGGAAGTTTCCTATATGGGTTTCGGGGTTTTTGAGAGATGAAGGGGTTTAGGCATTACAGGGAATGGTGAAGATGAAGCACGGCAGGGCATGGAATACTACATGGATACTGGATAGTAAGATGGAGAGTTAGATGAAGAGGGGAAATCCTAGCTCAGCCCACACAATTTGTCCCTCATCTCTCTACACATGGGGAGGAAATGTATTCTAAGAATCTAAATTAATGACATAACTCGCACTGGGAACCTACACGTCTCTGGATGCTTGGGGGTCCATTTCCATAACAGCAACAATATGTCTACATATTACATACAAAATCAACAAGTCAAATCACATCTATCTATAATTCCAGCAATGTGTGTGTGTGTGTGTGTGTGTGTTGTCTGTGACCGCTGTTTCTCGACAACCACTGGTCCGATCTAATTGAAACTTGCCAGGTATATTGCTGGGGACCTGAGTATGTGCCTTTTCAAGGTTTGATATTAATCGGACAAGTGCTTCCCAGGTTATGGCCATTTACTTACCAAACCAATGACAGAACACGTTGCTGCGTGGGCGTGGCCGTTGGGGAAGAGATCCTCAGCCGCGTTCCCCATGACGGGTTACAACGTATGGACTCGGATAGTGATGACTTACTGTATTATAATAATTTCTCGATTTCTTATGCGCATTTATAGATAAAACACAATGCCACAATCCAGTCGTCGTTTACGAGAGCGAAGGAACGGCCTGTGTGTTGTTTGAAAGTTTTTTTTTTTTGGTTTGCCTGTACGGCCAACACGTACGGGCACGCAGCACGGCCACGCACGTACGGGCACGCGAGAGCGAAGGAACGGCCTGTGTGGTTGTTGTTTCTGGCACGCAGTTGAAAGTTTTTTTTGTTTTTTGTTTTTTTTGCACGTATGGCCACGCACATACGGGCAGCGAGGGCGAAGGAACGGCCTGTGTGGTTGTTGTTTCTGGCACGCGATTTGAAAGTTTTTTTTTTTAGTTTTTTTGCACGTACGGCCACACACGTACGGCACGCCACGCGAGGGCGAAGGAATGGCCTGTGTGGTGTTTGTTTCTGGCACGTGGTTTGAAAGTTTTTTTTTTTTTTTTTGCACGTACGGCCACGCACGTACGGGCATGCACTAGTAATATCTAATCCTCAAAGCTTGTTACTATATGTGGGTTTGTTGACATTATTGTCATAACCTGAGGCCTTGTAATGAGCCATCCTATTGATTTATAAAGAAATCTTTTTAAATACTCCCATTTCCCCTGAAGAACCGATCACAGGGCATTAATTTAGAAACTCCACGTATGATGAACCCTGCTCAAATTTGACTGGCTCGTTTGTTTATAACTCAGCTTTTGTCTCGTCTAACCTTGACAGAAATCATAACTACATCATACGGCCAATCACGCGTACATTGAACAGGCTTGATGTTTTGGTTTACCAGAAATTTCCAAATATTCGCTTCAACCCCTTTTAGTGTTGGTCCTTATATAATTTCATGCAAAATGTTTGTCAAAAGTAAACTTTCACTCGATTCTTTAGGTTGCAAAAGTTTTTTTAAAAAGTAGGGTGGCATTTTTTTTACAAACAGGGTAAGGGTACCAAAATCCAAGATGGCCACCAGCATTGAGAATGGACACTCGTTATGGAACAGTTGGCCTTAAACATAAGTTATAGTTGCTGATGTGAATTCATTTATTAATGTTGATACCATACTTATAACGACAGAAACCTAAAGAAACGATATTACAGGTAAGAAAGACAATATGGCAGCCATTTTGAATTTCAAAATGGCCACCATGAAAATTGTATGTCGCTGGTATGCCAAAGCAAATGGATGCATAATCCCACATTTTGAGAGGAGAAAGCAAACATCGCATTGTTCACAGTGAACATTTATTCCAAATGAACAAGCTCCCTAAAGATTATTGGCAGACATGTATTTTGTGTGTTTTACTGTTCATTATCGTTGTATAGGTTGACACTCGAACCTCAATGATCCCAGTCTCTCACGAATTGTTTGCCCGTGTTAAATTTGTTGCTGCAGCTATAACGCGCGCAGCCACATACACAGTGCATTGATTCACTACCCAACAAAAAAAAATAACTTTTCATCTGCTACTAAAGGGGAATGCAGGTGTTCTTGGCTAAATCTGGGGCCGCTGATTTCAAATGTGTCGTCAGAATTTAGCCAGCACGTCAGGTTATCAAAATATGTGTGTGTATGAATTATACCCAGCATGCTGTATTAGATACTTTATTATTGCAGATCGCCACATTGCACATCTAATATATCAGTGGTTAGTAATTACTTTCACGTCATATTTAGATAACAATGATTGATCTCCGTGTATAATGTGTAGTATACAAACCCAAGAACATAAACAAGTTGCAGAAAAAGAAGTTAATAAAACATTAGAACATGGTAATCTTAGGAAGGGTGTAAATTTGATAGGGAAATCTGCCCCCATTGTGAGCGATTCAGAAACAACACTTCAAGTTTACACTCTTCCTTTCAATATAGTCAGCGTAGGCACTGTTCAGACGTGGTTCAGAAGTGTGTAAGGCACTTGCTCTTGTGTTTGTGTGTGGAACTGGTCTCCTGTTGTAGGAACCAGCAGTAATAATCACCCATCATGTTTGGGTTGAACCGGCCTTGAGACCTAGTTTCCATGACCGAAATGTCTCGGTGGAACCTTTCGCCGTGCTCATCGCTTACCTCACCCAGATTAGGTGGGAAGAAATCAAGATGAGAATGCAAGAAGTGCATTTTAAGAGACATCCTACAGCCTATTCACTGATAGGCCTTGAGCATGTTGTCCACTAATTCCACGTACTGTTCAGCTCTATGGTTCCCAAGAAAGTTCTGCGCAACCAACACAAATGCTTCCCATGCTGCAAACTCAAGTGGGCTCAGTTTGTTTTTTTAACTCGGGATCACACGTCAGTTCTCGGATCTGGGGCCCAGCGAAAATGCCTGCTTTGAGTTCAACATCAGTTTTCTATGTGCCAAACTTCTCTCTGAGACATTGGAAGCCATTACCGTCATGATCCAATGCCTTCGCAAAGTTGTTCACAAGGGTTAGGGTTAGTTAAGAAATTGTAATGCCGCATGGAAAATTATCCATAAAAATTCATAGCTTGGTCAGCTTTTCATCCATTTTTAATAATTTAAAGTGCCTTCTAAAGCTCTTTTTATGAGAAACAATATTCGATAATAGTTGTGTTGCTATAATTGAAACCAAAAATACGAAAAATAATAATTTTATGATCAATTAAAATCACCCACCAGAGCAAGCTACTGTAATTGGACCACATGTATAACTCAAAATCCTGACGTGCTGAGAACATTCTGACTTCAGATTCAGAATCGGCATACTCGACTTAGTCGAGAACATACGTTTACACCCCAGTAGCAAAATCTTTGTTGTCCATTGGTGTATTGATAGTCGAACAACTACATATTCCTTTGCATCCACATTTTAACAAATTCATGATTGCTTAAAGGGCTGGTGGATTCAAACACCGAACTGGAGCAAAATGTCATGTAGCTGCATCAAAGTTCCAACGACATTCAGATGGAGATGGGAGACATGGGTGACTTTCTCCAGCCTTTCTCCAAATCGTTGATATGTATGTAATGTACCTGATGAATATGTCCAAGTTAACGAACCAATCGTTGGGGAGGAAGACTCTCTCCCTCAGTGGTGCAATTTGAGTACAAGAACCAAGGAAGCTCGTTTACTTTGGTGTGGACTTTGGACGTGTATAGCACGCATACAGGTCGTTCCAACTGGGAGCATATTTCTGGAGATGGATCGTTGTTTCCTAGTGATGCCAATGCTTCCAGATTCTCATCATCGCAAGACATGAACACCTTTAAACACACCCTTACAATTGACCAGTCATTGGTTCTGCCAGCAAATCTACCAGATATATCAGACCCTGTAAACGCATGGAAGCCGAATATCACTGATGCATGTTTTTGTCCGAACTTGTCATAAATAGGTTGGACTGCAATGTTTCTCTTCAGTTTGCCCTTCTCTATGAGAATCTGGAGAGATCTCTATGATCAGAGAGGAAGACATCGGCATCTGGAGAATCAATCACAACCTCTGCGTCTCTGTCATTTGTCAGGGCGTGCATCGAGAGTAAAGTATCTGCTTCATCTTGACTGGGAGTGAGTAGGTTGTTTGGAACATGAATATTGCCCTCATTTCTGTTCCAGAGGTCACAATGAATTTCTTCAATCTGTTGCTCGGGATCATGTTGTGATCTCGTCTCTTGGCGGCTAAATATTATTTGAGTTCTGCTTTGGTCTTGATAGTTGAGAGGAAATCCTTTAACAAAATATTCTGGATTAAAGTACTATCCTTGACGTGGTAATATGTTGATTTGCCTTTTGTCCTCTTTTTTCCTCATTTGTTATTTAAGGCACTTGTTGAGATGTCTATCAAACACCAATCCCACTTCATCGTAATTTGCTGCCATGTTGCTGAGTTTGTCAAGAAATGATTGTCATGCAAAGTCATGACGTGTATTCATTTGATCAGTTTTGAACATAGAATTCACAATAGTCGTGCAATCGATGATGATTACTCTATATGTCGAAGTTGTGGTTTCGTCTGCAGCCTCTATTGCCATATCTTCCGATGCTGCATCTGGGATATGTATTATCTGCGATGGTACATCCATCGTTTGGTTGTCAGATCCATCAGTCATGGCTGGTTCATTGGTTTGATCTCGGACTTCCTGTTGTTCATTGCGAGCCAGTAACTCAAGATGATGAAGGTTCGTAGCCTTGTTTAACGCTAACAAGAGTGATCCACCCGATACAAATAGGCATCATGGAACTGTGCCAAATTGTCAAGTTCCTTCCAATGCATTCCTTCAGATCAAGCTCAGGCTGGCTTCTTGAAATGGCGACGAACCTCTGCAATAGTCCTCGTTCTTCTTTGATTTTAACCGGCTTGTCTCCTGCTCTTACTTCTATTGTTGCATCTGCGCTTTTGAATGTTCCGAGCTTCCTTTTGTTCATTTCCCCCCCCCCCCCCCCCCCCGCAGAAAGGTTTCCCTCGTTAAAGTCTGTGACAAATCGCTCGAACATCTGCTGTCCAATGTCATCATGATATATGATATCTTTGGTCACTTTCTCATTCATAACTTCATTGGTAAGCAGGTTGTAAATATCATCCTGATACTCATCTGCCATACTATGATGACCCTCCACTACCACTCTGAAAAGTAAATATATCAATAAAAATGGGTATTGTCAATGTCATGTGCTCCAGACACCATTCTAAACCTGTAATGAACGATTTCAAATAACTTTTTTTGTGGGAAATAATGATAAAATTGTGCCACTTTTTTTTATCGTGGTTGCCATCTTGGATTTAGTACCTTTTACAAGTTTGGAAAAATGCCACCATATATTTTTTTATATCTTTACGTCGTGATTTTTATTTTATTGAACACTAACATTAATCTAGCTAATATGTGTAACAAAGTAAACGTGTGAGCACTAGCAGCCAATCAGCAGAGTTTTTCCAGAGAGCCAATAGGCATAGACACTGGAAGACTTGCTTCACGGTAGCTCGGCGTTATGACGCGTTAGAAGCTCGCACACTTTTCCTTACAAGCATTTTCTTATTCACGGGTCACTCAACACGTCAGTATTTACTTGTAACTTTTGTTCGACATCATCAATACAATTGAGCGAAGTGGATTTCGTTAGTTTGAATCGTGGTTGTTAACCAAACAAACGACTCTACTCTCCCGCTTTACTATCGTCGACGCCATTTTAAAGCCACGGCAGCTCGACACCAAGTGACTCTTTCTTCTTCTTCTGCACTAACTGCTGGAGAGACAACAGAGGATTTAATTATCAACCGGATTTAACTTACAACACGTCATTGCATTTTAAATGTGAGCGAGATTTATTTTGTTCTGGTTGAAACACCATCATCATAACCAGTGCACTAAAAGGAATTATCACCCCAGTTGGTGACCCTGACATGACTTGAACACGCAATCTTCTGATCCGGAGTCAGATCTTCCAGTCTTCCCTGCTCTTCCAAATAAAGAAGTTGATGCAAGCGTTTTCGCAATGTGGCAGACGTGCGGCGAACGAGCTCTGCCTTGAGGGAGTCATATGGCCTTTCAATAGGTGGCTCAATGAGCATTCCCCGCACCTCTTGTGCTATCTCTGGCTGAAGAGAAGCCACAACATATGCAAATTTTGTCTCCTGTGTTGTGATGCCTCAGGTTCGAAACTGTGCATCAACTTGAGCAAACCATATGGTGGGGTCATTTGCCCAAAACGGAGGTAGCTTCAAGCGATAACAGCTGCGACGGGAGGTGCGCCGAAAGGAGGACTTTCGTTTGACATGATAGAATGTGGAATTAATCACTCACGTCGCATCACGTCGCGTTTGTCAGATCTTGATCGCATCGGGGTCACCATTTGTGGTGATAATTCCTTTTATTGTGCTGTTTATAATGATGTTGTTTAAACACCATCATCATAACCAACACACTAAAATGTTGTTTAAACACCATCGTCATAACCAGCACACTAAAATGTTGTTTAAACACCATCGTCATAACCAGCACACTAAAATTAATTATCACCACACTTTATAATTTACCAGAATATAAGACCTGTCACTTCGCTGATGGAAACACCAATATTTGCTGTGATGGCTAATCAATAGGGCAAGAAGAAAAAGGTTTCCTGGAAGTGCGGGGATAACCAGCATCACAAGTTGGCGTTTGCAGTTTCGCCAGTTTCACCATTTTCGCCATGTATGCATAGAAAAAATATATATATTTTTTTCATCAAAAACCTTCCCGGGAGTTCCCTGAATCCACTGTAGTTCAACTTATTGAAATCCGTTGATCCATTCTCAAGTTATAACATGACAGACAGACAAACAGACAGGCCACAAAAAATGTACCACGTGTTCGCCGTCCACGATTTTGGGTATCTGCATTTACCTTTTAGACATCCTTTCTCTGCCTCAACGCCGATACTCCCGTGTATCCGTGGAAAAAATGAACTCCCATCTCAAACTCCTTAGGTTTTCATCAGTTTTTTTTTTTTGACACTTTCAATGCTTGGATAACAATATTTTCCTTCATTTAACATCACCTGTTTAAACATAACTGTATTGTATCGCCGGAAAATAGAAAAATTTGAAAAATTTACATTCTGCGTCTTTCCAGCATTTGCCACACAGCCGCATCATTGTCTCTTGGCTGCTTGACAGTTGGTGAGGTGTGGTATTTTGTTGTGATAAAACTTTGTTCACTGTTTATTTAATCATGGGTCCAAAACGTCCATCAAGTGGTGCATCTGCTGAAGAGCAGAATAAGAAAGTGATGACATTAGCGGAAAAAGAGAAAATATAAGATCGACCTGAGAGTGGTGCACGTGTTACTGTGTTGGCGAAAGACTGCAACGTCAATGAGTCCACTATTCGTTACATTCGTCAATGTAATGATAAAATTAGGGCTAGTGTCAGTTCTGGTGGAAATATTGCCTCTAAAGTAGCATCATTAAGTCGCAGAGATCTATACATTGAAAAAATGGAAAAACTATTGAATGTATGGTTCTTATTTTTCAATTAAATGTCTTTTTTTAAAAAAAATTATTCATGATTTTGGGGCTTATTTTGGGAGGCTGGAATGTATCTCATTGACTTGCATGTTATAAACTGTTTGCCGTTCGCGATTTCACAGTTCACGGAAGTTTAGAGGAACGTAACCCCAGCAGACAGCGATTGTTTACTGAAAATGTATGTGTGTGTTTGTGTGTGTGTGTTATGTGGTGTGTTGTATGTGTATATATACATATATAATATATAATATATATATATATATATATTGTTACGAATTTGGAATTCAATCGCACACAACATACAGGTTCCCTTAGTCAGCTATGTCGATAAGTGCATGTTCCCTAGATAGCTCACCTCCCATTGTTTAAATGTTTTGAAATTGATTAGATGCGCTGCGGATCGATTTAATAGTTAGGAAAGAAACAATGGAGACGTCCCTCCCCTCTTCTGCGAAGAGGAAGAAGAACCCTGCGGTGACGTCAACAACTCCCTCCACCCGTGGTTGAGCGGGGAGGTGGATCACGAGGGCATGAGTCACGCCGGGTGCGGGGGAGGGGAGCAAAGGAAAAGAGACATCTTTCTTTGTTCGAGGGAGAATCCAAAAAGAGTTCGTGGAAAGAGTTCGCGGTGAAAGTCCGTGAAAAGAATCCAAAAAGTCGAGTAAAAGGAATCCCGTGAAAAGAGTCCCGTGGTAGGGCTGAGTTCGTGGGCTGAGCTCCTGGGAGTCCCGTGGCAGAGTTCGTGTGCTGAGTCCTGTGGGAGGAGTAAGCTTTTTGCTTCGGCAGTTGGGGAGTCGGGAGGAACCCAGAAGCCAAGGAGCTGCGTGGAAGTCCGGGCGTCGCGAAGGAGACGCGAGCTGGAGGCGCAGCCTTGCCTGCTGTGTCGCGCAAACCGCGCGTTCGTGTGGAGAGAGCCGGAGAGAGCTCGCCTGCCACACGGAAGGCCCGAGCTCGACCGTGGCTACGCTAGCTGCTGTGGGAAGGAGCATTGTGGGTCGCCCAAGCCAGACACCACGAGGGTGCAGGTAACCTGCAACGGTCTCGTGGGACTCGTTCGGTCTGCCAAGTCCACGCCATAAAGACCCAAGAGGTCCAGTCTGACCCCATTGCCTTTGATGGGGTCTTTTTCCTGCTTTTCCTTCGAATGAATGTTTGTGGCGCCGAGTCCCGTAAGTAAAACTGTGTAAGTGACTGTACATTAATAATTGCTTATAGACGTTGTAGTTCTTTTGTTGCTTGTTAATTGCATACGTGTTTCATTATAATAAATGTCCTTGTGTAAATGTAAACCTGCTCGCTTCGTCCATTCCCTCATTGACTGAACATTTCGTGTGTTGGGAGTTAGAAAGCCGTTGGTTTGCCGTAATAGGGGGACATTTGGACCGACGGTTCTCGGCGATTACGCCGCTCGGAATCGCGCACGGACAAGCTCGCCTCGGCGTTTGTTCCGTACGAGATCCGTTGAGGTGGAATACCCCGGTAGTTGGATCACGTGGGTATTTAGGTACATTGAAGATTGGCAATCGACCCTACCCCACGTGATCTGCCGATTGGCGTATTTCGGTTCTTTGTACAAGGACCCGTCGCTCGGAGTTATCCGGCGGCGATCTATATTCCGGGCGATCGTCGGGCCGACATCGACTTGCGGCTCCGTTCAGAGCGGTCGGTTGGCGGCCGAGACCCCCGGCCTGTAACAATATATATGCACACACATATACAGAATCAAGTGATAATTTGCGATTAACAAATATTTTACACGAAAGTTATTTTTATTATGAGATAACTGCCTACACTAACTAGTTTGTTATCTCACATGCCACCATCTTGAATTTCACCGCATGCATTAATGGGTATTTGTTAGCTCATGAAAGAAAAAATTCCTTCAAAAATGATCAGTCCACACACGTAAATCTTACTTTTTATAAGTTCAGGTGAAATTGTAGCCATCTTTGTCATAATATGGAGTTTTTGTGCAATTCTGTGGGAACTTTTAGTACGGGTTGGTTGCTGTTGACTCGTTTATGAATGATTCACTAGTCCAGGTAAGCCCCTCCTATGCCCCCCCCCCACCCCTCGTACATTTATTCCTTTGAGTGAAACAGAAAGAAAGACAGGTAAGTAGGCATTAGTTTTAACCTGTATCTGTTTCTCTCTTCTTCATGTGCTTATTCATCTGAACAATCAACATGGAGCTGGTACTGGGAAATTCTTGCTGCCTGGTTGATGATCTCCATTAATTTTGTCATCTCTGCGTCTCTACCCTGTCTCTGTCTCTCAAAATGGATTTCTCTTTTATCGTTTAGTTACTCGCTGGAGAACAAAGAAGCATCGGAGTAAAATCCACAGCCTTCCTCTCTACACCTGCTCTACAGCCACGGGCACTTCCTGCTCTTCCTCCTTCACTCTCACCCACATCACCTCCTTGTTCCCCTCGACCGTTTGGACCCGCTGCCAGTTCTTCCATCTCTCCAGACGCTCTTTCTCCCTCAGCATCGCAGCCACTCACACAATCTTCCTCTCATCCACACTCTTCCTCACTCACCCACTCTTCTTCTCCCTCTTTCCCATTCTCACCCTCACTCTCTCTTCGACCTCTCCTTTTGCCAACTCCTGTATTGACAAGAAGAGGAGCCGAAGAGGAGACAGAACAAGGAGCAGAAGAAATGTTAGAAAACGGGAGAGAGCATGACGGAGAGGAAGGAAGAGATATCTGGAGGGAAAAACAGGCTAAAGGTAGAGGAGAAAAACATGGTGTCGGTCAAGAGACTGAGAGTCAGAGGCAAAAGAGGAAAGCATGGAGGAAGGAGCAAGAAATAGAATGGCAAAGAGACAATGAGGGGAATTGGAGAGAAGTGGAAAGAGAGAGGAGTCTGAGGAATAGAGAGATATGGAATGCAGAAGGTAAAGGAGAGGGAAGAAGGCAAAGGTGGAAGGAAGAAGACAAGTATGATGGAGATCTTGAGATCGCTTGCGAAGGAAAAGAGATAACTACTATGCAGCAGAGAAGACTCACGAATTGGGGCAGATGGACGCTGGAGAGATGGTGGGGAAGTGCAAGGAAGGAAGAGAGAGAGCCTGTTGAGAAAAAGATCATAGAGAAGGAGAGGGGTAGGCAAAGGGTTACGGAAAGGTACAGAGTTGGAAAGAAAGAAAGAGCGAGGGACAGGTTGAGGGAAGTGAGAAACAAACGAAGGGGAGACCAGAGAAGACAAGGGGAAAGGGATAAGAACTTTAACCACTTGAAAGCAGTGGAGTTAGAGAGAGTGGACAAGAAAGCAGGTAAAGCGACAGAGAGTGTGAGGGAAAGGAGTTGGAATTGAACTTTGAAGACTTTACTCCTTGTCTTTCTTCTATCTTTGAATTACTGACCCAACTTGAACTAACAATTGAGACTTTGGTTTGACCTTTGACGTGAAATGCGAAATGTTGCTGCTTTGGAGTTTACATAATGTAATTATTATTATTATTATTATTATTGTTATTATTATTTATTTTGTCCTTTCTCTTACCCCTCCCTCCTCCCCCTTGCTTTAAGTCTATCCTCTCGCCTTCACCCGTACCTTCTCTGTCCTCGCGATCTTTTTGACCCTGTGACTCTGACCACCTGTCTCTCACTGAGTTAACTGGGCCTAGTGTAATCGGCCAGCCATAGAAAGTGTTCTGAGTCATTGAGCACAGGGGTTGTGGAGCAGGAGAACCTTAAGGTCCTTGTTTACCAACCAGGAAGCTGTATTAATGTTGCAATTGCAAAATAAAAACAGTGTGTCTGTCTGCCTCTGGCTTTCTCATCGTCTTGTGCTTGTCAACAGGAAGGTAACCAAAATATCAATATAAACATAACCTCCGTCCACCTTCAGTGCTGGATGTAACAATACAGTTATTTGTAATTTATAATTGTATCACTCATTTTGTCAAAAGGCTGAAGTGCAACACTCGAAGCAAACATGATAATGAAAGTATATGATACCTGTCGGTACAGGACGACTCACCTGCTGTTTTATTGGGCTAATCGTGCCTGGTCTTTTAAAGCTTGAGCAATGGGTGTTGGTAATCGTTCTCGAGTGAAGGAATGAGATCACTTTAATACGAATCATAAAAAAACATGTAGGGATGAAATTACGAAAAAAAACCAGCAAACAAGTTCGGAAGGAATGGCAAGGAAGGAACAGAACCACAATACAACACCACAATCCTTTTACGGATTGCCATCATGACATATTTTGAAAATTCATGGATACAAACTTATAAAAACGGCATGTGAAGTGTATAAAAATAATTTTTCCTGATAAAAGTAATGGTGACTGTCCTACATTTACAGGTACGTAGCCTCTTATTCTTAGAGATTTTGAATTATATGCACCAAAGAGAACTTAATGGAATTCAAGATACCTCATTGCGTTTGATATTCTATCTTATTGTGGTATCTGTGGCCATATTGGAGACGTGCCCATGTAATTACCTCCACCACCAAAGGTGGGCTGAGGTTATGTTTTCACCCTTGTCTGTCTGTCTTTCTGTGAGCAGGATATCTCAAGAGTTGTGCACAGATTCGGACAAAATTTGGTGGGCAGGTCGGGTGTGTGAGACAAGGATGGATTGATGAGATTTTGGTGAAGATCCAGATTCGGCTACGAGGATTTCCAAAGTGATTCTTCACCATTGAGAGATGGGGTCAAAAACTATATATAGCATGATATATCAAAAAGTTGTGGACGAGTTATGACAAAACTAGGTGGGTGAGTTGGGTAGGTGACAAGAACAAGCTGATTAGATTTTGGTTTCAAGTCCAGATCCGGCCTCTCAGTGGGATACAAAATGTAAACTGTTCAGCCTGGCGGAGGTACGCACTCTCAAAAAGTTATGGACGGATTTAGATGAAATTGGTCGAGAGGTTGGCCGTGTGACAAGGCACATTGATTCGAGTTTGGTGAAGATCCGGATCCGGAATGTTTGGCCAATCAGTGAGATACAAAACGGAAACTGTTCACGTGATCAGTCTGGTGGAGGTATGCACTCTACTGAATGGCGTTCTAGTTTTCACTGCATATCTACAGTGCCTATACAATGTCTACACCCTATTTTTTAATTTTCACCTTTTGTTGCCTTCGCATCTGGAATTAAATTGCATTAAATCAGACTTTTCCCACCTTTATTTACACATCGTAACCCACAACTTCCAAGTGAAAAACAAATTCTACAAACTTCAGAAAATAAATTAAAAATACAAAACTAGAATATCTTGGTTGGATAAGTGTCCACCCCTCTGCGTTAATACTTGGTGGAAGCACCTTTAACCGCAATTACAGCTGTGAGTCTGTTGGGATAGGTCTCTACCAACTTTTCACACCTTGATTGGGCAATTTTTGCCCATTCTTCTGCACAAAACTGTTCAAGTTCACTCAAATTGCATGGGGAGCGTTGATGGACAGCAATCTTCAAGACATGCCACAGATTTTCGATTTGATTTCTGTCAGGGCTCTGACTGGGCTACTCAAGGATATTTATATTTTTGTTCCTTAGCCACTACAGTGTAACTTTATTTGGCTGTGTGCTACGGGTCGTTGTCAAGCTGAAAGGTGAACCTCCGTCCCAATTTCAGCTTTCTTGCAGAGGGCAGCAAGTTTTCCTCAATGATTTTTCTGTATTTTGCTCCATCCATTTTCCCTTCTATCCTGACAATTGCCCCAGTCCCTGCTGATGAGAAACATCCCCATAACATGATGCTGCAACCACCATGATTCACAGTAGGGATGGTGTTCTTTGGGTGATGTGCTGTGTTGGGTTTGTGCCAAATATAACGTTTTGCATTTCGGCCCAAAAGTTCCATCTTGGTTTCGTCAGACCACAAAACGTTTTGCCACATGGCTTCAGAATCTCCGAAGTAGTTTTTTGCATACCTCAAACAGGACTCAAGGTGGGCTTTTTTGAGTAATG
>CM068965.1:9842288-9861892 GCA_035128595.1 Eptatretus atami
ATTCAGAGATAAGAAAAAATATCTGTTCAGCTAAATCTTAACCCAGTTAGGCATTATTACGAAACCCTCCAAAGATACAGCCAAATATGCACAAAAGACGGTCTTCTGTAGTAGCTGAGAGAAACTAATTTGAATGGAGTGCAATAGCAAAACACAAAGATGCTTAAGGCACAATATACATTTAGCATCCAAGTCCGTCATTTCCTCGATACGCTTTTGAATCCTCATCAATTGCGACAGTGCATGTGTCACTCAGCTCCTTCACACTTCAGAGCGCTAGCCTACAGCTAGATATGGCCTTACACTAGCACCGTCCACGGCAACTAACTGCGCACAGGAACACTTCACTCAAGTTCCACGACAGCCTCCCGGTGTGCTGGAACTTTGACGAACACTGGGACTAGTGGCCTCGTCCTCAATGTCGCCATCCCAGACTGAACAGGATCCAGTAGAATGGTACAGCTACTAAGTCTTGCAATCCATATGTTGGCTTTAGGGTGTGCAAAGCAATAATGCCAGTGATACATGCTTGAGTCGAAAGTAGCTTCTCATCACAACCTTGGTATAGCCTTCATCGCATGTTGAAACACTGTCGTCACCTCGTCCTGGTGATGCAGAACCCAGAGTTGAACAGTTGACACAACAATACTTTTCACCATCAGGACAACACCCCTGGGTGATGGGTAACCCAACACAATCAGCAAGAGCACAGATAACTCTTCGCCTGCCTTCATGAGACTTGAAGCAGATGAACTACCCTCTACCTTTGATGTCCAACCTACCAGTGAGTGCATGCAATCTCTGGCAATGTTCGCTGCTCTTCTGCACCGTAAGAGCAACAATAGATGGCTTGAGTTTGATTTTTGGTCTCCGTCCATCTCCAGTGCCATGTATGCATAACACTGTCGGCTTTCAGATCAGGTACTCTTCGCAGAGCAAAGCAACTAAGCACATCAGTATCACAAGAATAATGTGCCACCGAGTATTGGCCCAAATGACTCACTTGCCACTGCATACAAGATCAAACAGCTGTATCAGCTTCCTCTTGTGTTACTCGGAATGCTCACCATGTTTGGCTGGAAAAGAGAACGCCTTTTCTGTGGTGTGTGTGTGATCGACTATTGCACAATCGAACAGCCTTATTTGTTAAGATACAAACACAAGATTGCTTGTTCTTAGTGCTCAGAAATGACAGATCTTAATGCATGTAGTGATTCGTCTACTTTTTATACACCCTTGTCCTGTGTCTCCCTGCCCGTACACGAAGCTAGTTGAGTTCTGTCCTTGAGCGAAAATTATGTTCGTAGGTTGTCAAATATAGGTATGATCATCACTCAATTACCCATACCGATGACAGCACTTGTAATAATACAGTCCCAACTATTAATTATACATTTGGCTTATGAGTCAACATCTTCTGTACGCGAGAGCCATGTCAATCGTATATATGCTGGATGGCCGTGTTTGGCGATGGTTGACTCCTCTCCAATGGAATTATTTGAGACGTAGGCAGACTCTGGCAACCATTCGTGCTCAGTAGTCATGAATGAAGGGATAGATTGTTGGTAGCGGTTAGTAGGAGGAACCATCTGGCTTCATTAGTGTGGCATTGGAACTAGAAATTCATGGATGGAACGAGCAATTGAAACTAACAAAAAAACATTAAGTGAATTTTTTAGTGCTAAAAGAACACAACACGTATATTGATTAAATATGCAGGATCAGCAAAGATTCAGAGTGGCTATTATTGCGATGAGTTTTAGGGATTATTGATTATGATGTTCTATTATAGATCTTCTCTACTGCATACACTGTGTTTTGAAATACGAAACGAAATTTGTTCATGCAAATTTTTATCGAATTTTCGTCACTCGCTAGGCCGCCAATCTTGATTTTTGTCATTAGCAATATTTTGGAAAAATGGAAACAGCTGTTTGTAGTCCTATTGTGATCTTAGGAAGTGAAAAAACAACGTTTCCGATTCTAATGAAAAGCTTCGACCACTTGTATGAATTGCTTAACATAACAACAGTACACTAATGATGGGCAGTTGAACTTTCCATACCACAGATTTTGCGTTGACTTTAAACATTATTTTGAGGGTATTTATAAGGATCGTACAATTAGGCAAGTCCAACGGGTGGATGCACAGGTAGCAAGCACACTACCTTTGAGCTGTCTCAGTCTTTATTGGATTCCCTGCCGCATTATAACCCGTTGATCGGTGTTTCGTGGGCAGGTTGTTGCATACAGCAAGTGTGTCTTTCCATCGGCATGTACAGTAAGCAAGGAGTCCCATCCTGCTCGTATCTATTCAGGTGACATTACAACCACGGTGTGTTTTTTGTGTGTGAAGAAGCTGATGCGAGTTTAATCTCCGAACACCCTGATCTCTTTTCGTCAAAAATTTTCCTGTCAAAAATCCTCTTACGTCAAATGTCGGCCACCAAGAAGGTGGGAATAATGGAGGTTGGTGAAGTAGTAGTTGAAATAGAAGAAAGTAAGTTAATTCTTTATTTATCCTCCCACACCTGTTAACGAAATGGGAGGGTGGAGGGGGGGGGGGGTTGTGAGGGAAAGAGGGGGGTGAATATCTGTAATCTGCTCGTTCTGTCATTCGCACGATCTCCTTACCTACATAGTTGTGCATCAATCACAAAACTTGCGCGTTATTCATCAGCCGACATGAAGGAGGTGCAAGGCTCACCAAAGTATTATATTTGGCCCCTCCCCTGGGCCCTAGGGCAGAGTCCCGAAGGTCAAATACAGAGAATCGAAGTACGGGCACATTTTTAAAACATTTAAAACAATGAAACTTTGTAAATGCAACCACATTGGGGGAACGCTATGAAATATACGATTTTTTTTTTTATTTGAGCCCAGTTCATGCCCCATGGGATGGGATTGGTCCACAGGGATCAAAGAGAAGACTTTTTTTTTTTAATTCAGAATTGATAATTGGCGTCATTCCTTGTGAACCATTTTCATCTTCAACTTCTTAAGGACGGGAAGGTACACGGTAGTCTGCATGCAGAACTGGAATTTTTAATCCCTAGGTGTAGTTTTTGGTAAAGTACAGTACACAATTTTATATGCAGAATTCTATACATAGACATATTACTAACTCCAAATCCGAGTGATGCACCTTTGTCCTGCCTTGAAGAGCCAATTTTTTTTAAGGAGCAAATTTCAAAATGACCGCCATCAAAACGTTTTTTTGGCCGCAATCGGCCAAAAATCAGAGATATGAACCCGAATTTCATGGCAACCCATATGTTTTGGGGTCGGAACCTACACTGATATGTTTAAATAAACCATAAACTCATAATGAATGTGTATATTAGCAATCTTTTTATTAAGTATATAATATTAGACCTGAAAAAATATCGAGCCCGAACTATTTTCAGCCGTAATTAGAGGGGGAGCACTTCGGGAGAGTGCAAAACCTCCGCCACCAATCAATGCTGGGCTCACTCAACTGACCTTTTTTCTTATTTCAATTAAATACTGATGTCACAGCTGCAACATTATAGTTCTTTTCCCTGATTTCGTTTTCTTGGGGACGGGGGTTTGGATGTTAGAAATGCAAACAAAGAAATCGAAACTTTTGTTGAAAAACAAGTTGAAAAATTATTTTTATTTCTCTCTAACTCAATTTTCGTTTTGGGGGGGGGGAGTTTGCGAAATCACTTAAAACATGTAGAAATGCAAAAAAAACAAATCGTTTTTGGTCTCGGGGGGGTGGTTGACAATTTTTTTGGGGGGTTGGAAATCCTAAAACATTGTAGAAATGCCAAAAAAAAAAAATTCTTTCTCTAACAATTTTTATTCTCGGAGGGGGTCCGGTAACAATTTTTTTGTTGTCTCCGACAGGGGGGCCACACGGAACTATTTTTTTTGGGGGGGTTTGGAAATCACTTAAAACATGAGAAATGCACAAAAAAAAATCTTTATTTGTCTAGGCGGGGGGGGTTTGACAATTATTTTGCGGGGGGGGGGGGGGTTGGAAATCACTTAAAACATGTTAGAAATGCAAAAATAAAAGAACAAAATTTCTTCTAAATTTTTTTTGGGGCGATGGGGCGTTGAAATCACTTAAAAATGTGAAATCCAAAAAAAAAAAATTGTTTTATTTTTGGGCGGGGGAAGTAACAATTTTTTTTGGGGGGGGGGGGCGTTGGAAATCACCTTAAAACATGTAGAAAATCAAAAAAAAAAATAATTTCAAAATTTTTCTTCAATTGCCGCCATAGAGCGGCCTATGGATTTTGTACCAGTCCAAAATCTAATGGATTGTCTTGGACCATAACTAACCCCCCACCAAGTTTTCGTCGAATCCGTCGAGGAGTTTTTCCGTAAATACTGTTTCCAACAAACAAACAAACAAAACAAACAAACAAACAAACAGTGAAGGGCGGTGAAACCGTAGCCTCCATCCTTTTCGATGGCGGGGTAAACTTGCCCACAATATCTCTATGACCTGATTTAAGTGGTAAAGCAGTATGATTAGTTATTATATTGATATATCTTTAGTTTCACAGTACACGTGAGTATACAATGATTAGTTAACTACAACCTATAATTCTTATACACTTAACACCTAACCAAATAAAATTATAAGCAAGGTCACACAATTTTTACACAATATTCAAATCCACAAAAAAGGGGTCTGTACATGCTATCACTAATGATACACTGATTTGGTTGCTAATGAAACTTCTTGTCTTCTGCTTTCACTCAATCTTTCTCTTTTCACCTCCGACTCTCACATACAAGACAGCTGATATCAAAATAACTAGTGTTCACTCTAGTTCCACAGCTTCGCTTGCTTGATAAATACTTTGTGTTGGTCGTTCTGAATTCCTCCCATACCATGGCAGCCACAGAACAATGACAGGAGAGGCCTGGCGGCCCAGAGCAACACATCTATCTCGTTGCACAGGTCGCACTGAGTCCTGAACCACACGCTTGTCATCTTTTGAGAAATTAATTCAGAGCGTCTGATGACATGCCGGAGGAGAGACACAGGCAACGCCATGCTCGCACTATCTTCAAAATGTGACCCATCCTATGGACTCGTTGATCGTTAATCACAATGGTGAAAGTGGTCTGGAGCTCCTAATGGCAGCCCGCCATATGCTTGCCTGCAAGTGCAGCCCTGAGAACGTGGTTGGATGAAAGCCACAGTGCAAAATAGTTGGTCGCTAGAGTTTTATTGTGGGTGCCTGACTGTCGCTTCTTGTTACCGATCTTTGAAACAGACATTCAATCGATTAGACTGACATGGTCTTCTGTTTCCTGGGGATCCATAGGCAAGCAGCAAAGAAGCAGATTGCCAGATTACTGACTTTTCTTGGTAATTCATGCATCAAGATCACCAAGATAATTTAATTGACAACCCATCTTTTGAGGTGTTTTAAATTGATGGCCTTTTTTCCGATACCCCACAGGTAGGCACTGTGTCCACATCAGACACACATGTGCTGCCAGAACCTTATGGTGGTGACAATATGGAATCGGCTCTTCTGCTCAACTTAGTCACCTTGATTCAACAACCGATCTGTACGACTCACTATCACTGTACCTAGCCATTAACAACGTTGCATGCCAGTTCCTTCAAGTTAGTAAAAATGCAAACAGCAATATGATAAGATTTTCTGTGTCGTCTGATATTACCCGGATACTCGCGAACTCCTGATGAAGGCTAGAGGACACTCTCATCTCGCAGTTCGTACGTCGCTTCACGTATTCACCATCTTTACAATGTATTCTGATTCTGTCCCTGATCAGAGTTCTGCATTGAACAACACGCCGCCAGCGAGAGGATTTTTTGGCTCTGGGATAGCTCAACTTTTCACCTCACAAATTGAGACATTGTTCTTTAAAATTGAACGACTTATGCATCTGTCTCGGCGCAGCGTTCTCTTCACGAACAGGCTTCTTCGATCTTTTTCTATTTCTGTACCAAACGTTTTAATGTGCGTTCTTGGAAAGTGTATGTGCAACGCATCTTGTGTGGCTTAGAGTGGTCTCCGAGTAGAGTTTGTAGAAACAGTGGTTTCTAGATAGCGACTCCCACCCCATCACCTTCTAGCGTTCTTGCTCGTTTCTTACGATGGTGGTGAGCCTTTCAGGTCAGCCTAACTTCATTGGCTGGTCTTATGGCACTGCATTTTCATGCGACTACTGAGCAGCAAGAAATGTTAAGCGCGTGTGGTGCCATCGTAGTTCAAGCGATTCAAGATCACAGCTGAGGTGAACTTGCCTAAACTATGACCAGCAGAATGTTCAATGTGTTGTGAGTCAAATATGCAAAAACATCACGAAATAAACTGTATGTCTTTATTATTGTTCAGAAAGTTTAACGACACCCCCGATGCGATTCTTACATGGAAGACATTACAAGGGGTGGATGACACATTAATCATTTCATTTATTTGTAGAAATTACATGTATAAAAAAATCAGAAACCTGTTCCCACCCTGTGTACTTCTAAAACATCCATCAACACAAACGTGTTGCCTACACCAAGTCCAGCAAGAGCACAGATAACATCTTCGCCTGCCTTCATGAAGACTTTGAAGCATGATGACTCCCCCTTTCCTTTGATGTCACTACCAGTGAGTGCATGCAATCCTGGCAATGCTGCTGCTCTTTCTGCACCTAGAGCAACATAGATGGGGACAACTACAGCATTCATTAATCACTCTCAGGACAGAACCACAGCTTCGTACGGAGTGGAACACAGGACAAAGGGTATAAAGTAAAGATACTACATGCATTAAAGACTTGTCATTTCTGAGCACTAAGAAACAAAAGCCAATCTGTGTGTTAATCTTGACAAAAGCTGTTCGATTGTGCAAATGCCGATCACCACACACACCAGAAAGGCGTCCTTTCTTCCAGCCAAAAATGTGAGCATCCGATCACAAGAGGACTGATACATTGTTGATCTTGTATGCAGTGCAGTAGTCATCTGGGCAATACTTGCACATATATTCTGTATACTGATGTGCTAGTGCTTCTCTGCGAAGAGTACTGATCTGAAGCCGGACAGTGTTATCACTGGGCACTGGAATGGACGAAAAAACAAACTCAAGCCCATCTATGTGCTCTAGTGCAGACAAGAGCACAGCATTGCCAGGATTGCATCACTCACTGTAGTCCATCAAAGGAAAGGGGATCATCTATGCTTACAGTCTTCATGAAGGCAGGCGAATTATCTTGCTCTTGCTGACTGGTGTTTGAGTTACCCTCACCAGGTGTTGTATGATGTAAAGTTTTGTGTCAGCTGTCAACTCTGGGTTTGCATACCAAGCACTGAGGTGGCCACATGTTCAGCAATGAAGGTAACCAAGTGTGGAGAAGCTACTTCGACTCAAGGATGTATCACTGAGACATATTGCGCGCACACTACAAGCCAAACATATGGTTGCAAGACTTAGTAGCTGTACCAATTCTACTGGATCCTGTTTACTCTGGATGGCGACACTGGAGGACGCCACTAGTCCCAGTTGTCTCAAAAGTTCCAGCAGCACCGGAGCTGTGGTGGAACTTGTGAAGTGTTCCTGTGTCGCAGTTAGTGCAGTGCGGACGTGCTCTTGTAAGGCACATAATCTAGCTGACAGCTCTGCAAGTGTGAAGCTGAGGACAATCAACAATGTCGCAATTGATGAGAATTCAAGCGATGAAGGAAATGAGGACTTGGATGACTAAATAATTATATATGCTAAGCATCTTTGTTTTTGTATTTGCCATCATCATTCAATTGTATGTTCTCAGTACTACAGACACGTCCTTTTGTGCATATTTGGCTGTCATCTTTGGGGGTCGTAAATAATGCCTAACTGGGTTAAATTTAGGCTGAACAGATATTTTTTTTCTTGAATGTCTATAATGGGTAAAAATATGGCGATTTCTCAAATTTTGGATTTTGGACTGCTTTAATAAAAAATTGGAAACAGCTGTTTTGTTTCACTGTAAACATAGGAAGTGAAAATTACAATTTCCAGATTCTATATGAAAAGTTGACCATTACACAATGAATACACTAAACTTGCCAACACAGGCGAGTCGCCCTGAATTGTTTCAGGTCCATCACACACAGCATTCATGTACAGTGTAAATACGGTGGATGCTCATCATGGCTTAAGCAACTCAAGGAAGACTCCAATGAAACAGTCATAATGAACGCTGCTTGGCAAGGATAAAGTTCGTGCATGCCCGTCACGCTTAAACAGCAAACGAGACCGCCTCGAAATATTCAATTACGTCCGAATTGGACAACAAAACACATTTTTTTTTTTAGTAGTCGAACTGCTGCTTAGTTCAATTCATTGGAGCTTACAATTTGCAATAATTGGGTTAGTTTAACACAATTCTAAAGGTAAGGCACTTGACGGAAATGAATGCTGCATCCCGGCGATTTACTAAGCATGCAAACTAGCCAGCAATTTGTAGTATTGGATGAGTCATTCTATAATACAATGGGAAGTATTAAAAAAAAAAGACTTATCATTAAGAAATCAATGCAGCCGTTCCAAATAAATGGCATTGTTGAGAGCCAAAAAAATAATGGTGAAATTCAAACCCCATCAATGGAGAGCGCGGTTGTCTACATGCCAGCTGTATCAGGATATAATTAAATAAGGCCGTATTACTTCAAAAGGTGTTTTAATTAACCCAGCCAACCATATCTTACTCATTCACTCCTTTGTAATTCCCTTAGTATGCATGCAAAGTCAGGCTTGCTCGTTTCATTTTGAAGTTTAGGGAGACGAGGACATGCACACCAGGAACGGACAACGTATATATTTTTAAGCGAGCTCAGTATTGGTAATCGTCTCAGGCCGCGCTATCGCTATGCCAGCTCAGTCAGTCATCAGCTGTGACTGTTTAACAGGTATTGACCCTCGCGGATCACAATTTATCGAATGACCTATAATGGATCATCGTGCAGTAATGAGCTATCGTGATTGCTTACTTTAGCTTATGCTTCGTAGACTATCTACGTTTATCATCATCTCAGCATCTGCCATACCGGTCTGACTGTCAACCTTCACTCCGTCATGTATCCATATCATGGATTTCATGTCGGTACATCAGCACAGGCTTTTAAAAGCACACTGATTTCATTATAAAATAATCAACCTGCAATTCTTTAAACACAGCACAAGAGAAAGAAAAAAAGTGTTGCTTACCAGTGCTCGGGGTGCTGAGTGTTAAAAAGTTAAGAATCTACTGTACTGCTTCATGGTCATCTGATTGTATTCACATGTTCCAGGTGTACCGTGCATCAAAGCTTTAAATCATGTCGGTATTAAAGATTGTATAAACACCTTCTATCGACTTGTTCTGAAATTCCCAATTATTTGTTTTTCATACCATTTTTTCGGTTATTACGTATTATTCAAAATTCCAAAAAAAAAAATAACCGGACTCGTTTGAAAAAGAATATCCGGGTATATCGCTTTATCGCGGACCTTAGTAGAAGAGCGAAGACCTTTCCAAGACTGAAAAACATTAGAGATTGATGACGGTTTTCAATGTGTATATCCTTGATCTCGTGAAAAAACACAGCTGCAACCACTGCTCAAAATATTCGGCACACAGAAATGATTTATGGAACACCTGTCATTACCAAACTTATTCTTTTCAGTTTTAAAACACTTAACAAGCTACCCCTCACCAGCTTGCCGATTTCTAATCGCCTTTTATCGTCCACACAGCAATGCCTTAGTCTCCTTGTATCGCAAGAAGACAACCATAAGAGACAGGAGAAGATGTAATACAAGAATGGGGGAGAGAGAGAAGCCAGGGCAGGGGAGAGAGAGAAGACGGGGAGAGAGAGAGGGAGACAGGGAGAGAGAGGGAACAGGAGAGAGAGAGACAGGAGAGAGAAGAGAGAACACACAGACGAACAGAGAGCGACAGAGCACAGAAAGCAGAGAGAACAGAGATAACAGAGAGAGACAGAGAGAGACAGAGAAGAGACAGACAGGGGAGAAGAGGAGACAGGAGGAGAGAGGGACAGGGAGAGAGAGGGGAGACAGGGGAGGAGAGAGGGGAGACAGGAGAAGGAACAGGAGAAGAGGAGAGAGGGAACAGGAGGAGAGAGGGAGACAGGACGAAGAGGGGAGACAGGGAAAGAGAGGCAACAGGGAGAGGAGAGAGAGACAGGGGAGGAGAGACGGGGAACAGGGGGAGAGAGAGGGAGACAGAGAGAAGAAGTAAACAGGGGTGAAGGAGTTATTTTAAATAAATGGATTGCGTTTTCATAACAAGCTTCCACCCTTGATCTGGGCTAACCCTGAGCATTTAAATGTTTAAAAAAACATCATTGCCATTTCGACCTCAGATCTCCACCCATGCACCCCGATCCCTCATTCTAATGGGATCTTCCTAGAGAAGTGGAACTGCACCTCAATTGCATAATTAGTGTAATTATTCATTCAACTTAATAAAGGCCTGAGCATAAAACATGATTCATGAAAATAATACAACAACTTAAAACCCCAATCATAGTGTGAAAAATTGAAAACATCAAGCAGCCAATCATAGCTAGATAAGAAACCCAGATAATAATTGTTATTATTTTGTTATGCAATGTAGGATCGTATTGAGAGCCAAACACAAACATGAATAAGAGAAGACAAGAGGCAGAGAGGAAGGAAAAAACACAACATGGTAACAGAAACATGAGCATCTTCGTGGAAGAAGGATAGTGAGTCGCGTACACGGCAAACAAGTATGGGGGGGGGTACACAACAGTGACTTTAGAACGAAAGTCGAGAATCTTGAAGGAGTTGTGTTTGGTGGATTAGTGATTAAAAGATCGAGGATTTTAATGGAGCGAAATAAGAATGTGCATGAACAACTATTTGAAGACTACGAGGAGTGGAATTGACAGAGACGGGAGTATATCAAACGTGGGAAAAAGAATAAAGATGAAGGTGACCATGATTTCTGATTTTGTAGGATGTTTTACAGCAAGGGTGGCTGCAAACCTAGTCCCTGCAGAATATGAATGGCGAGGGGGGTAACGGGGAGACGGCTTTAATAAGACAAACAATACCACTGACCTGCCTGCAGTGAGAGAGTGAAAGACCAAAGACTCGGCCTCATCACCGGCGATAATTACCTACTGATAGAATATCTGTTATAAAAGTAGCCGTGATGTCTGTTGTCATTTTAAACACTTGAAAACGGATTAACGGAATTCAATAGAATCCAACACGGTGGATCACGGATTCCGGAAGTATTGATGCCAAAAAAGAAACATTTTTAGCAAGCGTACTCTCGCTACGACACTGCTTTCATAGCAACTCGGCATTCTCTTCTCTTCTTTTCCATTTGTCTTCTCTCTTGTGAAGACAAAAAAAACCTTAACCTCTAGAACTCGGCTCTAATATACCAATCCGATTCTCCTTAATATTAATCAATCTACACACTCCTCGCATACGTGCCTTTTGAGAGCTCATTCATGACATTTTAAATACTAGTACTGTGCCGTTAAAAAAAAATATAATAAAAAATTAATAAATAATATTCAGAACCGAGCAACAAACAAACAACCACACAGCCGCTTTCTTCGCTTCTCGGTCCGTACACGTGCGATGGGCCGAAAGTTCGCATATTATTCCACTTACTCATTATTCGCAATATAAGTTATTTATACCCGATTATCAATACGCCAACGTATTTTACCTTCTCGCAAGTCTTTGGCACTGGAAAAACAAAAAGATAAGAAGAAGAACAGAAAAATAATTACTTCCTGTTCGAGCATACCAGACCTCTAATGTTTACCGAAATGTATGCACCGTCTAATATGAAAACGATCCATAACTTGGGGCGGCATGTTTTATCTATAGATGCGCATAAGGAAATCGCGAAATATTAGAATACAACGGTCATCCACTCTCCGAAGCCGTACGTTTTGTAACCCTATGCGAACGCGGCTGCAGCTTCCCTTCCACCGCCACGCCCACGCAATCGTGTCTTTCATTTGTTATGGAAATAACAGGCATAACCTGGAAGCATTGTCGATTAATATCAAACCTTGAAAAGCACATCAAGTCCAGCAATATATCTGGCAAGTTTCAATTAATCGGACATTTTGCAAAACAGCGGTCACACACACACACACACACACACACACACACACACACACCACACACACACTGCGGAATTTAATAGATGTCATTTGCTTTAAAAGTTTCGAAATGCACGTTACTATTTAAGATTATTCCCATTATTTATTGTCAATTTACGTTAAATACATAATTTATTTGTAAAACCACTAGTATATCGTAAATATTGTAAATACATTATGACGGTCTCGATTCTTAATCAACACTTGACGAAATATGCGGAATTGTGTTTTTTTTAGCCGAGCAGAAAAACCTTTACGACCTGCTTTGACACATTCTCCTTGTTTTTAAAGCTCGCTATTGTTCGTGTTGTTGTGTGTGTGTTTGTGTGTGTGGTAGTTGTGTAGGTGGTTGTCGTGTTGTGTGTGTTGTGTGTGTGATATACACGGGCGACGCGTGTTTAACTGCAAACGCCACAACTTTCGGCTCTGACTATCCCTGCACGAGTTCAGACTCCAAGAATCCTCTTTTATGTTAACCCTGAACATCACGGATTTCAAATAAACCACGATGAGAACAGTAACACAACCACTTATCCCTCTCCGCTACAAGATTTTTATCACAACGTTCATTCCCAACGATCCATGAATCGAAACCGACTCATTTAACAGTATAAAATATCTCAATCTCTTCCCTTTCTTCACTCATAATAATGTGTTAGTCTCATCCAACCCGTTTTCATTTATCCATTAAACGTTATACTTTTTCTTTTTCAACTCTTCCATTTTTCATGTCACTGCTGCACGTTAGATCATAAATCAAACAACCGTTTTGATTATACACCCCCTTTAAAAAGCTATTCACAAGCACAGTCGCTCAACTGCAAACACAGGTAGAAAAGATACGAACAAAAATATATAAATTAAAATAATAAAATCACTGATATTTAAATAATTTATTCGCACGAATTTATTAAAGATGTTCTAGTTTTTTTATTTTTTCTTGAAACGCGGTTCAAACATATAGCCATCTATTTTTATTACGTATAAGCAAAAAGGCGAGAATTTCCCTCTTTCTCGCTCTGATTCTCCAAGGAGGGTGGGAGTTGAGAGGATGGTGAGGACGATGGGCTGAGGGTGGATGGCTGAGGATGAGGCGTGGAGGGCTAGGAGGGAGGGTAGGAGGAGGGCTGAGTAGAGAGGTAGGAGGGAGAGGAGTGAGGGGTGAGGAGAGGAGTAGGGGAAGTGAGGTGAGAGGGAGGTGTGAGGGTGAAGGAAGGTGAGGAGTGAGACGAGGTAAGAGGAGGTGAAGATAGGAGTGAGGGTGAGAGGAGAGTGAGAGGGAGGGTGAGAGGGAGGTAGAGAGGGGTAGGTGAGAGGAGGGTGAGTAGGAGGGGGTTTGGAGAGGGGTAGGGTGAGGAGGAGTGGTGAGAGGAGTGAGGAGGAGTCGTGAGGAGATGAGGAGGATGGTGAGAGGAGGTAGGAGGGGTGAGAGAGGTGGGAAGTGAGGGGAGGTAGAGTGAAGGTACGGGGTGGGAGGGTGAGGAGGGAGGAGGAGGAAGGGTGAGGAGGAGGGTTGAGGAGTGAGGCGGGAGGAGGTGAGGGGAGTAGGGTAGGGAGGGTAGGGGTGAGGTGGGAGGAGAGGGTAGGAGGAGGGTAGGAGGTCGAGGGTAGGGGTAGAGGATTAGGATGGGGTGAGGAGGGAGGGTGAGGAGTGAGGGCGTGAGGAGGGAGGTGAGAGGTGAGTTGAGGACGGGAGTGAGGTGGGAGGGTGAGGAGGAGTGTGAGGAGGGTGGTGAGAGGGGGATGTGAGGAGGGATGGTAGGAGGATGGTGAGGACGGAGGTGGCGAGGGAGGGGCAGGTGGGGTGAGAGGAGGTGTTGAGGGAGTGAGGAGTGAGGAGTGAGGTGAGGTAGAGGGAGGGAGAGTAAAGGTGGGCGCAGGGTTAAGAGATGAGTGGAAGATAAGTGAGTGGAGGGGTAAGAGGTGAGGAGGAAAGGTGGAGGGAGGTGGTGAGTGAGTAGGGGGTAAGAGGAGAGGTGAGGGGGGAGTAATAGTGAGGAGGAGTTAAGAGGGAGTGAGGAGGGATAAGAGAAGGAGGATGATGGGAGGTAGAGTAGAGGAGGTTGAGTGAGAGGGAGGTAAGAGGAGAGCAGTAATAGAGGAGGGGAGGTAAGAAGAGAGGAGAAGTGAGTGGTAAAGTGGAGGGAGAGAGAAGAAAAAGTGAGGGAGTGAGAATTATGCGAAATGTCACTTCAGAAAAGAAATCAACGTACCTCAACATTCCTCACATCACAGCATCCATACTATTAATACGTTTAATCTTATTAAAAGGAACACCAAGTGCGACGCTCCTTTCTCCGCGAAAAGTCCATCGTAGTCCGGATACATTATCAACGCAAGCCGCAGCGAGGATTTCAGTCCGCAGTGACCCAGTTACGAGCGGGGTACCGGTAGGGAGGATGCGGTAATCGGCCAATCCGTGTCGAGATCTCCTTCACGCAGAAATCTATGGAGGCCTGTGAGCAAGAAACCCGCCATGCACCCTGACGTGGACTTGTCAACGTCACTGATCGTTGCGCGTAAACAATCGAGTACCTCACGATTATCTGTATGTGAAAAACACAACACTTGATCTCTTCAAACACCCTACGTGAAATGCTACTTTAGTATTAGTCAATCATTTCATCATTATATCACGTGAAAAATTTGGCTAATCACGCATTAAAAAAGGACCTTGACGAACCGTCAGCAAATTTTATACCTGGATACATTCAGACGAAAGCGATACCCACTATTTGTAAATTAACATTTTAAAATAATACCTATTGCCTTAATCCCACATAATTTAGCGTTATGTCTAAATTAAAGTGTAAATCTATTATGCACGAGAAGCGAAGAACTTGTACCCCCGTCATGATAACGCCGACTACAACTGCCTTATGAAATCCAGCAGCAGATTGAGGGTGACGCGACGTGAGAGATACCGACAAGTCGTGTCCTCTCACTTCCTTGACGTTCTGTACTTATAGTGTCCTTGTATTTCGACAGATTAGTACGATTAGTTTTTAAAACTCAAATTTGATATTGGTTCCATATTCTATAATGATCCAACCAGCACACAGGTACTAAGCAAACCTGCTGATAATAATTAAATAATCCTCAAATTAAAATAGCATAGAATTCCCGTAATGCCAGATCTACAACTGTAGCAACACCCGCAATTCCTTCCCCTCCAAATGCAATATTATATGAATCACAATGGACTTGCGCGAAACAATCACATAGTGCCAAAGATTTTCCAACTAGAAAAAATATGCAATAACATAGTGTAAACAATTCCGATAAAAAAAGACATCCATAAAGATAGTATAGAAAAAACTAACAATGTAAATTGCTAATTACTCTTAATGATGACGTCAATAAAACGAATATGACGTCATTTATGTATCAGGGTTCGATAAATTATCTGTGCTAATTTCGCGGCTTGATTCCGAACAAAATTCAAACAGCGTGCTAGTTTCGGAATAAATGGTATAGGGCAATTCCATACGCGAATGAACGGTCGAACTTTTATTTTCTAGGAAAATTCCAAAATCGGAGATGATTCCTGTCTGCGCCTTGGGCATTTCCTGCGATAATACCATGGCAAGTTTCAGAAGATCCGGATGAACTACTACGGTTTATAACAAAAAATGTCAAAGAAATAGGAATGACGTCATAAATATGTGATTATGACGTCATAGTAACTGTATCCGTATCTCGGCGTAATTCAATCTCTACTAATGCCGCTGTCATGTATCGACTCCCAGCAACGAGATTCAAAAAGCTGCTAGTTTCGGAGATAATTTTTTAGGCAGAGTTCGCATTAGCGAGAATTTTTGACGTCCAAATATTTTTTTCTAGGGAGGAATTTTCAAAATCGAGATGTTACTGTTTGCCAGGGTATTTTACATATATATGCCAAGTTTCAGAATATTCGATGAAAACTGTAGCTTGGAACAAAAAATTCCACAAAAGAATGAAAGAACAAAACGGAGTAGACTTAGAGATCTGCATGCAGGAGGACAAAAGTCCAAAGAATATGTAGTGAAGAACAACAACGTGAGTAAGACTTAGAGATCCTCACGAGAGACAAAAGTCCAAAGAAGATGAAGAACAACAACGTGATAAACTTAGAATCCTCCACAGAGACAAAAAGTCCAAAGAAGAAGTGAAGAACAACAACGTGAGTAAAGACTTAGATCCTCCCACGAGGAGACAAAAATCCCTACAAGAAGAAGTTGTAAGAACAACAACGTGAAGTAAGACTTAGAGATCCTCCACACGAGGAGACAAAAGTCCACAAGAAGAAGTTGAAGAACAAACAAGTGATTAAATTAGAGATCCTCCCGAGGAGGACAAAAAGTCCAGAAGAAGAAGATGAAGACAACACCGTGAGTAAGACTTAGATCCTCCACAGGAGGACAAAAAGTCCAGAAAAAGAAGTTGAGAAACAAAGTAGTATACTTAATCCCCTCCACGGGAATCTACAAAAACTGACAAAACCAGCTTCCAATGGTCTTGCAGCCAGACGCATGGTCTTAGCCACTGGCAATTGAGAAACGCTGTAGGTTGTGCTGATGAAGATAGGTGTTGGATGACGCATGTGCATAGTCAGTCCTCATGTAAAACACGAGTAGGCTTCTCAATCCTGGTCAATATCCATGGTGTTGACCTAATAGGTTCGGCGTTGACTGGGACCTCAAGGGTCCTCGTTGCCAAAATGCTGTCGCCGTTCTGATATTACTCGATTAGTGTCGATCAGCCTTGTCCTTCTGAGTCGGTTGAAATGAAAGTACCAGCTTCTCGATGAGATAGCCGTCTTGGTATCCTGCGTCGGAGTGGCGACTTCAAATTTGTGCCCACAGCTCAGAGACTACTTTGAATCACCAGCACCAAGCTGTGCGGAGTTGTCGCCGAGAATGGGATGGGATGGGGGGGGGAGGGGAACCTCGTCAAATGCTGACAGTATCATTTTTCCAATTTCAGTTAATAATGAAAACTTGTCAGCACGTGCGATACTTCAACGGTCCGTCTTAATGGGGTTGAAGTGGCTTCTTACAAAAACATGACTACGACTCTGAAATGTCGAATTGTCTGGATGCCCTGTGCTTGCGTTGTGTAGGCTTCAAGATTTCTTCCGTTGCATCTGAGTCTATTATGAAAGTTGCTCGGACCAATTCGTGATTAAAACTGACTGGGGGCAACAACTGTCCTGGCAACGAAGAATTGTGCCAAAAAACTACTCACAGCAGCATCAAGCAACTCGTTATGACTTAAACGTAAATACAAGCAAGATATAGGAAAGACTTCCGTCCATCTTGGATTTGCATCTTTTCAGAGGGCTTTCAACCATCGATTGAATCGTTCACGAGCCCCAATGTACTGATTAAGCTGTGGTTTGGTTCTCGTAGCGCAAGATATCGGATAAATATGGAAAGTATTGATTCAAACTATCCTCGGTTTTGCTATTGTTGAGGGAACACAAACTCAGCTATCCTATGTAGTATGAATTGCTTGTAGTGCCGTTCTCTGTGTCTGTTTCAGGGAGATGGGTAATCGACCGCAACAGTAACCGATCAAATAATATAGTGACCGGTTACTATAGCCGTCTGAATAGAGTAAGAGTCAGAGCATATCCGGTGAACGGTGTACAATCTGGTATCTGGGTGTAGAAACTGATGTGTCGAATCTATTCGATCTCGATATGCATGCATCTGCAATGCAGAATTGTTTTACATGTGTCTCAAGTCCCATTGATACTGGAATGAATCAAGATTCATACTTCTCTTGGACAGTGACATCAGGTTACTGACTCAAATAGCTGTAGTCAATGCTTGTCAACATAGAAGAAGAAATCGTCGTCCTTCTAGCAATGCCACGATGTGTTGACACCAGTAGGCTGCTAGAAATCTCTTCCCAATGCTAATTGATCTCTGCAGTTAAATGTTTGAAAAAAGGATGTCCCAGACCTCACACATTTCTGAAAAACTCACTACTCTACGTCCGAGATTGTACAAAACAAAATCAATAATTAATTGGTAAAAAAACCATGTCAGAACACTCCTCAACCATTCTAGGTACATGCATTACATCTTTCAAGACATGGCACGCGATATGAAGATGGCTAAGATAAGCAGTCATTGTTTTTTCGAGATCAGAATCAGATGGCCAATTTGTCATGATGTTGCCCTTACGTTGATCGCTGAAACCTTTCACGATGTGATCTTTCCCTTGGGGAACCCTCCGTTCACGTTCAAGTAAATTTCCGATCTCATTATCGTATGTAACTTTAATTACTATTAACTTACTTGCATTGCCTGTTTTTGTATATTTTGTTTTTGTTTATTGGTAGTTTTCTTTTTTTTGTTTTTCCGTTTTTTTTGTTTTTGTTTGTGTTTTTTTGTCCTGTTTGAAAAATGGTCTGGTTTCAGTGTCGTCATGCATCGTAAGCTGTCCATTAACTTTTATATTTTTGACACACTCCTCCCTATCCACGCTCGCTGATTGTTCAGAAACTTGATCACATCATACAAGACAGTACCGCACAAATACTTTCAGATATTTCATTGTCTGGGAGTTCGGGGTGGGTACCCCAAAACTCGGAGTTCCTTCCTTACTCGATCCATTATATTACCACGATTGCCTCTAAACCGACACGTCCCTTCCTCTACTCGAGCTCACATGATAGAATTGTATAATCTTCATCAAACTTGTAAAAAGTGTTAAATAAGAACAGCTGCAATTAAAGTGATTATTTTTGGCCAATGTGATAAAGGTCAGGGATCAAAGGTCAAGGCAACTTCTGATAATTTATGTTTACATAACTCAAGAATATTGGACAGAATTTATCCAAACTTTGTACAAGGTAAAGTTAGAAGGGCAATTAACTTATGTATTTGGCCCAATCAGATATGATAAAGTCAAGGTCAAATATGTCATAATCATTATTGCGGGAGACAGAGCATACCTCGATCGCGTCGATTAGCTTCTGGTTGTTATTTCTTCATGACATGGGCCCCAGGACGTACCCCCTGAAATCCTTCCATACTCATCTCTTATTTAACAACGATTGTTTGAGTGCAGTTTAGATTTTTCATGTTTATCAGTGCTTTATTAGGTTCCCAAATCTCTCCTGTCAACTTCGTCAGCAAGTAATAATCCAGCGTGTTCTATCTTGACTACTAAACCTCAATAATGCACCGTAGCACAATCAGATATTTTTAAAAGTATGAAATAGCAAAGCCAAGAAGTAACGACAACGAAACATGTGTTAAAATTCTTTCTCTTTCTTTCCGTATCGCTCCAAGAGGTGCGTTAAGAAAACTATTTTTAGTCTGATTTGTTTCCTTGTCTTTATTGTTTTAGTCTTACAAATATTCAGAATGAAAATAGCTTTCCTTTTATTTTCGAATAACCAAACAGCGGGTTATTGGGTTATTCTTTTAATCTTCATTTTGCTATCTCTTCTCTT